>OY735145.1:2097481-2697481 GCA_963457615.1 Nicrophorus investigator | reverse complement strand
GATTGTAAGTAGACATTACTAAAGATGACGCATTTGCTCAATTAGCAAAAAAAATGTAATTAAGTAATTAATTTTATGTTAGTTAATGTGTTTTTTGTAATGGTTTTATAATATTATATAATATTCATTAGTATGAATTTTTTTAAGATTTTAATTGTTTAGGTTGTCACTGTTAAGTAAAACAATTAATATATTAAAAGTAATTGTATACTAGGGATAATTAAAAAGTAAGTATCGAATGAAAGTGCGCAGGAAAGAGAAATTTTCTTCAAGTAGCGTTAGGTAAATGCGGAAGAAACGAAGACAGGGGTAAAAAAAGAGGATGAAGAAAGACTTCCCGTGTCCGTTATTAATATATGATCAACTTTTGTGCAGGGATTCTCCGGTAGAGAAACTTTCGCACTTGGAGAAAGCCTTTCACACTTACCTCGAACTCCTCGCCATCATCCGCACAGCAAGTCTCGTTCTGCTTCTCACTCCTGCACTCGCTCTTCGGTATTTCGTGATGCAAACACACCGTCATCTTAGTCCACTAAAATAAATCCACTCTCTGCAAAATCCAATAATTAAACATGAAAATCCACGAATTATTATAACTTGTATTGTAAACGCAATGATCAACGCACGTGTTCGCTCGCGACTATTATTATTCAATAATAGGATTCATCAATCAACAAATCTTGCGTTACTGGTTTTATTTTAAATTTGTACTTGGATGATGGAAAGTCTCGTAGTTATGGTACAGCAAAGAACTTTCTCGCTTTTCCAGAATGCGCTTTAATAACGATTACCAATATATTTTTAATCCTATGTAGACAGTTGTTATCATGCAAAATATTTGGCCTTCAAGAATTTTTTTTAAAACGTATAGTCATAAACAATAATTGGTGATTAGATGTATTTCGAAGCGTTTACATTCCACGACCACTCACCGCCTCTCAACTATGCCAAAGGCCTGCCGCTGGGTCACTAAGTCGCTTAGTTTTATTTTGTTCGTTCGTTTTGTTTCACTTTGTTTCTTGTTTGCGGATGCGCGACTTAGTTTCGCGACGGTCGGCACAAGACTAAGTCGATTCGCCGCACTTCACTTTCGAAGTTGCCTCCGCGCAATTAGCATACACGCACTTACAATGAATCTTACGAAAACGACGATCAAAATAGACTTTGTTCATTGGTAATAGATGTGATCATTTTTTGCGCTATTGTATTTCTATTGCGATTTAGGTCGACGCACTTAAACTACTAAATCCATCAACAACAAGGGGAAGCAACTAAGCAACAACTTGAAACACCATTTAAGAAAACTTTGACATAATGTCCACTAACTTAAGGAAATATTTAAAAACTACAAATGCTATACTCATTGCTAGAATATGTATGATCTAAAAGGAAATAATTTAATGTAAATTTTAGGAAAACAATAGCAACTGATTAAATTATAAATAGAAAATTAAATACATTTCCATAAACAAACTACAAGTTATAAAGTAAAACTTTTAATAATCGCAACTATTAATTAGTTTCATTTAAGGTATTTGTATTATTATAACTTCTGTTTTATAATTAAACTAATTAAGGAATTAATAAAAAAATCATTTTAATTCAAATCAAATTCAACAATCAGATTTTTACAATTTTAAATCAATGATATAGTTAATAATCATTATAAACTTTAGATTAATATTTAAGTAATAAGTTAATAATTGAAAATTTATAATTAGAGCAGCGCCAAAACTGATGAACTATAAAATAGAAATAAATGCAGACTTATGGTGACATCTTGTGGAATCATCTTCAAACCTGTAGTTCAATCATTTTTGCGCTGTTCCAATTAGAATAATTTAATTAAAGCCTTTTCTTATAAATCTTAATTGCTGAAATGTTTATTTCAAGTTATAATTTATGTTGATGAAAGTATTTAATTGTTTCAGCCGCAATTAATATAGTTTTGTCTAATTAATTGATAAGGTTTACTGGCAGTTATATAAATATTTCAAATTTGAATTTAAAAATTATATAACTATTAATTTATTGGAAGAAATTGTGTTTTTGTTAGATTGTGAATATGAAAATACAAGACTGACTATATTGTAAATTGGTGAAGAAAGTATTTTTAAGTATTTAAAAAAAATTAAACCATTTATTGTATAAACCAAAGCTGCTGCGGTTGAATAACCGAATTTATAATAATAGGAGTTCAAATTCAAAACTTACATTAAACTGATTGAATAATTATATATTATTGCTCGTCGTTGCGTGCACACTGCGCGAATAAAATATAAACTTGAAGAGAATGAATAGGAGGAAGAAAGGACGTTGCATAATCGCTTCCAGGCAAGAAAATGCTATGTATATTAAACAAAAATAATGATAATAAACAAGAGTAAAAACAAACAGAAAAATGAAATGTTCGAAGACAACAATATTTTATTCAATCGCAACGCATATTTATTAAATATTTAACATATGACGATTTGAAATGCGAATAAATTATTGTTGGATTTCTTATAGGAAATTCAAGTTTTTTTTTAAATATATAGTAGAATAACAGGTGAAAATTAAAAAGTAACTAAATCCCAGCATCCGAAGGATCAAAAATAAAAAGTATTTTTAGATCTTTTTTAATTGCAAAATAAAACAAATAAGATGCTAAACGCGCACACAAACTTCGCCCACCGTCGAAGAACAAATTTAAAGAAAAGAAAACAACAACAAAATAAGAACAGGTTGTTATTTTTTCCGAAAATGTTTGATTTGTTTATATATTTTTTTTTACTTGGATGACGCTAACTAAAAAGAAGAGAAGAAAGAGATAATGTACAATAGGTTTAGAACCAGAAAATAATGAATTAGACAAATTCACACACAAAAGTTTTTAGAAACCCGATGAAACACCAAAAACCAAAAATAAAGTGTTCTATAATATATTTTTTTTATCAACAAACGATTGTTTTTAAAACATTGTAAATTAAAAAAAAAAAGTACAGAGAAAAGGTGTTCAAAGGTGGCGGTGGAAACAAAACTGCAATTTTTTTTTGGAGCGAACAAACGATTTTAAAGTTGAAATAATTTCGGTGAAATGACTATTTTTTGTAATACGATTAAATAAGAGATGTAGAAACAAAACCGTTTTTCTTTTTGGGACGAGAATTTCTTCCGCTTTACCTTCTTCGATATATATTCTTGTATATATTTAAATAAGGTACCCAACACTCTTTCAGCCACAATGCTTTGCTCCTTATATCCTTCAAATAAATATATCGATTGACTATCCTAGGCAATAATAATTAGTAATAGACGGAAAAAGAAAAACCTAGTTGGAGTCCCTTCTCTTTGCGAAAGACACACCCTCCTCCTCCTCACAACTGCTCGATGCGTTCTTTTCACAGCTCTTCTCGAAGACTAAGAAATTGTTCGTACACTGTCCATCATCAACACTAATTCTCTAAACCTCACTCCCGCGTCGTCTCTCCATATTTATAAATATTCACAAACATCTCCACCATACAAATTAAAAAAAAAACAAAATAAAAACCATTACAACCCATCTCAGAAATTCTTTTAAATAATTACGTCCATACAATCATTATGTATACAAAATAATATTATATATAAGCAAAATAAAAATTATAGAAGAGAAAACTAAAAAAACAACAAAAATAATAATAATAAATGATATGGGGAGCGACGGTGGTGGTTTTTCCTCTTGTTGTATAAAAAAACGTTTTTGGGGGGCGTCCAAGGGGGGTGTGTGGGTTATTTCTTTTTTTTTTGTTTATAGATATCATACAAAGTGTGTACTTCATGCTTGTTTTTGCTTTTATATATAGAGATTTTTGTTTGTTTCTTAATCCTTACATCATCCTCAGGCTGAAGAGAAGAGATCAAGGGAGCTTAAACGCCTTCCGTAATTATGAATTGCGTGAATGAGAATCCATGGAGACGATTGATGATAACGATGACAACGATAAAATAATAATAGAATCGTTACGTAACTATGGTTATTTCTTTTACAACTTCGTTTTCTATCGGAGAAAACTAAAGGGGGATCCGGTCCCCATTAATAGTACGATTAATCTCCTCTTTAAAATTTACTTATAAATCCCATTTATACGCGTGTATAAGTAGTGTACATATATGAGTGTAATGTGTATTTAAATATATTTAATGTTATACTTGTATATATATATATAAAAAAAAAAGTTGTTGCAGTCCTTCTTTTATATATGTATACAATTAAGTTTAATTTTTACTTAGAAATCCTCGGAAAAGAAAAATCCATTCTTCGGCAGCGTTTCCGAAGCTCTAAAATAAATTCCTCCCTCCATCTCTTTCTCTCTCCCTTCCTCCATGTTTTTCTCTTAAAAAATCTCTCTTTCTCTCTCTGTCTGTTTGTAGTTTGTTGTTGTTTTTTCAGTTTTTTGTGAAATTTTTCTGGTATGTATATTATTATTACATGTTTTTTGTATGTTTACTTTTTTGTTGTTTTGTTTAAATTTAATTTAAATGTTTATTAATATTTATTATTATTTTTCTTTTCTTTTTATTATTATTATTTTATTTTTTTGTTTTGTTTCAATCTAAAGTGAGAGAATTGTGGGTCGGGGGCCGGGACATCACATAGCATATTTGCGGGTCCATTCGCGCGCCAGCTCGTTGTACTTCTCCCTGTCCGTTTTATATATCCTAGCGATCTCTGGCACCAAAGGATCGTCCGGATTTGGATCGCATAAAAGTGAGCAGATTGATAACAGTACTGCAACAAAAATTAACAAAAATCTCTTAAAAACTTGTCTTTAATTTAACACTTTTTACATACCTTTTGAGATTGTTAATGCAGGTGACCACTGTGATCTTAATATATCAAGACAGATGCTACCATTACTGTTTATGTTTGGATGGTAGATTCTAGTAGTGAAAGCCACTTTGGGTGGTTTGAAAGGATAGTCTGTGGGGAAGTGGATCGTCAAGAAGAACACTCCACCCTGATACGGACTGTCCGGCTACAAAACAAAAACAAAACCACATTAATATTACATAACTATCATTTGCATACTAACAGTATATCCATCGCGTAAACATAATTAAAAACATTCATTTTTTTCAAACAGCATTCCTAATATTAATTAAAATTATACCACATTCTGATAAAACTAATATTTCAATCCACAAAATTAACACTTTTATTTCATATCTAATATTTCTAAATACAGTAAAAATTTGAGACATAATTAATCAAATAATTATAAAATATTTAAATGTCATTTTATACATAAATCATCGCATTTGCAATTCATTTTATAAAATTATATAAAGCAACATGAATTATTAACTGTGGTAAATTGATATTTCTCATAAGATTCAAAAATGATCCATTAGTACTATATTTAAGAACCAATAAAATTTAGACTAAAACCAACAAATTTTGGTCATTGAAATATAATATAAGAAAGAGAATCTTTCAATACTAAGTTTTAGATAAAATAGGTTAAAGTTTTTTTTGGAGAAATTCAATATATCTCTTCTTGAAAGCTTGTATGTTGGGTCATATAATCGATGAGTATCAATTTCTAAGTTGAAGGAGTATCGATTGTTCCTCTGGATTATTCATACACGCGTGAATGATTAATACAACGAGTTAAGATTTCTTTTTCCACTCCATATAATATTCATTAACGGGCCTGACTCATCGAGAGAAAAGTTAACTGTTAAATACGATATCAATAAATATTTTATTACATTCAATACTTTCCAAAACAAATGATTATGAAAAATACAGATTGGTATTTTCTTTGTTTTCCACCACTTTAAATTCTTTCATAATCTGACTCATCGAGTCCCGCGTACAAAGGAACCAATATAAATGCACGTATTGCTTAATTAATCTTAATCTTTCTGAAGATTCTTCATTTATGGAACGGGATATTTTTTTAAATTACATAATATTTCAGTGAAAAGAAATAATAGTTAGAATCAGGATGTCATATGCAGATTACAAATATGAATAAAAAATGAAATGGCCGCGACGTTATTATCGCTAAATGAGCAATGTAAAATGTAGTCATCAACAAATTACAAACTACTTTCGACAATTTATTTAAACTTGCGAAAATAAATAATATTCAGATCCGCTCATACTACCCATTGATAACAATTATTATTTCTGATAAATAAAGTATTAATAGCGTACAATAATAAGCAATTTTGTGCTGTGATACTGAAGACTTTGAAAGACTGTAATCAAATTTATTAATAATACACACTGAAACGTAGGTAACTCGTTCTCACGATTGTTTAAAAAAAGCAAAACAAACGAGTAAAAGTTGGAATTACCATTGGTCATTCGACGATGACAGAGCATGTTTAATTTTACATGATTTGAAAGTTTTTTTTTTCTTTTATTTACTAATATATAAATATTTCAGAAAAAGCAACTTATCATTTGTAAAACGGCATGTTTCTGATATTAAATCCAAAAGCTTTTTATCCGCTGTAAACTATAAATAACACTCGAAATTTAAGTAGATTAAAATACAAGTTTCACCAACTTTACGTCACGTTAAAAAATTCTATTAATAAACTCGCAGAACACAATTCCTAGGAGTTTTAGCAAGTACCTATCAATGGGTATTTATTAATAGCAAATCGTAATTAACTAGATTCGGTCAAGTGCAAGAGCAACGTATGAACTTTCTGGACAATTGCTTCGAAACCGGTTTTTCCGCCTGCTAATTGAACAACGCAACTTTGATAACTCTTCAAACAATAAAAAGAAAGTGCAATTAAATGTTGCAAAAAAATAATAATATTGCCAAACCTATTACCGCATCAGGTGAAACTTATTAGGCAATTTCGTGATGACATCACAATTACCACCTAACCTAAATCCTTTTAGAAGACTAATTATAATCCCATAAAAAAATTACAAGTAACATCATTTGCTTTTTCTTTAATTCAATAGATTCTACATAAATATTTTAAATAATTAACTAATGAATCGACCTTCATTCCTTAATTTCACAAAAAATTAAAGCAAAATTTTATAATTATTAATGCTTTTATAATAAGATATGAAAAAAAACATAATTGTCTCACTTTACGAATGAATTTGAATGCTTCAGCAATATTACTAACATAACAATTACAGTGAATTCAATTTAAACACATTTCCATTTTTCCACAGTCATGCACTTTTTTCTCTATCCTTTCCACCGTTGTCAAACGAAAAAGAGAAACAAACGAAATTATGTTATTATGACATGCACACGAGCTCATGTGCAATACCCTGTCATTCTTTATACAAAAAATTGATTACTCGTCACAAGACGGATCGATTTCTAATAGCAATGCAACGCGCGACGCGTTTTATATAACACTTGTTATAATTGAGCTATGGTGAAAAGAAATCCGATTAGATATCCGCAAATCTTATCTTGCCGCAATTGGAAAAAAACATATTTTTATCTAACAAAACATAGTTATAAAACGTACATAATATTACAAATTAGAAATTGAAGAAAAAGTTTGCTCAAATTCCAATGAAATTTATGCTAATTCTATGGAATAGTAAAAACGTAACTCGGTTACGTCACTCCATTGAAACGCAACAATTTATATATAGATTATCTTTTATACATTATTAAATGTAATTTCTGAAACTCATTTAAAACCAAATTTAATATTGTTATCAACTAATTGTAATTAAACTGAAATATATATACTTGCAGCCAAAAGGTTATCAAGAAACAACTTTAACAGAAAACACATTATTTTCTAGTTTCAGATTCAAACAATATTTAGAAAGCGCGTATTAATCATATAATGATTGAAATGAGTTTCAAAATAGTCGAAATGAAGTGTTAATATGATTTGTTCAACTCTTTAGATAAAATTATTGCTAATAATAAAAGTTCTTGAATGTTAACTTAAAATTTAAAAGCTGTGTTTGTAAATTAAATGTTAAAAACAATGTTAATCCGACATTTAAATGAAAAAACAATACTGCACAACAGAACAACACACAAATGTATAATTTTAAAAAATAAAGAAATACTCACTGGTCCCATAATTGTGGCTTGCCAATGAAATACTGAAACAAAGAAAACAGAAAATTTAGTCAAATTTCCTATACACATCAATGAAAAAAGTAGTATGTAAAAATTTCAGCAAATCAATATATACGAATTGCTTTTTACCAAAGTGATAAGTTTCATTTAGCAGTTTGGACAACAAAAATATAAAGTACTTAGTTTCATGATTCGAACTAAAAGGAAGCCATCAAAACTTGAGTTCCTCCTTCACTTTCGGTTTAGTTTTATTTAACGTTCAGTCATTTCGCAAGCAAAATCCAACCCACTTACCCGAAGCAATTAAGTAATTAATTACGCGTTTTAATACGTAACAAAAAAAATGCACATATCTGGAGCGGCGTTAATTAGCTCGAGTGGAAAATTAAATTATTGGCAAAACGCATTTTCCAAAATTGACGCGTCACGTATTATTTTAATCATTTTACTTAATGAATGGATATTGACTCTTCAATTGTAGTAAAATATAATGTGTACAACCAATTGAAGTTTTCAGCTTTTCAATTTTTTTAAGTAAATGTAAAGATAATTATAAGAGAATGTCAGAACCAGTTTTATTAGATATGAGGATGATGTCTCAACAGCAATTGAACCTAAGTTCACTTTGTACATGTTCATCTATTCAGTTCAAGTATCATCTAAGATGAAAAATAGAATCAATTGTAAATGATAATACTTTAGTAATTCAATTGATCCTATTTTCTCACCTTATATGAAAGTTAAACTAGAATGGAACTACTCACATTTCGAAGTTCATTCTGAACCCAAGTTCAACTGCTGTTACAAATGTCCTTCCAAAAATAACTATCTTTACGTATCAATCCGACCTTAATGTGTTTACAGCCCTACAACAAGAATACACATTATGAGTAATCAGTTTTTTTGAAATTCAACTTAAATCTACAATTTACAATTTTTTAAGTAACAATCGTTTTCAATATTCTGTATAGAGACTAAACATTATTTTCTAAATCTTGCAACATCTTAATTTTGTAATAAGGTCATAGCTGATTACACTACAATAACTTATTGGATTTTAGCCAAGACAGTGCAAAATAAGAAATACGATTCTTGAAATCTGAACGCAATTTCGAAACAACAAATTGATGTTAACCTTGTCCAAGAACTCAATAATAATTATTCGCAAATGCTTGTACAAATTTAATCTGATCTTTAATAAAGGACTAAATAGATAATTCCAATGCTTAATGTCCAATTCGATTAAATGAAGAAATCTATCAATTACTTTTATATAATCACAAAATATCAGTGATCTATCAATTATATATAATTTAGATAATAGGTTTGCAATCACATAAAAACAAAGTTAATATAAAAATTATTATTTGTTCATTGATCAAAGTTTAGAGTTAATTATGATTGAATATTTAAAAATACAATTTCGAAACAGCTTCATCAATGTGTATATTATAAGAACAATATATATTAACATGCATGCAGATAATAATTAATAATTAATTTTCACTTTTCAAGGAGACTTAAACAATTTGAGGGAAAAAATGTAACCTGTTTAATCTTTTTTCTTTCTTCCTCTAATTAGTGTTAGCATATTTTGTTTATATAATTTAAATAAATGTTTACATAAAAGGAAGATTTTTAAACTGGTCATGAGACAACCTTTCATCAAATTGTTTAACAGAATTAATTGTTCTAAACAAAAATTTCGTTAATCGAAGTGTATTCATTTTTAATTAAATATCAATAAAGTGTAGGTGACTGAACATGCAATATCCTTGTTACTTTCAACTAAAATCTATATAAATTTAATCTAATCTAAAATGTTTATTATAAATTTAAAAAAAAAAACAGAAATGTCATATTCCCTTGCTCAACTTATTGAATGAAATCCAATACAATATTAGTTATTCACATGGAACATATTTACTTACAAATAATGACCAATAATTTAAATAATATAGAGTTATTAATCATCAAATTGCTAAATTCAATATACATATGATTTCCAATTGAAATTGCTGTATTATTTTCAATCATTGAATATGTCTTTAATCCTCAAATGTTCCATTATTGTATCAGCTGTATAATGAACACAGTTAAATCTTGGAGTTGTCTTCTTACATAAGCTACAGTATATATTGGAACACCAACTGAACTTCATTTGTTATCCAATGTCAATAGCTGTATAAAATAATAACTATTAAACATATAAGATAATGTCCATCCATTTAAACACTCAAAGTGCGATTGTTTAAAATATATAAAACACTGTTGAAGCCATGTTTATAAATATTATTGCACAAAATACTTTGTTCTTAATTCTTGTAAGAATTGGAGCAAGAAGAAAAACATGAAATCAAATTAGTTTTCCAATAACATATCTTATGATCCACTTTTTGCAAATGTTATAAAAGTAGATCATGTTATTGGAAAAGTAATAAATTTTTATTTCATTGTTTGAATAAATTCAACTGTGAAAAATTTTCAACAATGGAAGATATGTGGAATTCTCATAGGATCCAATAGGATATGTTGCACTATTTTGGTTCTTCAAATAGCTAAGTACATTTTATATAATATGAATTAACATAGATTAAATTATTGTTGAAAGAAATATTAGGGATTCATATGGAATGAAATAGTACACTTACAGTCATCACCGACAGGTCCTGCTGAACATTGTGCGGGAGGATCTCTACCTAGGTCTTGTAGTTCCTACAACACAAAGTAAACAGTTCGATTAGAGGTAAATCATAAGTGGCACAGCAGACTGAATAATAACAGTAAATATATGAGTTGAGGTTATGATGCATCTGCAGCCCCGAGCCAAACATTCTAGAACATTTGATTTATGCAACGACGATGGCGACGGGGCGTTCTGAGGGTTGCATCCAGTGTTTAATTAGATTAATGCATGTAATTGTTTCTTTCCCTGCCCCAATCGAAACGTCATCCGAGTCATTTGAGTCATATCAGACTACCGATTAACGGCGGCACACGAGAATCTAATAGGACAGGGTCGAATTACACGCCTTTGTAAATCCCCTAGAATGCGTGCAGAAGGCTAGCTAGATTAGATAGAATGTAAGCAGCGAGAAAGAGTGTACGGTTAATGGTTTCCATTACGTTATATCCGGCATTTTTTTTGTGTCGTTCGTCCGTTCGTCTGTCGAATCCGCAGATTTTCCTGTATAAGGCGACTCTTACTGCAGGAATCTTGGCGTTTAAAAAAAGACGAACGGGCGATAATGGACACACGACGACGATGCGAGCGAAAAAAGAATAAAAATTGAAACGAGAGAAGAAAAAAGAAAAGTATTCGGAGCGAAGAGGAGAAAGATTCATAGAATGCACGGTGTATAAATGGGAGAGTGGAGAACCGCAGCTGACTTCGGGGCGTTCGCGTAGCTGGAGGGTTCTGTGGGGCCCTCGTCAACACGTTCTCAACTCAGCAGCTCAGCTCGGAAAACGGTCTCATCCACCTCTTGACACATGCGAAATTGTAAAACGTGTGCATGTCGTCGGAGAGTGTGCCGTATGAATGGATGGATCGGATGGATGTATAGATGTGCATGGATTATATATACGAAAAAAGCCTATTTACCTTATTGATTCGTTTCAGAGCCATTTGGTGTGTTGTGTGTGTGTCTTATTTTTAACTACTGTTCCGGTGGCCTTTGCAAAATTGGACGAAGTAAAAAAAGTCACTACTCTCTTTCCTTCCACACTCTCTATCTTCTATCTTTCTCTCTCGCTGTCTCTCCTTTCTTCTCTCTGTCTCACACACTGCGTGTAGTTGTAGTATCTATGACTGCTGACTGCGAGCGAGTATGTGTATCTGTGTAATCCCAGGAAGATTGCGAGTGGTGTCGGCAACAATTCCGGTCTTCGATGGCTCTACCACACAGAGATCGCCGCACAGGGTGTCGTACTTTAGTCCTTCGTAACGACCCTCCTCGGTCGTATTGGTTCCAAATGGAAGATGAGAGAAATGCCTCCTCGCTCCGGTCTAGGTAGTGAGAAAACTACTACACAAAGATGGCCTCCTTTGAAAACCTGATGAACGACGTAACTCAAATCAAGTACAGATAGACGTCCGTCGCGCTCTCTACCTCTAGCCACCTCTTCCTCACTATACTACCGCTCTCTTCTTCTCGCAACCGTCGCGCCGATCGCACCCTCTATCACCGCTCCGGCTTATTAACTTCTTGCGGATGCAGATGGACGATGATCTCTTCGTCTCGTGCGGTTCTCTTATTGCTTTCTATGACTTCCTAACACTCTGCAGCGCTCTGGAGTCGCGCCCTTTTTCTTTATCGCTTCGTCTGGAATTTGGAAATTCTAGAAAAAGATGACCGATTACTTCCGTGACTAAGCAAAGTCACGGCTACGACACAAACGGCCAATCCTTGAAACAGCGACGTGACTCCTCGACGACAGATGGCATGCACATCCAACGTAACAGAATCAAACACCCTAACAACATTTCTAATTTGAATAATTTCAATCATCGCTAATTAGCAATTATAATTTAAACCTCTCAACTACCACCAAAAATCTATAATATTTATATAAAAATAACAATCCATAGCCCTTCAGTCACAGCATTTATATTAATTGAAAAAATCCTTTATTTATATAACAAAAACTATCATCAAGATACTCTCGTCTAAATAATTATATTAGAAAATCAAATTTTAATAAGTAACATACCCTGGGAACAAATTAATCAATGATGCAATTTCCAATAAGATTTTGATATTAAAAATGTAATTACAATAAACATATTTATTTATTTTTTGTCTATTTTCTAATAAATAGATCAATTACAAGACGCTTTCTAATCTTAGCATGATTATTATGAAATCTATATATTAATAGTTTTCTATCAGTCAAAAATAGTTTTAAAAACTTTGTCCCTCTTAACACAGGTGTACATTAAGTTGCCTATACTAACAATATGCTCACCTGGATTATATTAAAATTTAATTTAATTCTAGTTTAACTACTAGAAGATATTGAACCCAATTGGAAGCAATCATTTGGAATAGAGTTATGAGGTCAATGCTTGTTAACAAAAAATGGTACAAGGAATTTGTGCTGTTTAAAACTACTATTTTTATATCTTTTAAAAACAGATATTTTTTAGAATTAAACGCAAATTAATAAAAATAATTAAAGAAATAAAAGAAAACTTGGCATTTTATTTATTTATTGTAAATATGCATTATTTAAGACGTTTATATTAAAGTTAAAAAAATCAATTAAAATGTTCAACTTTGAATAATATCTATTTTTGACAAAATCTAAATTTATTTACGTCTTTTGAAAGTGATTTGAATAATTAATAAATTGTTTTTATTATTTTTTTGGATTAAAGTTTATAATAAATTATGCATATGGTAATTGATTATAAATTGCTTAGCATTTTTCATATCATGTTAAAAGAAAAACGAAACCTAAATGAATATGAAAGCTAAATGTATTTAATTTGTACATAAATTACGAGCAAAATGCGTGGGAAAGAAATGAATGGAGAGTAGAAGCCCGCATAATTTTCCTGTTTTGAAGATCTTCGTAAACACGTCCATAAAATGTATTAAATGAATATCTAACTTCGAATTAGAATGCAAAAGACGCAGTAATAAATTGCGAATAATATGATAGAAACATTGCACAAAATGGTTTGCGACATGCGAAAACACATGCTCTATTTTTTCGTTATTACCATTATTGTATTTCTTCTGCGCAAATACGCAATGGGGAGCGAGGCCACAATTACGCGCAAGTTCGGTTATGCGATTACAACAATGGAAACGTGCGAAAATTCGCTGCACCGAATCGATCGGAAAAGTTGAAAGAGAAAGAAAGTTGTTCTCGTTTTGGTAATTAACTGTGAAGATGTCAGCGGTGTTGAATGAATAATGCATGTTATTGATATCCACGAGAAGTAAAGGGAAAGAAAAATGTAGTATTGAAAGTGAATCTGTCTTTTGTTTTTTGAAACGAGGCGCGTTTCCGGTGTTCTGGTAAAGTTAGAAGTGCGCGAAGGTCGTAGGAGTAACGAAAACCTATGTAGATTATTTCGCAATTTCGAATCTACGATCCGACCAATTATGAGAGCAAGAGGTTGATGGCAAGGTCGCAGCCGGAGCACCTCAGGGTCTCAGGCCGAAGAATTCCGGGTTTCTCAATCGCCAGATTATTTCACGTGCGGAATTAAAGATTTAAATAAAAACACATAACATTTTCGTGTACGTTTACTGCATCTTTCTCTCCGCACACTTCCTTCAGGCACTTTTTTTTGCTTTCACTTTTTTTTTGTGTATACATCATGGCTAATATATTACATATAAAATCGATCTCCGATTAAATTATTCGGCGATCCTCCTTGCGTAATCTTAATACTGCTCAGTTCACTTATCTAATGGTTATGATATACTATGGCGACGAATTAGAACGAGTATTGGTACTGGAGGTTGTTCTGACCTCTTCCCAGCTTCACGTCCACATAACTCTTTCCGAAACTCTGCTCTTGATAGGAGTCCAGAAGCTCCTGATGATCCTCCTCTTGGGCCTGCTGGATGGCTTTGTTATAGTTATCGATTTGCCCGGAAGTAGCAGCCGGATACGGATATTCCGCTGCAGTGAACAGAGGCTTATCGAAAACAGGAACCGGAGGTGGGTTCATACCAAAACTAGGAAAGTTGTACTCCGTAGATAATGATCCATCATTCAGGTAATCGTAGTTATTCTGTGTGTTGGCTAACACATCCACAGGAGATGGTCTGAAGCTATCATACCTATTGTAATATTGACCGCTGGATAGGCCTAAGATGACAAACAGCTGCAAACACAAATCACATTTAAAAAAATAATAAAATAAAACAGATTTTGAAAAAAAAATAATAACTCACAGACAAAACGGATTTCATGGCTGGATCTGAACTGACTAAAATGGATCGAGTGAAAAGAAATGTGTTTCGATGAGCGGTTGGAACGCAACTGGTCTTTGAGCGGCCGCACAAGTTTCTCTTATATAAGAATCCAGCGTGGTTCCACGAAATTTACACAAAATTCTATTTGAATTGGTACAAACGCAAATTCCGATGAAACTAAACTAAACTATTAAGATTATTATACAAAATCATCGACAAAACACTTTCTTTGAAACTCAACAAATGCAAATAAAAAAAGTTTATTTTAGAAGAAATATTGAGACGTTAAATGGATTAATTAAATTTAAATTATAATACACAGATAATTTACATATTATTAAATGATCAAGGATCTACGGTCAATGGACTACAGAATTTTTTTTATATAAATTTAGAATTAGTTTAATTTATTTCTACGAAAAATATATGTAATCAGACTGAAAATTTAGTTTTTAATTAATTTTATTAAAAATATATTCGAAGATATCGAGTTTTACATATTTTGCTATGCTAATTTTAAATAGAGATATTCATATATGAAACACGCCTTTTAATTACATTAAACAAGATTGAATTTATGATATAGGCTTAATTTATTCTTAAATCTATATATTAATACACGTATTGAAAGCATTCAAAATTAATGATAAATTCCATTGATACATAGAAATACAATTTGGTCGTGTTATAATTAATAAATGTATATCGACCTCCGAGTAATGACCATTAAAAATGACTATAGCACCATATTTCATAATAACAGATTTTGATCAAGGATGTACACCTAGGCGTTGTCAACCTTGAAAGACAAATGTATGTTATTTTCATTGTTTTGCGAGAAACCGAAATGAATAGAAGGCGAGAAAACTGGTGGTAAATCGAGTGACTCGACCATTGCATTGCACTTTGGAAATCGACTAATAATTGTTCACGCTTTTGATGCAGACATCAATGTCAATGCTGCGCTACTGCTTCAACAATAACAACAACAAGAATAACAAGAAACCCTTTCAACGAGATTACAGAATCGCGTAGCATAATGATACGAATAATTTTCCATATTTTCCCCATTTGGCTTCAATCGGGGAATTGTGTTGACTACCAAAGAAGGTAATTAAGCTGGTTCCGCTTTTGTAACGCCCAGCAGACAAAACGCTTTTACGCAACCTTCAGAAATACTAGAAGAATTCTACATGTTTTCTTTGAGACTACTAACAAACAAAAAAATGTAGAGAAGCAAACGAAACACGAGAGATTTCATCTCAAGTTGAGAAACCGCTTGAATTATTCACACAGTTTTTCTTCTCTAAATCGTCTTGTATTCATTTCTTTTAAAATATTATTTTAAAAAAAAATATTTAAACTTCAATGAAAATGTTAAATAATTTAAGATAAATTCAATGATTTGATCTTACAATAGATTTTTTTCCAAGATCACCGTTTATGGAAGTGCAATTATTTCCAAGTGAATTTGAAGCTGAAATATGAAATTCCTACAAAATAGGAATTTGGTCCTTGGCATTTTGTAAATTTGGACGCGTAATTGAATTCCAAAAATGAAACTAAATTTCACCTTGATTGACACAATTTTTCAGTCCTCAGTGCGATTGAATTTTGCTGTACCATTTCTCTACAAATGACAAGAAATGAGAAATTCAATTACATCTATTTTAGGAAATTTAGGTAAAAAAAGTAATTAAAAAATACATCCTAGGTAAGATATTGCGAGCGAAAGTGTCTCCAACACTCACAATTACTAATAGATCCGTTGCGTATAACAGAAAATTGTAGTGTATGCTGGTGCAGACCAATGCTGGTACTCTCGGAACACAAACAGAACACACGTAAAGATACTAATGAAACGAGTGGAACCGCGCGCTTTACGTAACAACGAAAGTTCTTATAATATATACATTTGTTCACTATTACTATTATTCCATAGTGGATTCCATCTTACGTGATGCTCTTGACATCGAAATGCGCTCCAATTTCGTTTTCACTCGAAATGTCAAAGGAGAACCAACGAATATATAGGAATTTCTAGATATGAATAATTATGATTGGAATAAATTGTCGCTTGCAATTAAACTTCAGAAATGAAGAAAAAACGAGGCTGATTTTTATTGCTAATGAATGCATGCGTTCCTGTGAGAATGTAACATTTATTCGATTAAAAATGCAAGTAATTTCACTAATTTTCATTATGTTATGATAATATTAACATTAATCAATATACAACTTTCCCTATTAAACAACGCACAATAAACAATTTTATTTCCTGTACAATTTGTAGCTGCTCGTTGATATCTGCTTGCTGCAATGTTTGCAATTTTACAAAAGAAAAGACCGTTCTGCGTCATTTCCCAACATTTTTCCAGATGATTTAAAAAGAAAATTAATGTAGTTACATAACATTTTCTATATACACACCAAACATTGGAATTGTTGAATAATTAAATTTAGAGTTAGCTCAAGTCTATTAAAAATGATCTTGAATTAACTCTTCGTGTTAACAGGTGCGGTGACTGCAAATTTTAACATTAGACTTTCCATTAATTTTTGTTTATTTACCATTAACTTATTATAAACAAGTTTTTTTAAAATTATAAATTATATAATCGTGCAATCACTTCACGTAAGAATTTATTGACATAATAACTAGTATTCTTTACTAACAAAAATAAATTTCTGTTACTTAGCAATAATAAAAAAATCAAGATAAACTGTTGCTTGGATGCAGCAAATTAAAAATATAAATATCGGTTACAGGCGATTAAACATGGAAAATATTTTTGCGCAAAAAAAAAATGGGCTGAATCTTTTGCAATTATTACAATGAGATTTGTACCACATGTGTGGCTGGACCAAATTACGAAACATATTATAATTATTGATGGTGCAAGAAAGGAAACTTACATGCAATCGACGTGCCATAAATTCATGACTATTAAGTAACGTCGAATTTTTTGGGCAAGAAATTCCAAAATTTAAAACTAAACAATGACGTAATGGCACATCAATCAATTAATTAGCTGATACAGATCCATCGACTTTCCACCATATAGAGAAGCTAATTAAAACTGGCTGTAAACTTAATTAACGTACCTATTTGGAAATGATTTTTTCGTAACAGCTAATAAAACCAGATAATTGCACTCATTTATTGAAACTTAATCTGAATTTGAATACAAATGTTTTACATTCGAAATCAAAATTTCGAAATCAAATGGAAGAACTAAGGTTTTATTTTATATAAAATAAATAATTTAGTATTAGTAAATTTAATTACTTGTATTATTTTTAATAAAATTTAACATATTTTATTGCTTAAATATAAAAATAATATGCAATTAGTATTAATGAAAATAAATAATAATTTTAAATAATCATAAAAATGCAAAAAAAAAAAACTAATCGTTAATACAAAAACATGTTTTTTGTATTAAAAATGAAAGATTAATTAGTTTTATAATAATTGTAATTAGAATTAATTTGCATACGAACGTGCATATTTGGTTGCCTATAATATACTAGAATAAGTGGTTTATTTGTAATGCAAAGTAAATTTAATACATTATTTATTTAATACATACACATTTAATACATTTTTAAAATCCGTTAAATATGTAGGATTAATGTTGGTTTATGATATAATTTACTAAAAATAAATGTTATAAGTAAATATTGCAGTGCCATCTTTTGGAATGCGTCTCGCAACAATGTACTTGCAGATATTCCATTTTGAATAAAAGTTAATGCATTTCATATTGATTAGTATTATTAATTAATACATTATGGTATTATAAATAAATTAATGCATCTATATTAATATACATTTATTTGTTGTTCTTCGAATAAGCACTAAATTAATATAATTTCTTTCCGTAAATGTAATTCCAAACTCTCTTCGACGCGTGTTAAACGAATATTTTAATTCGTTCGGCTGTACAAATGGAACTATAAAACAGTACCACGGCGAAATCATAGACATAGTCTTACTAAAACTTAATTTCAATTATTTACACGAAAATAAGGACACACCTTTTATATATGTTTTTCTTTTTTATATAAATTTCGTATTTATTATTGAGGCTTGCTGTCCAACGGCTGCATTTGATCAATGTTTTCAGCTTTCGAGTTAGAGCGGCTCTTCTTGCCGAAACAGGAGGCTGTGAAGCAGGTGTCTCCGATGCCGAAGTTCTCGCCGTCTTCGATGGACTGAGGCATCGGACTTCCGAGAGTTTCAGGAAGGAAGAGCGTGAGGAAACCGGAAACTAGAGCGATCACGGCAAAGATGATTGCTGGTAAAGTTGGATCGAAGGAGTCCAAGAGCGTGATCAGAGGGGTTAAAGCGCCGGAAAGCCTGGCGCACATTGAACCAACTCCTAAAGCTGAGTTTCTGATGACCGTTGGGAAGAGTTCGGCTGAGTAGTTGTAGACGATGGCAAAGCTGCTGGCGATCAAGAATTTACCAGCCATCACTACAGAAGTGGCTTCGGTGCTTCCTTGGGTCAATTGAGTTGCGATGATGCAGCAAAGACCTCCGGTTAACATGTAGAAGGAGATCAGAGGTCTGCGACCTGTGCGATCCATCAGGCAAACTGTGATCACGTAGCTGGGCAATTCCACCAAACCCATGAGGAAGAGAATCAGATAAGGATTTCCATTCAGTTTACCGGTGCTCAAGGATAATCCGTAATAAGCGATGGAATTAGCGAACCAGCACAAGCAGATGTTTAAACTTTTCTTCCTCAAGTTTGGTGTTTTGAACATATCCAAAATAGTAGCGTTATCGTCATCGCTGCTTCTATTGTCGATTTTCGCTTGCGAAACGTAATCGGATTCGTCGATGTGGATTGGACTGTTGTTCATTTTTAGAGCCTTTTTGATGATCTTAACGGATTCGAGGACTCTTCCTTGCGCCCACAACCATCTGGGAGACTCGTCCATGATCCACCAATGCGCGACCAGAAGAAGACCGTGCAGACCATAAACAACCTGCAGGATTTGCCTATTCGGAATGAGAGCACCCCAACCTGCGACTAGCATGATTCCTCCGGCGAACGCAGCTTGAAAGGCCACGCCGCAAACAGTTCTTTTGGTCGGCCCAACAAGCTCCATAGTCAGCACAAAAGCGGTGATGTAACTTCCGGCAGATCCAAAGATACCCAACAAGAATCGAATCACTAAGAAACTGATGTATTCAGGGGTAAAAGCGACCGCAACACCTAAAATCAACTGGAAAAGAGCGGACCACGTGAAGATAGTTTTTCTTCCGTATTTATCCGCAGCGTTTCCAAGAGTGACAGCGCCGGTGAAGACGCCGAACATAAAGACGGTTTGCGCGACGGCTCCCATCCATCTCCTGCTGCAGACGAAATCCCATTCTATAGCCCTCGAAGACTTGTAATAGGTGTTATCGTAGACCCATTCTTCGCAATCGACTGAGTTGTTGTAAACATCGACAGCTCTGCAGCTGTCGAAGGCGCCGCTGTCCAATTGCGGGATAAGATGACGGTGCTCGATGTTGTGGTAATCGCTCGTCGATCGGTTCAACTCCACTCCAGGAATCAGGCATCTTCGCAACAACAACGAGAAAAAAGAATCAAGTTAAACTCGGTCACGGTGAAAGACATAGATGAGGTATACCTGTGTTCGGGTACGGCCGCTACGGTCACCAAAGACAGCATGTGAATGCCCGCCGTCACCGCAGCGAGCAAATGAAGGGCAAACTGCAGGAACTGGTATTTCCCAAAGTCACCTGAAACAAATATCATAATTAAATAATTGATGCATTAATATAAATTACATTATTAGTTAAATGATCTTTATAAATAAACCAAAAATAAGCTGATTATCCAATTAAAATATTATTTGTAATTTCTAAATTTACACCATTTCGTAAATTTATTGACGCTTACAAATTTTATTTAACATTTACGCCTTAGCTATTTTAACAGAATGTTGGGTTAATTAGCAATATTACTCAAAACACAAAAATATAATTGGTTATCAATACCGCACAAAGCGAATGGGCAATAAAACAATATGTGCATACATAATTATAAGTGTGCTTCGTGTAAATAACATAAATGCAAAACATGAGCACGAATTAACCACGACAATCTGGTTAATCTATCAACAAAAAGCAGATTGCAATGGCAACCTTATCTAAGGTTTTTATTTTGCCATTCTCTTCTCACTATGGTTACGATGATTTCAACCATTTTGGTTTAACAAGAGACACAAATCTCCCAATATGTACAAGTTTGTATCTAATCTGCTCTCTCGCAATTTCAAAGTCGTTCGGACTATTTAGATAATGAAAATTATCACATGGTTTGTTTGTCGCTGTTGTTTTTCGGCGAAGAGATAGGATCCACTCGAACTCCGTCGGATCATTATGCAACGAGCGATCTCGGCGACTCCGATGATTGCTAATCGGAATACGAAATATGCTCATTTATCATAAGTAGATACAACAAAATGATGAACATTGACTTAAGGTTTTCATCGTCGCATTGACATAACTAGACATAATCATAGCATTAACCTGCAGATGACAACATTTAGTTAATGCACCTGATTACCTAATGATATTTAAATAAGCAGCAACGCAATCTTCGTTCTGTTCATGTTTTTTTCTTATTGTCTGATTAGCAATGGACGCACGTCCCACGCATTTCATATAACATTAGTTTTCTAATTATTAATTGCTAACATCCAGTAAATGGAATTTTAATTGCATTTGTCTGCTTCTCGACTAATTCCAGTTTCCTTTAAGATTACTTGCGACCAAATTAAGTCTTAATAGTTTTAGAACGATTACTCCATTTAAATATGCTAATCAATTTCATTAATTACAGTTCACATCTATAATTTATTTTTGTGAGATTTCATCAACAGTTATTATTATTTTTAAAAGTGTTTTAACTATGTTTTATATTGGAAACGAAAATAATTTCTAGTTTTGACTTATCACTTGTTTGAAACGGAAATATTTGTAGTGCATTCACAATGCAATTATTAATTCCACCACGGTAGAGGAAATTCTAATTTGTGCAAAGAGCTGTAATAATAAAGGAGAAATGCATTCCGAAACGAGCATAGGCTTCAATTATGTAGAACGAGGGAAAAAATAAGAGGAAGCATGGAATGCCCGACCCAATAATCACACGTACTTTTTGCTCCAATTCCTGCATCATACTATACAATTATCCAATTGAAACAACAACAAAAATACCTACGAAATTACGTGAAATTCCGAAAAAAAAATCTCTCGTCGCCTGGAATTCCATGCTACTGAAGAGGCGTTATCTCTTATCAGGCAGGAATGAAAAAAGCGTGGTTACATACGCAACTGCTGCCATAAGCATGCACATACGTTGATCAATACACGAATAATAAATAAAACTAATTGAAAACGAATAAACAGATTGCGGGGTCAAAAGTTCGATAACAATTTACACAATCTTTAAAATAATTAATCGAAAAAGACCACGGTGGAATTGATTATTGAGTTGTTTTGTATTTTATTTTTTTTCGTATATTTTGCGGTGCGAGAGAGAACAGATTTGTTGTTGCACGATTGATTCTTAGAAAGGCGCCAATTGCATAACGCCGATGATCGAAAGCCGCGATTTTCTTGGCCGAAGACCGGAGGAAAAACGCGATCGGCCTTGGTAATTAAACGCATTTCTTATGCAAATTGCTCGTACAATTTTAATTAATCCCCGGTAATTCGTTCTTTATTTTCGTTTTGCTCCCGTACACGCTCTTCGTGCAGTGCGTTTCTTTCGTTCGCGTCTCGACCGAATTGATGATGAGATTGAATAATGCATACCCAGGTGACCCATGAGGGTGTCCAGGTCTCCTTTTTCTTCATTGGTCGTTTCGTCCTTGCTCATTTTGTTCTATTCTGTAAGAGGATTCTCTTATGCAAAAGCCTGCAATCATGCAAGACTCTGGTCCTTTCCCTCTCTTTCTCTACGGATCGAGATAGCTGCTCAGAACACCACAGAACCAACCGAACAACAGAACCAGTCACTTTACTACTAAACTAAAAACTCGCGACTGCCACAGTTTTACGCCTACTTCGAGTATTATATTATACCTTCCACTCCGTCGAATCCGCTCACGATACTTCATTACGCCTGCCATCAACCTCATCATCAAGATCATGCATCACTCATCCAACTTCACCAGCTTTCCTCTTTGCCCAATCAGATCCCAATGCAAATATCATCAACTGTCATCATTCGACATGCATTAACTAAATAAAACACAACATTCTTCGATTATAACAAAAATATATTTATTTCAATGTTATATTTTAAAATTTTAGTAAAATTATTATGGAGACATAATTCAGAATTAATTACCAAAAAACTTATAAAATTATTTATACTTATATGTTAAATATATAACGTTTGTTAAATATTGATAATTTGAATATCGTATTTTGATGTTTGGAAACGCTTTGAAAATCATCAAATATTGATCGAGCAGTGTAGATAAGTCTTATTAAGATAATTATAATTATCATTTTTTAAATTACTTTTTCACCATGTATATACTATATAATGTATTCTGTCCTTCTTATTGTTTACATCAATTAAAAGACAATGGCACCATATACTTGTTATGCGTTGAAGTCCAAAGGGCATTACATAATATATATTTTTATTGTGCGAATTTGAAAGTATAATAAAAAGCGTTTCTGCATCCACGTAAATAAAGAAACATAAGTTTTATATGCAGGCTTTTTTTGTAATTCATTAAATTCCTTCGAATTGCATGTTGATCTCGGTGTGTAAATGTTTAAATGTGTATGCTCAAGGCGAGGAAAACGCAATTTGCGTATTCCGAAAAATAAATAAATAAATTCGGCAGATAAATCGAGGACTTAAATCCGAAAATAAGCCTCGCACAGGAAGGCCGTTTTATCGTGCAAGTTATATTTGAACCAATACGGTATGTACTTTACAACATAAGAGATAGCTTGGAGGAAGATGAAGATAAGTTTGTTCGGCGATAAGGATTAAGTAAGCCTTGACGCAAGTACTCGAAGGGCACGTGACTCCTCGCCACGTACTTCGCTTTCAGGAATGCGCGTTTATTGATACATTCTGATGATCGGACGAAAGACACATGATGATGGTACGTACGATTCAATTAAGAAATCGAAAACATTTCCCAACGTATTGAGTTGAGTTGAGCCCAAGTTCAATATCGCACGAGCCGTTCATTAGGAGGCAGAAAAACGGCTTCCAATTGAGGGGCTTACAAATCAGTATTAGCAATTGATTCGTCGTCACCATCAATGAAGGTGGCCTCCTTCCTCCCTCTCTCTCCTCCCCATTTTACGCAAGGACTGTTAACAATGCAGTAATCCCAGGCTCAAACAGTTTTATTTATGGACGCGCCAAAAGTTTCCGCGCTTTCCACGAGACACACATGCATCGTTCGTAATTTATTGTCCGCGAATCAAGCATGCAAACAACTTGTTTTGTTTAAACTGACGCTGGTCGAGTAAATATTTGAAGGTGGATCCAACCGGCTTCGGTTTCCCTTCGGAACGGTAGTTTGGTTGTCTAAGTCTAGCAATGTTATGTAAAAAAAAATGAAAACTTTATTTAACAAATAAAACTTTATACAAAATACGCTTTCTCTCCTTCGCCTCTGTGAAATTAAATAATTGTTTGCTGATTATGAACTAGGAGTTAGTTAACGAATTGAGCTGGTATCCTGTATGGCTTCTTGCCTCCCTTTGGGGCTGCAGCCTGCTGCTGACGCGGGAGATCTTCCAGCTCAGGCTCTGGCTCTTCGCAGGTGCCACCGGTTTCGTAAGTGTATTCCCTCTTGACGCCATCGGGATCGACGTAGCCATATTTGCCGCGGGTTATGCAGTCGATTCCAATAGTCTCCTCCTTGAACGAACCGTCCTCGTTTTCGTAACCCCAGGTGATGCTACCGTCGGCGTTGTCCGTACGGTATTTCCTCAAGATTTGGACGGTTGGCTTACGTTGACGTGGCTGATCATCATCATCCAAGTATTGTGGAGCTGGACGGGAGGCTGGACGAGGAGCTGGAGCTTGACGCACCGGTTGAGCTTGTTGTGGACGAACCACCTAAAATACGACATTCAATATTAATACATATTAAATGTAAAAGTATCTGTGACAAATAAATTTACATATGTTGTCACAACTCCAAAGTCTGCATGTATGTATGAATAAAATGCCAAAAAGGTAAAATATGATGAAACGTAGATGTCATACATATGTAGAAACAAATATAAGTAGGATGTTGCAACAAATTTAAAAATAAATATTGCATGTTTCATTAATGCAAGCACAAAACAATTTATAAGTAATTTATACAATTTTAAAACAATGAAAGATAAAATAATATTACTGATCGATTCCATTTTTGTTAAAACTTGGAATAATATATTTTAAATCCAATGAATTTTCTAAGAGAATTTTCTATAGTAGAGAAATGAAGGGTAAGAATTGCACCAAATATGGAAAAGAGTGATCGTAAAAAAGAAATGAGGCATATGAGAAAGGTAGTTCCAATGAAAATCGCTGCATAAAATTGCAACTATTCAAGTACAGGGAATGTGCAGTGAAATAATTGGCCGAGGTCGTTAACAAACAGTTTAACGGAAATGAAAATACTGTTGCAGTGCAGTTGAGAGGAGTGAATGTTCGCATAATCTCTTTAAGGTTGACTCCATGTCGAAGTGTAAAAGTATCCGTGATAAGGAAGTTGTTATATATATAGTTGCATAAGAGAAATCAAAAGTCTTGAACTAAATTCGATGTTAAGTTAAATAATGATAATATTTAGATTTACCTGATGTGCTGGCCTCCTGACGTGCTGAACTGGAGCTTCGTATTCCTGCCTCTGTGGTGCTGGACGAGTGTACAGGGATTCCTGCTTCAGTTCCTGCCTGATGACGGGCCTTGGGGCTTCTTGCCTGAGAATTGGAAGTGGTTTAGGCTGGACCGGAGCCGGCCTGGACACTGGCGACTCGCGGATGTCCTGCCTCAAAACCGGAACCGGACGTTCCCTAAAATAACCGCAGCAACTAATTAAAACTATGATTCAAAAAATTGCAGCATGCAAGAAATGGAATGATTACGATCATGCAATGTGCCAACAAACAAATACTCTAAATAATTCCCCAAAAGAACAACGTGCTTTATACGAAAAACCATACTTGTATAAGTTGTACTGTCGTCCCTGCGGGCTTCTACAAAAATAAACGTAAACATATATAATGCGATGATGCTCTAAGAATTATATGATTCGGCGATGATTTAATTGGTTTTGTTAGTTTTAATGTACCTGATGGGTTCTTCGTCGACTTGCTGGACGGCGGTGTGGAGTGCGGTGATTCCCAATTTGGCGACTTCATCGTCGAAGTGTGATTGACGCGTTTGCTGATCATCTTCTTCGGGTTCCTCGACCACGGGCCTGACTTGTTCGCGGACCGGAACAGGAAGAGCGTTCGATGGAAGAGGACGACCCCTGAACCTAGGCTGAGGACCATCCAACTGCTGCAACCTCTGCCTAATGGTTGATTGTTTCTGTGGTTGTCCTAGCAACACAGCACCTGGGATTTGGAGTCTTGGTGGAAACTGTCCATTAACTAAATGACACAACACCTAGAAACAAAAAAAAACAACATAACTATAGCAATTGCAATTACTTTAAATTTGAAGAGTTCAAATAGTTTGATGTTTGCAACAGAAACCAGTTTATTTATAGATATATTATTGCTTCGACTTCTACATTTGGTGGATAGACTTATTAGTCTACGCGACTTAAATTCCTATATTCGTTGATACTGCTTATCTGCAAAAGTTTTCGTTGCGCAGGAAACATGATCCGAGGCGATTTCCATATTAGAAAAGCACGAAAATAAGAATCGAATTTTAATTACGGTCATTAGCATACGATCGGATCGGTTGCGCAACGAGCCCGTTTGTTGTTATGGGTTATATCATTTGGAAAGTCTGCTGCGGCTTATAAATAATAATAATAACGATATTAAATAAAACCCGGTTTTTGCCCGAGCAAAAGCGCGTTCAACATAATCTTTGTTTTTTTTCCTTCTTCTTCTTCTTCTTCTTCTGCGTCTCCATTTTTTTTTCTTTCGATGATGAAAAGAAATTTTGTACGAAAGTAGATCATTGCGTTGCGCAACGGAACGGGTTCTCTCGATCCAAAACCAATTGGGTACAACAGCATACACTACTATTGAACTGAAACAAAACCTCGATGCATATCTTTTGAATTATATACAAGCTGGAGAAAAGGAGATTTCCTGCATGCTAACGGTACTGCATTTTTATACATCGACGTTGTGAAATGAAAAACGAGGAATTGCAACTGGATCACCTTCGGCTCTCTAAGTGTATTCTGGTTCGTTTGTTTATATGGGTGTAGAAGGAGGCGGAGGAGCGTTTGCAGAACGAAACCGACGTTCAAGATCACCTCTGGATAAATATTGAACTAAATTCATTTCTAATGAAGCGAAAGAGCAAAAAAAATAATAATAAAGAAACAGACTTCGCCGCTCGGTTTAGATCAAGGTGAGAGAACACGGCCCGAACGCCTTTGGATGTTTTCAAACGCGCATAAGAAACGCGGAAAGTTCAACGATATTTTCAGTTTAGCGCGATGCAAAATCTCAATTAATCTTCAAGGAGATTTTATAATTGAAGATTATATGATTACATACATTTTCGCACGAATCATTTACAAACTTATTGAATAAATAATTACTTGATAACAACTATTCAGTAAATTCAAAATTGTTTTACAAAGTTCAAAACTTTTTTTTAAATTAAATTTAGACTATTTTTAAATTAATTATTTACAATTCATTAAATATATATTATTTTTTAAGCTAAAAAAATGATACTTTCGTTTTCTTATACATTCATTCGAAAGGTTTTTTTTTGTTGTTTGAATGTGTCTACTTTCGATGAATAATTGTATATATTCGGATTACTTTCAAATTTGTAACCAAATCAAATTTCCAAATGTATTTATTATTGCAGCTTTAAATTAATACGATGTGTATCGAATTTTTTTTTTTTTATAAATTTGATCAGTGATTAAATAATAGAAATTTTAGAAAATTTAAAAAAGAATCTTTATACTTTTAATAATATCAAATAAATAAATAATTATTAAAACTAAAATGTTAATTAAAGTTTTCAAGATAAAAGAAAACTTTTAATATGCAAACAACTTTAATAACACATAATTATACTATATAACGAAATTCTAAGAATTGCATTCGAATACATTCTTTGACATTACGAAAAATAAATGTTGACCTTGCAACAATTATTAGATAATTAAGTTCGTGTTGGTAAAACGCCAAGTGATCTTTGGTTGTGGGTGGAATTCAAATACATTCACTTTATCCCATTGTTATATTGATTACTTCTTTCAATATTCAACTCAATATTGGTAATTCAGCATTTGCAAATTTTTACTTCACGATTTCTAAAAAGTTATTTTTGAATACTTTGTCACAAAAATTCTTTTGAAATTGTAAAATTACAAAAAATCTATTTGTTTTTACTTTCTACTAATAAATCTATTGCTTCAGATGAATAGTGGGTCAATTGTTTTAAGTCTTCTCGCTCTGCAGATGTTTTGTAAACTTTTACAGCTTTTTAAACTTTATTTTAGTTATGTTGATTATTTGAAATTTGCATTTACTGTTAAATTTGTTTGTATTTTAGTAAAATTGATTGTGAGACTTACCACAAAGAATAAACAACTGAATATTCCTAAATGAGCCATGATTCTCGTGTGTGTAGCCTTCTCTACTATCGGAACAAATGGATGGAGTATATACTCTTGTATTTATGATATAGGTGGTGTGATTGGCACTGATCTGCTTACATCATATTCCCAACTGGAGTAGCCCAGATTGCAATAAGTTGTTTTATACCGCCACACCCCACTGCATTCCACACGAGCCCAGGCGATGGAACTTTCACCCTCCTGCTTAGAGGAGGCATTGTAAAGCCGGCAATCCAGTTTCAAAATTACACGCACCTTACGACCATTATCAAACTCCTCAAGACCATTAACCTTTGCCCAATTGGATCATTGTTTTTCTCTTATTTTTTTTTTCATAAGATATATTATAAGATTTTATTTGACATAGAATTTAATACAAAAAAATAGAAATCGCTTTAAAGCTTCAAAATTTCGATTCGGAATTGTTAATATCTGAGATCATAGAAAAAAAATTACGTAAATGGCATAATATATGTTCCAAGGTCTACAAGTTTCCGAATTGTATCAGATGGATATAACTTCGACTAAAGCAAAACGGTTGCATGCAGGAAAAGGCTGATTAGTTGAAGTTCACCGGATAAGTGTGCAAGAAGGTGAAGATCACGGAACCGTTTTGAGAAGAAGTAAAATTGAGGAGTAGCAGGAAATTGTAAACCTAGATCGAACCGCGGAATGCACCAGGATGCGATTTAATTTCAAACAAAAATAAATAAATAGGAATGTCTCCGAAAAATCTAGTAGATCTGCTCCAATTCGCAGCGGATTTCTCACAGCCACAGCGGCGTTCGGTCACGTATCGCCCGATGATTTTCTCTTCGTGAAAAAAAAGGCCTTTTCTTTCGCCGTGCTTTACGCGCTTTGCATACGCATCGCTCATATATATATATATAGAATAAAACAGCATTTCGGGATTTTCCTTCTTGCGATGGAATCGGTGAAAGCGGAAATAGGAAACGAGTTTTCACTATCGCGCAGGAATAAAGTTTAATACATTTCAATCGCATCTTCTTCGCATTCATCCATTGTCCGTATTCAAATTCTTGCATGGAAGAGGCCAGAAGAATACCAAGGAGGAAGCAACAATGAAAAAGAGATCCCGTTTCAATATTAAAATGTGCATTTCTCTTTAGATAACTTCAACGAATACACACATTTATTTTTTATTTAAAAAATAAAATTGTATAACTTTGAATTTTTATAATTCACCAATTAATTAAAAACTTAATTTCCTGTTGTTGCAATGGTTACGAGCACCAAGTGTAAGTTAGTAATAAAACGAAATCAATTGGCTTGCAAATTCTTGTCGTTATTTCATAAACTACTTGTTACACGCTCAATGATTTATTATACACATACACGTAATTCCGTTTCATGGACTGATTCGTATGCTTTAAGTAATTGTCTCTTAATAAATTCGACTCCTAAATTTTCAATTTAGAAAATACTCGTGCTTTACGCAATTTCTAACTCGAATTATTTCAACTCATTCAAATTCATAGCGTTATAATAGTTGTATTTCAAACGTTTTTCATTAGATTGTCATTCTAAGAAATGTTAATATATATTATTTTTTAAGTAATAGCACCAGTTTTGAAAATGTATTTGTTACCAAATAACTTAATTTATGTTAATATTTTACGGTTCTAGTTTGGGTTTTGCGAAAGAAATGCAAAAAAAATGAATTATGGTTTTGGGAAAGTGCTGCATTATATAAATGTTATCAGATGTAGACCAATAATCATGTTAAATTCAGTGGAGCATGTGAATATTTTACATATTCAATTATATACACTTTCTTTCAAGAGCGATATTACTATTCGATTCTTCTAGTAACAGCCACACCCATGCAGCTTCTACATCTATGCACATTATTGCTTTATTAATCAAACAAATTCCTTTCTGCTGAATGATTCTGCTCCTTTTTTTATTCATCCTCTAACACCTTGACGATAATAGCCTTCAATATTATGTGGTTTTAATTTCCTGTTGTTCCGAACGGAGATGAAACCTGTAGTATTTTTTTTTATAGCTATGTAAGGGTTGATTGATGGAAATGAAATGCGTAAAACAAAAATTTATTAAAAATAACTTATATAATTTGTCTATGTATATTATATTTAATTACAATATATAATAGATGTATGTATAATCGATATTTGCATCCTCGTCGGCAGAACACGTTATATAAAAAATATATTAATCGTATTTTTATATATTACAGTCGTCATTTACTTAAGTAACTGGACGGTTAATTGCTCTTAACTTCCATAGGCACTAGATTATCAATATAGAATGTAAAAAGTTAGTAGTAAATCGATGATAATACAGAGACTTAAAAAAATAAAACACAATTATTTAAAATTAATAATAAAATAATAACTTAAACTATAAAAATAATGATCATATAGATTCCACACGCAAGAGAATTTAAAAAAAAAACACAACATTCGAAATTGGACATTTATATCTACACATATAAATATAATGCTAATAGAATCGTGACTTGCATTCAATATTTACAAACACACAAAAACACACACTTCGCACTTCTAATTTGGGGAATAACTCTACTACCACTGGAGATGAGTGACTAGAATGAAGCATCTGATCTGAATTTCACAGAAAAATTACGGCCGTCGCTTCAAACATCCAGGAATTTTCTAAAACTCGGGGAAGTCTCTGCTACATTTGAAATAAATCGGATTTCAAAACGATCCCCCAAAAGGAAAATTCACGCGAACATCAATATACCACAAGATCGTGGTATATTTAAAAAATAAAAATAAACTCATTAACCGTATCTCTTCTTTCAAGATTCGGAGGTTCATCAAAATAAAATTAATAATAATAATAATAAACTATGTACAAACATTTCGCTTTTCCACTTGTCACTAATCTTGTAGGTGGCGGGATAAAAAAAAACAATACAAGAAGAAACTTTGGTTTGCCCGTTTCGCTTCAGGTTAGATCAATCTTTCTTCAGGTGGTGGTTTGAGGACGTGGTTTAATTCCACTCGGGGATTGCAGAATTCTTGGGCACTGGGACTGTAGGTTCCGCGCGTCGCTCTCTTACTTCTCGTCACGTTGATCAGTACGACAAGACCCAACACCAACGCTATCACCAGTAATAAAATGATTGGCACAAGTATGTACAAGATGTTAACTCCATCTTCGTTAGCAGCCGAACGCATCTGCATAAAAATATAACAACAATAAATTTCATGTTTCTTTAAAATTATTATCAAATTTAGAAATAAATTCTAAATTTGTAACTTACCAAACTTTCAGTGCAATTCTTTCCGCTCCAACCCTCGGAACATGTGCACACGTAATCAGAGACTTCGGTGCAGTTCGCCTCGCATTCGCCTTTGTTCCCGCAAGGCTTTTCCGAGCAAAGATCGGCGAGGTTGCAGAAATTGCCGCACATATTGTTGTTGCATGAACATTTGTACGAACCCATCGTATTGGTGCAATTCCTTATTGGTCCACATATTTCCCTATTCTCGTAGCACTCATCGATGTCTGTTTCGCAGACCATACCTGTATAGCCAATCCCCGTGCAATTGCACTTGTATTCGTTGACACCGTCCACGCATACGCCCCCATTCAAGCAAGGACTCTCCCCGGTGGCGGTGACGCAGTCGTCCACGTTGATCTCGCAGTACTTTCCATCGAATCCTACCTGACATTGGCAGATCGGCACCTTTGAACTCATGTTGCAGAAGCCGTTCTCGCATCCTTGGCCCTTGACCAAACAGTATGGTGTATCGCAGAGATCTCCGACCATCCCTTCAGCGCAATGGCATGTGAAGTTGTTCTGCGTCATATCGTCTGAAGCGACAAACAAACAATAAATATAAAACGTATTCACATAATCAATTTACGACAAACTCACTCTTGCCGTTTTGGCAAGTGGATCCGTTCTTGCAAGGCTGATTCTCGCACGTGATCAGCCTTAGAGCCTCGCACTGCTTACCAACGAACTTCTCCGGGCATTCGCACACGAACATCCCGACCCTATCGCTGCAGGTACCACCGTTGTGGCAAGGATTGCTCTCGCATTCATCAATATCAATATCACAGCTATAACAAAAAAAAAAAATTAAAAACCATAAATATTAATAAAATAATTAATAACTCACTATTTTCCCATATACCCAGAAACGCATTCGCATTCATAAGTTCCAATCTGATCCAAGCAAGTGGCATTGTTCTTGCACATATTGTCTTCACATTCGTTTATATCTATGGAACAATCGTCAGCGGCGAAACCAATCTCGCAAGCGCATTTATACGTGGAATTCGGACTCAAACATACTCCGCCATTGTAGCAATCTTTCTCGTAACATAATCTACATCCAAGCACGTGCTTCTGGCTAGGAAGAAGTTCAAAGTACTCCTCGACCGAAGGCTTCTTCTCTGAATACAACTCTTTCATCGTAAAATACGGCAAAAGGAATTTTCCAATGCGAATATCGCTTAAGCAGCCCTTGAACAAATCGCTGTTCTTCTTCAAATCTACCTTGTAAGAAGGAAAAGCCGTGTCCAAGAAATCCACAGAGTTACTGGCAATTACCGGATCAACCGTAGTCGTGTCAGTTGCCAAAGTCAAATACGTTGTTCCATTGTAATCACCATTCTTGATTACGCTCCAATAATCGAAAGTATTATTATCACTTCCAGCCACGTAAACTGAACCTTCCGAGAAAATCTTTGAAAAGTTGACCAAATCAAAATCAGGTACTATGAAATTCGGGGTATCATCGATGACCAGCTCCTTGAAACCACCCTTCATCGCGGAATCTTTGTACTTCAACAGCAATGTAACCCATTGTCCATCAAAATGATCTTTCCTGAACCTCTTAGATTCGCTGAAGCCATTGATGCTCCACTCCACTACCACCTCATCATGGTAAATGAATATGGTGAAGTAATTTGATTGATGTTTGGCAAATAGTGCCGTTCCCCAAGACCTTGTTCTGTACATGAGCTCGATGGTTTCCACGATAAAAGCCTTCTTTCTGTTCACAGGAACAGTCAATTCGTACATTAACGGAGCGGTTTCTCCATCGAAGGTGACATTAGCCATACATTGGTGACGATCTTCCAGATTCTTGCAGATCGATCCAGGAGGGCACTTTTCCAATTGGCAAAACTCCAGGTCCTTGCAGTCCTTGCCCTTAAAACCTCTCGGACAATCGCAACTGTAATATTATTAATAACGATATTAAACATAAGATTAATAAAATTTGAAAATAAATAACTTACATATAATCGTTCCATGTGATTCTGCAAACACCGTTCCTATGACAAGGATTTACCTTGCACGAGTTATCAGATAAAACTCCTTCCAACACGGTAGACTTATCGAAGGAAACGTTACCAAAAGACATAGGAATACTTAATTCCTCGGCTTGCAGTGGGAAGAATTCTACCACCATATCTTTAGAACCATCGCTGATCTATAAGAAAAATACAAATTAATCCAAGCTATTTATTAATTTAATGAAAAGTAACATACCTGAACATCTTGAATGATTCCCTTGAAATGAATCAAGCTTAACGGAGGTGTTTTTGAGGGAAGATCGGATCCAGAGGCCGCAGATACTTCAGCTTTAGTGACGCTGAGTAACTCATTATTAGTTTGTCTTACGGATCTCAGTTGAGGCTGTCCGCCTAAGAACAGAACCTGAGCATCCAAAGTACCAGTAGCGGAAATAGTCTTGCGGAAATACTCGGTACCATTCAATTTTACTTGTACTAAAGTCACGTTCCTGATGACTTCGATCAAATGGTTGTAACCATTGTTCAATTTGACACCACCCACGGTGTATCCTTCAAATGTACCGTTGAATTGAATCCTCACCAACAATTCGCCGCCTTCCAATTGAGCTGCGATGTAACTTTCATTTTGCAAGTTGGCTGATGCCAACGCTGAACCCATGTAAAAGATCTGTCCTAAGGATTGACGAGTTCTTATGAACATGCTGATGTCCACGATGGAACGGACAGCCCTTCGCGCCGCGTCTGTTACAGCTACGGTTACAAGCGAATCTGTAATGTTCTCGTAACCGAATGTGGCAGCGGTATAGTTATATTGGCAAGTGTAGCCTAGATAGGGCCTTTCACAGGCGCAACTGAAGTTGCTCCACAAGTCTGTGCAGTGACCTCCTGAGTGGCAAGGGTTTGGCTCACATTGGGCTTCCCTGTGACACCCAACGCCGACAGCTTGGAAGCTCACCCAAGAAGCGTTCTCAGTCTCCGGAAGAACCCATTCTCCATTAACGATTACATCTTCGACGCAACCAACCAAGAAAGGTTGTCCGTGGGTTAATTTTCTGTGATTATTCGGATAGCCTCCGATGTAGGTTGTAGGAAAACTGGTGGACGATCCATTGTTATCGTTGTAGTTGATAGGATAAATGGTTTGTTCGTCGTTGGCGGACAAAACGAGGTGCGAAGAGTTAATGGCAACGAAAACCCTTTGCCAATTGCTGTCATTTAAATTGGAACCAACGAAGACTCCATCCCATTTATTCAGCAGACTCGAGTGCAAGTTCAGCCTTCCCTTAGCCAAAGACAGGATGTAATAGGTAGAGCCTTTACCTAAAGCCAAGAAACCATCGCTAAGAGTGGTCTTGAACCTAAACTGAATATCGTGCCCTTCGTCCCTCGTCGTATTCACTATGATCAAGGAATCTCCCTTCAAACTCATCGTGGTTACCTTCTCGCAGGTATGACCATGGAAACCATGTGGACACGTGCAATTGAACCTGTGCACAGTTTCGTTGTGCAAATAGGGTTTGCAGCTTCCGTTGTTCTCGCACGGATTATTAATGCATCCTGTTAACTCTACAGAGCAATTCTTACCGCCGTACTCCGGCTCGCAATCGCAATAATAATTTGCCTTCTTGTCTTCGCAGACTCCGTGCACGCATGGTTTGAACTTCTCGCACTCGTCAATCTCGTATTGACACTGATCGCCTTCGTACCCTTCATCGCATTCGCAAACGTAATACCCAATCTTATCCAAGCAAGTACCCGTCACGCAGGGCGAACTCAGACACTCGTTGATGTTCGTCTCGCAGTTCGCTCCCGTCATACCAAAGGCGCAAATACAATAGTATCTGCAATATAAAAAAAATCAAGATTAGCTCATCCAATTTCACAACTTGCAATTCAAATTACTCACCCAGCCGCATCCGAGTAGTCGAAGTCGCGCCTGAAAATCGGCGGTAAGGTGTTGTCGTGCTTAGCGAGGGCGTAAAGTGTAGCGTTGCTCTTCTCCAAGCAAGTACCATCATTCTGGCAAGGATTACTCTCGCACTCGTTGATATCCACGTCGCAATTCTTACCCGCATATCCGTCTCCACAGATGCACTTGTAATCCTTAACGCCGTCTTCGCACGTAGCTCCATTCATGCAAGGGTTATCTATGCAATCGTCTATGTTGATCTCGCAATGCATTCCCATGTAACCGGTGTTGTTGCATTCACAAGTATACGAATTAAGACCATCAATACAAATAGCATTATTCATACACGGCGTAGACTATAACAAAATAATAATATTAATGTAAGATCTTATTTTCAGATATTTGCATTAAATTGATTAATTAGTGATAAACTTACCATACAATCATCAATGTTTATTTTGCATTGTTTTCCAGTCATACCTGGCTGACAAATGCAAGAATACTCGTTGATGCCATCGATGCATGTTGATCCCACCTCGCAAGGATTAGATTCGCATTCGTCTATATTTACGTCACAATCTTTGCCTGTTAAATAAGAAAAAATGTAATTATTATTAGTACATATACTATTTAATTATTTGCAATTCTGTAAACGTGTTTTTAGACAATACATACCACTATAACCATGAGGACAAACGCATTCGTAATTGTTGATTTTGTTGACGCAAGCAGCTTCGTTACGGCAGGGTTGGGAAAGGCACTCATCAAAGTCCAAATCGCATCTTTCACCAGAATATCCAGGTTTGCAGTAACATTCGAATCCGCCTTCGGTATTAACGCAAATCCCGTTGTTGCAGATAGCTTCAGACGTATCACACTCGTTCACATCCACAGTGCATTGGAAACCTTAACATGAAAATCAATGGATTAAAAATAATTACAAAACATATTAAAAATGTATAACAACCTTTGTAATTTGGCGGACATTGGCACGTATAGTTATGTCCGTTCTTCGACAACGCGCAAATCCCGTCGTTTTGACAAGGATTTTTGAGACACGGGTCGATGTCCAAGTTGCAGGACTCTCCTCCATATCCGGGAGGACATTGGCACTCGTAGGTTCCTACCAGATCCACGCAGATTTTACCGGCAGGACAGGAAACTCCCAAGCAATCGTTAATGTTAATTTCGCATTTAGGTCCTTCGTATCCTAAAAACCGAAAATGTTGTTCAAAATGTCTTCCACTTTTGGGAATGAATTATTACCATTCGGACATTTGCAGGTATAATCGTGCATGTTGGCTGATACCAAGCAAGTACCGTTGTGGAGACACGGCTTCAAATCACAAGCGTTGTATAGTCTTTCACATGTCGGTCCCATCCATTGATCGGTGCAGTTACAAGTAAATCCATTCAGATTATCGATGCAGGTACCTCCATTCTGGCAGGGCATCTTAGCGCAATCGTCAATGTTAATATGACACCTTTCGCCTAAAGAAATCGGAACAGGTGTTACAACAATGACAAGAACGAAAAAAAATGTGAAATTTAGAATGTAATAAATAAATATTAGTCGGTTAGTCAAATAGAAATGACCAATTAGTGGTATTAGGAAAGCAAAAGCTGTGTGTGTTTGCTAAATGTGATCAGAGTGTAAACGCTGAAAAACAAATTTCATATGAAATTTTGATCTTAGAAAGAAATACCTTCGTATCCTGGCATGCATTTGCACTTGAACTTATCTTGCATATCGATGCAGATCGCTCCGTTCCTGCACGGATCTCCTAAGCAATCGTCTATGTTGATATCGCAATTGTATCCAGTCCATCCCGGTCGACAATTGCAATAGTATCCGCCGTGCTATAAACATAAGTCAAACTCGTAAATAAACGATTTCTACGTGGTAATAAATGTTGGTTAAAAGCATATTGATCAGACGAACAAGAACGACTACAATAAATGAACAACAATTATTTAATTTGGTTATATTTTTTCCACAAGACTTTTACAATAAACCTTTCGCATCATTATCATTTGCCATCTCATCTTTCATGCAAGCTCTATGGTATTGCTACAATTGAAAAATGGCGAAAGGATTAAAGTACAAATTCTTGTGAGTAGAAATCAATTTGTACTTACATAATCGATGCAATGAAAGGCATGCTTACAGAGACGATCGCTGCAGTCAGTGTTTCTCTCGCAATAAGTGCCTTTAAAACCTTTTGGACATCGGCAGAATGCGGATTCCGAATCTTCGATGCACGTACCTCCGTTCTGGCAGAGCTGGTCTTCAGTTTCGTTGCAGCTAGTTACCTTATGTTCGCATGCAGCCCCTAACATTTTGGTGAATGTGCAAAAAGAGAAGGTGCAAAGCAAAACACGTTAAAGCAAAAGATAAAAACAGTTACAAACGAATAAACAACAAAGAACAAACATGCAAAAGATGACAAAATAAACTTAGTCCCATACCTGTAAAGCCTAGAAGGCAGGTGCAGTTATAGGTACCCATCCACACAGAGCACTTCCCGCCATTCAGACAGGCATTGCTTGGACATGCAGGTTGCGGTACTGGGATACAATTTGGAAAAGCTGAACGGAAACAGACAGAAGAACACGGTGAAATTCGCTAATTATCGAAGAGGAAGATTACGTACCTGCGTACTCCGGTTTGCAGACGCACTTGGGAACGCCGAAGACCTCCTTGCAGTCCTCGTAAGGTGAGCAATGGCTGGAATCGCACAATCCCTTCCTCAGCTCGTACTCGCAGAATTGACCACCGAATCCAATTTTGCAGTGACACTCGAAGCTGCCATCTTTATCCTCGCACTGGCCTTGATTGAGGCAAGGATAGGAGCTGCACTCGTTCATCTTCTAGGAGATAAAAAAAAAACATATTAGAAATATATCAAATCAATTGAAAACAGAACGTACTACTTCGCAATTATCTCCATCGTATCCGGGAATGCATTCGCACAAATACCCTCCGTAGGTATCATAGCAAGTGCCCTTATTCTGACACGGCTTCGAATCGCACTCGTTGATGTTATCCTCGCAGTTCAACCCCGTGTATCCAGTTCGTGAACAGTCGCACGTGTAGTTGTTCGAGCCGTCCTTGCATAATCCGTTGTTCTTACACGGATTCGGCTGGCATTCGTTTACGTTGTTCTCGCAATATTTGCCGGAAAATCCGGCCGGACATTTACACTCTACTTGGTCCACGTTAACCTGGCAATTTCCGCCGTTCTGGCACGGATTCATCGCGCAAAGCGGATGCGTTTTCACCTCTGTTTCACAATGTTTTCCTGCAATTGATCAATTATAATTTTATTCACATTCATGAATTTAAAATACAAAATTATACCTGTGAATCCTGTAAAGCAATTGCATCTATAATATCCTGAAGGATCATCGATGCAAGTGCCGTTCCTACAAATGGAAGGTACCCTGTCGCAGGGATTACCCGTATCGAATTCGCAATTCTTGCCGGTGTATCGAGGCGAACAAATGCAGGAATAAGTATTCTCCTCATTCTTGCAGGCACCGTGCATCATGCAAGGTTCAGTCTTACAAAAATCAAAAGATCTTTGCTGCATTTGATCCACCAAAGTCACTGTGCATGATTCATAAGGAATCGGACACTTGGTGAACAACACATTATGCGGTTGCACTATGGTCTTGTTGAAGGGTATCGAAGGCCCTTCCATTATGCAACCATTATAATGTTTTCCGACAATAAGAACTGCGCCTTCATTATATAATCCAGGGCTGTTCAGAAGCTCCGGCCTGAAAGACGCGTTTGCCAAGAGCACCACGATTTTATTATCCACGGCCATCGTGAGGTTACCAAGTCGGTACATGATGTTGACGACGTGCCATGCATTATTCAAGTAATCCCCAGGGATGAGCTTCTCGTACTGCACCGTGGAGGTCTTCCCCATAAACCGGATGCCCTCGCTGTTCACGCTCACCTCAACTACATTCTCGTTGAGTTGCTGAGAGATAAGCTCTCCCCCCATGCAGGTCCTGAAACTGAATCCGGTCTGCCTCTTCAGCGACATCGTCGTCTGCAGTCTCATATAGGATGATCCATTAAAGTATGCTTCCGGTTGATCTGAAGGACCAAAGTGCTGTCCATCCAGAGGCCTCGTCGCAATCGCTGAAACAGAAAAATAGCATTACGTTAAACATATGCTAGTGGGAAAAAAAGAGCTACCATTGTTTGATGATTAGTTCTTCGTGTATAAAATTGAATATACGACAATACTACAGTTCTCACGATTACAAAATCGCCGACTGTAAACATTCTTTTTTTTTTGCTACGTTTTGCTAAGACATGCAATTTTTTGGACCGAACTTCCTTTCGCTATTTTTAAAGCCATTGACATCAAGTTGCGTGCACGACATACAGCAGTATTTAAAAATTGATTAAGTTAACTGTATGTTTGTGTATTCGTTGGAAAAATATTAAATACCGATAATAACTTTATAAACTATGATAAATTAAAGAAATGTTGATTAAACAAAAGTTAATCTCCAATATGACTTATATTATTAGTAATTAGTGATGTGAATAAGTAGATCATATCATTGAATAGATTTGGAGAATTAGAAATGACTGATTTTTTTTTGTAAGTTTGGAATGTGTGTTACTGAACTACAACCACAAACAAATAAGAAGAAACGAAAGAAACGATATAGAAGGAAGCCAAGAGAGTTAAGAAAGCAATTTGCAATTTCACGATTCGCGTACGAAAATTAGGGCACGGATGGCACTTGCGGTTCTTGTGATTTGCGGGCGATCCTCTCCCATTCTTCCATCCAGAGTCATTGCTCTTGTAATTGAATATGGCTAATTAGTTATCGATTCTATGCGATGGCGAGGATTATGAAACGAACCGCAGCCGTTTAACTGTAAGCGAGAGAACGGCGAGCCGACCTAACGGAACGTTATCAAATGTGCGGCGTGTACGAATAATCCTCCTCGAAGATCTACCAACTTTGAACAGACTTCTTCATTGTTATTATTGTTGTTGTTGATGATGATGGAATGCCCTGCTTTTCTAAATCGGCATTTTCGGAATCCGCTAATTGTTCATGCACACAATAGCGCCGATGGCGTTTTCTCCCGTTTGCGACATTGAAGTCTCTTCGTAGAGGCAAAAGAAGTATAAAGAACAAGGCGATTGTTCTTGCCTCACACTTTCCGTTGCTCAAGAAGGTATGACTAATTCATGCGCGGTCTGACGAACGGAAGTCAACAACCAACCAACCCCCAACAGACCGTGTTTCCCCCATCGTATTCTTCTCATCCTGAAGACAACAATGGAATTCAAAAAGAAAACCCATAAAACAAGTGAAAAGAAACTGTGCAAACCGCATTTAGCAAGTAGCATTACGTTATGTCACAACGTGACTCATACATCATGTTCGGAATCCAACACTAATTGGCGAAATCAATAAATCTGGAAGATCAGGCTTCGAAAAAAAAGAGGAATAAGTCATAAGAACTCTCATTGCGATCGAATCGAAACGTTTATTGCGCAACGGTATTCAATTACATAATGAAATAACAATAGGTCCTAGTCCCAAAGCAATTCGGAGTGGGCGGCGAGAGACGTGGACCAGACGCCCACTTAAATGCAGGTTCTCAAATTTCGACACTCCAAACATATATCAAATGCAGAAGACATTTCTGCTCTCCATCTACCACTTGAGAAGAAACACAACCCTCGATGGTTATTTACATAAGAAAAAAAAAACATTATCCCACCCATTTCCCGTCACCCAGAAGAACACTTTCTCGGTTCATCCAAAGTCGTAAACTTTCGGTATTCTTTGTTTGCGGAAATTATTAGCCCGTCCGTAAAAGTATCCTTTCCAAGAAAGAAAACCCGTTATTGCAATTTAAAGTCAAATATAAATCTAAGTGCAAATAAGTAGTGAGTGCGTCGTATTTCGTAATTGCATTGGTCATAATATAATGTGTTTCCTGTAGATGTTATTTATAAAATACAATTACATTTCTCATAAATAATTCTATTAATTTAAGATAAATAAACTATCATACCTGCATAGTTAATTTTGGAGAAAGATTTTACTGAAATATTTACCTAGAATTCTTGAATTCTCTGAATTATAAATATGAATTTTGGAGGTAGAAATACCTGAGTGAATTTCAATGCTGAATTGTTTAAGAAAACTTAAAACGTTAAGCAATTTCAGTGTTATTATCAATAAGTTATTCAGATTTGTTTCACAATCGATCTTGGATATTGCCTTTTGAATGCAGGATTGAATACAAATTCGGTGAAACCTTGAAAACGAAAAAGTTTTGCAAAGCGCATTTTATCACAATCGATGCATTTAAGACATCCGCCATTATTTTTGGATCAAGGTCTCTTTGCACGAATGTACTTGAATACATTGGTGTTCTTGGAATGATAATGTCTCGATGTCTCAAGAGAAAATGTCTTCACCAATTCATATTTAACTCTTTGCTTATATTTTGAACACAGAAAGCAAATTTATTATAGGAACATCTGCAATTCGTTTTGCCATTAAAATCCTTTCTTTCATTACTTAGAAAATTAAGGAGTAATTGAATTCTATTTACATTAATAAATTAGTTTTAAAAAAAAGTTTCACTTCTGATGGCATATGGTTAATTTGCAACGATTAAAATCATATGTATTATTAATATATCAAGATTTTCTTTAAATTCATTTAATTAAGTAATATTTAATTTAAAAGTGAGTTAATATTAGTTTTAATAAATTATTATGTATGTAAAATAATATGTATTTAAGAGAAACTTTACTAGAAATCATTAAAAAAAGAAGGTGTAAGCTGCCAGTATTTATACCTGCAGACATTAACTTTTATTGCTCTGCGCTAAATCCTTCCAAGTAAAATAAACTAAATGTTTGTACTCTCAGTGAACAGTACTTAGACAATGATTTAATTGGGACTGCAATAAATCCATGTTTAATTGCAAAAGAGTAGAAATGACTCAATCAATTTGCTAAAGCGCGCACACATCTATCTCCCAATTAAATCGAAGAACTGTAATCGCGATAAATCACTGAATTATATCGTCGTCCTTAATGAGATGTGTCTCGTTTTGCTGCTCCTTTTTTTTCTACCTGCAATTATCTCTTGAAGATGTAAAAAGCGTAAACGTTAACTAACGATGTCTAAAAAGGCCAGACGATTAAGAGCCTATGCTGTTTGATGAAATCAAACGGGTTGCTGCTAATGACAATCCACGGACAGTTTGATGCCAGATGCGCGCCTATCCGCTAATTGAATTAATCGCCCAGCAACTGCAAACTAATCAAAGAAAGAGAAAAAAATGGAAGCGCAAAGAAGATCAACCGAAACTGTTTGCTTTTCATTTTGACCCGTTTTTGCATTCGCGCTTTTTTCTCTCTCCTCTCTGCTTATCTACGTAATTAACTAAATTAGGACAGTAGAAATCTATGAATATTCATATTTTTGTTAGCGAAAAGCAAAGTAAATAAATAACAACGAACCAGAACGAAGACAAACCGGTACGTAATTTTGTAATTAGAAATTAATATCAAACTTACTTAGCTAATATTATGTTAACTGCTAGAACAAATTTCATGTACATTTATCTGTAAATAAATATATTTTCATAATAACAGATAAATTCACAATTTTGTGTATATGAATGAAGTTTATGATAATTTACGTTATTTTGAATCGAGTCGAAACTATGCATAAATTTAAACAATATTTCATACTTAAGAAAACCAGTATAAATTCTCAAAATTAAGTTTCTTAAACTTAATTAAAAGTAACTGAATGCAGACGTATTATCATATTTAAAATAATAATAGTTATTTGTAAAGTATGCGAGTAGATTCAGTTAATTAATGGCAATAACTGTAGGCATCTTCCAATTAAATTATTGAAATGCGTGAATCCAAGGATGCACTTTTTCAATACAATTAAGCGAAAGATGATTCATACTTCCTACAAAATGCAATTAAGCTGTAAAAAATAACAATAAAACGATTTGTGTAAATCGCAGTATTTCCAGTGCTTAAACACACAGGAGTTCTTGGAAATACCGGAAACACGAAGACGACGACGCTGTTTTGAATTCCATCGCAACCTCTGATTTATCTGTTTTCACGAAAACTCAATTAATATTCTCTATGAATTTCCATACGTGCCTGATTATGGACATTTTACGTTTGTTGTTAATGCAACTATTTCGGTTCTAGTCTGAATGCAATGAAGGTCTATTGCATATTCATAGATCGTAAGTCGATCGCAAGACTCTTCTGAGAAAATCTAGGTGAAAGAGGTGCAATCGATTCGAATTAGTGGAGGCGAATACACTTCGGGGTTTACTCACCTCTGGGCAATGCGTATTCATTTGCATAACGATTTGATTGAGCAATGCAATATATCGATACGCACAGCCGAGTAACAGCTTTGTGTGTAAGTAACCGACGTGAAAACCACAGAGATAAACGAAGTGCGTACATAATCTCCATGGTGATAAAACAAACGAGCTGAGGGGAAAACAAACAGTTGATAATGTTTGTGGTCCAGGTTTCACAGAAAACCTGTGGGTGGTTTGATTTCGTCTCTCCTCTGCAGCACTACTCAGTCTCTTCGCTCTTCTCCTCTCTCGACAAACATATCGAATGTAATTAATGCGACTTACCTAAGAAAGCAAGATAACTTATAATCCTTTCCATTGTTCCTCTCATTTCTAAATCCTGGAATTCTTCGTTTACTGGCAGGAAAAGAACACCTAAGTCACTTCAGCCTCAGGGGCCTTCTGCACATTTAGCTCAGCAACCGTGCCAACTAAACAAGAGGTACAACTATCAAGCACATATCTGGTTTAGGTCCACCTGTACACATGCACCACGCAAATAGCCGACAACAACTGAAAGAAAAATCAACCCACCAAACGGTCGAACCTCAGCATGACAGGTGACTCATGGTGAAACCACCTGAGGCAGGTGGTTTCAACTTCAACTGTTACTGTCTGCACAACAGATGGCGCCAATAGCATACAGTAATTCCAAATATTTCACTAAATCTACATAATATCTTTAAAATTATTATATTTACTACATATAAGTATTATACTTACTAAATACGTCTTGCACTTTGCATTGATCTTAACTAAAATTAATAATATGAACATGACACTTTAAATCAGTTTCTATAAACTATTTGTAGGATATTCATCAATAAAATTGAATATTACTGTAATAAGGACCAAATGGAACGAAATGGTAGAAGAGCTATAATAACAGTAACAATTAAGGTAACAATTAGTTATTGAAGTGTCTCACTAACAGATGTCACAATAGTAGTGCCATTTAAATTAACTTTAATTTAATATCAAAGCTTTAGTTAACAGTTAACTGTAGGTAAATTATATAATCATTTTCACTAAACTTTTATATAAGTCTCAACAGTAACGTTGTATTGACGAAGTGAAAATTTATTAAAAAACAAAAGAAAATAAAAATACATAACATAACCTATTCGAAGGCAGTGTCAAATGATTCGTTCTAGAACTATTTTGAATACACCTCTACACCATGGCAATGTTTGGTTTAATTGTATCTGGGAGATTGGTAAATAATAATTATCAATTAGAACTGAAGCATTAAGTATTAAATAATCAATTTCAGGTGCAAACTGAATTCCAGCAGATCAGTGAAACCCAATTTCTAACAACAATTCTTGATGTCGACAATATAAACCACATAGTTCTATTCTTAACTGGTGCTATACCCTTCCCCGAAGGTCTGGGGGGGCAAGGTTAGATCATGCAACTGTACTCCTGAGCATTTTAACCTCTGCATTTAGTGTATTTCAGCTGGCCAGACCCGACAGCCCCACCAAACTGGCAGCCACTGGGCTTTGTCTCCAATCAAAAACCTTCAGCTATTTTTAAGATATCCACATTGAAGAAGCTCCATGAGATGGAAGGTTTTACGAATGTATCAACTTTTGGGCAACAGGCAATCTGTCACAATGCCCAGATCGGTATTTCCATTGGTTTGTCTCTTTAAATTAGTAATGTATTATCTCATTCATTAATTTTATGCAATTTCAGAGCAGTTAAATAATATGCAGGACACGCAACAGACGACGAACAACAATTACATAACGTTTGCGCAGAAGATGCTGCAGAATTTTATGAACTATACATTGAGCTACAGTGTGAGCCAATCTCAGATGATGGCCAATCCCTCTGCCACCTATGTACCATTATCCACTGTACAGAACTGGTACACCAACTTCGAGCGTAGGCTAACCCAGAATCCTAACTTCTGGAAGACATAATGCTGTCCTTACTTATTTATTACTTACTGTAATGTATTTTTTAAGGCAAACTGAATGTAATAATGTAAATATTATTTACATTAACTTAAGGATAATTTTTTTTATAAGCATTTAATAATAAATTATTTATTGTTAAATAATGTTTTTGCGGGAGACGAGTGTTTAGCAATAGTTTCTTTTTTGGTTGCGTTAAAAATATTAAAGCTACCTTTTGTAACCAATATTTCTTTATGAAGAAATAAAAATATGATATAATTTCTAAAATGCACCTCACTACTTGAATTGACTTCCATTTCATAGAATGGTATTCCATTAAACACATTATTCTATTTTAACTGATTGCTAAGCTTCAAAAAGATTAGATTGTTAGAAAATGACCTAATTTGGAAAAGAATTTGTTGTATAACAATTTGCTGATGATTGAGTTGCATATATTTATTACCTTAATGTTTATTGTTTATACTTGAAGTATTTTGAATATTATTTAATTCATTCATTAAAAAGAGTAAATTAAGTAATGAATATTGTTTATTAATATTAAATATTTATTGAATGTGCTAAACATGATTTTAGTTTCAAATACTTAATATTAAATATCAGTTACATATAAATTTAATAAGATTGCATTATAATTTAACGACAACCTGTCAGTATTTTGAATTTTTATTACTGGATAAGTGTTGCCAATTATTGGAAATAGGAAGTACCCATTAAATAATAAATAGATATATAGGAATTCTAATTGGAAATAAACATTTGAAATTAAAATTACTACTAACTCCTACTAAATTGGATCAGTGAAAGTATTAATTCTTATTGAAAACTATACTTTTCATCCTGGTTCTAGTAGGTTGGTAATAACCAGAAGCGTCGGTTGGGGTTCACTGCAGAGCACAGAGTCAGAGCAAACACAAAACTAGGCCTGAGAAGTAAGTGGTTCTGTATTCCGTTCGCACCCAGAAAGTTTCTTGAACTTGGACTACGTAACACCGCATTTACTTAACATCATTAGAAATTGTTCCGTGGCCAGAGCGGTGCGCGGCTATGATTTGTGAACAGGAAACAGGGAACCTAGGGAAGGCATCTCCAGCTAAGGGGGCTGATAAGCTGATCAGCGCAATAGATAATCGATCCTGCACGAAACCGACGACCAGAGTGAGTGTTGCACAATTTTTCTTTTTAATTAGGATGTTGGGTTTTAGTTTGTGTTTTAGGTTCGTGGGGTATTTGAATACTTCTTCAATTGTTTAATTGTTCTTGTGATTATGTCATTGCTCTCATTATCTATCCTTCTGTTGTGTGTTTTTTCTCTGTCTACTATTCATGTAATTTTTTAATTGATAGTAGGTCTTGGTGTCAATTGTGTTGCATAATTGTAATTGTAGAAAGTGGTTGGAAGTAATTTTATTGAGTCTGCCAATTTACGATCATTTTAATAATTATGTAATTAAGCTATAGTTGTTTCTGTTTTGAATAATGTAACAGAGCTCCGAATGTTACTCAATTCATGGAAAATCGAAGAAATTGCTGTGTGCGAAAAGGGTGGAGTTTTAATTGGGGTGACAAATATTTCAAATGTGCGTAAGAGGAAATCCAATAAGATTTTTAAAAAAATCGAGTATTTTAAATTGAATTTTACTTATCGATTGGTATTGATTACTAACTAATCTAATAAGTAATTTAATACACTAAATAATTAAGTTGTGACTAATAACTTGTAAATATAGATTCGTGACTGACTTATCGAAAAAAGTCGATATTTCTCTTTGTTTCCCATTTCACGTACTTTCTCGTTGAAAATTTTATGAACGTTCTATATTTATAAGGGAATAGGGTTGCTAAAGTTTTATGGACTTTCACCTTCTTTTTACGACTTTCTGCATAGTATATTTATGTTTGTTCTAAATTTGTTAGCGTAACTGTCAGTATCAAAATTGAAGCTAAATTAAGGTTTCGTTAATTAATTAAAAATAAAATAGATTAAAATTTCTGATAAACTAATAATTAAAATCTTATATAAAAACAAAAGCAAGGAGAAGTCATTATTTTATCTGAAATCCTCAGGTGTTTTTAAGGGTGCGGCGGCCTCCTGTAGCATTGCGGTGCTGACCCTGTTTTCTAGTTGGTCAACTCCCATAAATCTCTGCTAACTTCTTAGAGGATTAACGATGATTATTATTTCATCCTCTTAGGGTTATTGTTATCCTGATGTCAAAGCCTAATATACAAAAAATAAACGAAGGGTTTTCATTGTACAATGTCCAATACTTATGCAAATAACTCATTATTTTGTAACATCTTACTAGAGAGAACTAGTTTGTTATATGAACAGTTCTTTATTATGCTATACGTAATGCACAAATTGCTGAAAAACTGAAATGTTTTAAAATTTTATTTGAATTATTTGAAATTCCTTTACTCTTGCCCCATTGCATTATGCAATACATTTTTTGTATAAATATTAAGCGATTTTTTGAAATAATGAATATTTGCTATAAGAATAGTCGGTAGTTTCGCAACGAGAAACAATAAATATTATTTTTAGATTTCCGTATATAAACAAGGATAAATAGTTTACCTCATAATTAATGACAACGCAATACTATGTTTATGGTATATTGTTGAAGTTTAGTAAACGTTTCAACTCAACATTTTTTTTAAATTAATTCTTATTATTTCTACCTGAATATTCATGAACTGCTAACGGAAAGTTTTTAGACTTTCTGATTGAAAGATAACTCTTTTATTTATTGATCTTTATATATGTGCAATTCACTTTTCCTTGCATATCAATCAATTCGATTATTTCATTTATATTAATTAATTAATGTGATAGCAATGTTCTGAGTCAAGATGATAGAATTATAAAGAAAGCTACAGTCATCCTTCTATTTAGTTATCATGAGACACTTGCGTATAAATAGATGATTTTCACGGTTGAAAAATGTGTAATTAGAAACCAATCAATAAAAATGGCAAATCGATTTGCTTTCGCAGCCAAGAACACTTTCCACGATCCTTTCACCTCTCCATCTTTCTCGCTCTTTCCACATCTCGGTGCCAATATGAATAGAGGCTTTTCAGCAGAACGCAAGAAGAATAAGTAGACATCGGCAGATGCTGTGGGAAAGTTCCTGAGCTATTTCTAATTGTTGTTTACTCTTCTTCGGAGGCGGTTGTTAAACCCATGCCGAACAGGAAATTCGTGCGGCGCGCGTAATTTTCGGCTCTACAAGCAAACGAAAGCACTTTGAATTTTGTATTCATCAAGGTGTAACGCGGAGAGCATTACACTTCGGTGCGTTTAATTATTGTTTCGTAAGTCTCAAAACAATTAGTTCGGGGTTCTTTGTTGTTGCTTACGGATTTGCTAATTCTATTTGGGTGTATGTCTTCTATTTATTTACATTTTGAAAGCGGTTTCGGAGAAAGGGTGCTATGTGTGGCAATCGCAGAGAGTGGTGGGCAGTTCCTAAGTTATTTATATAAATATATATGTATTTGTTTTTTTTTTCAACAACGTCGAGAAAGAGCGGCAGCGCACTTGAAGCTAACTCTTTTTGTTTTACTTACTGCTCTGCTCCGTAATTGCACACAGTTGGCTTAGCTAGACGAGAGCTCGATACATTTTCTTCCCCACTTTGCATACACTGTGTAATAGTTTTATTATAATTATTATTTGCTACATTTTATACTTTAGTACTGTAATCGCACTAGTTTAGCACACACCTCCTTCATTTTCATCCTCTGTGTCGTTATTTTTTTTATTTTATTATTATTTTTTTGGTGTTTTTGCAGTTGTGAACATTTTTAAATATTGCATGCAATTTTCGGAGCATTCTTGTTGGATTATTAAGTTCGCCGAAGCAGCATGACAAATTCTCAGGTAAGCTTCGTTAGTTTTTATTTTTTAAAATTTACCCTTTCTGCTTGTCCTTTATTTTTTTATCCTTTGTATCATGTTCAACTTTTCAATGTAAATATATTCGAAAGTGATCGCCGTACCAGTAAGTCCAATATTTCTCTTAATTTGAATTAATGTATTACAGACTTTTTTTACGTTTAAATATTTATCAGCTAACATAAAATTACAAACATGTACATATTGTAAACAAATTATATTAAATTAATTATTAATGTTTCTAAATATTTAGTCTTATTTTATGTTTAAGTTCAAGTAAAAAATAGGTTCAATGTCGATATTAGCTTAATTGTTATCTTAGAATTATTATATATTTTTTTTATCTCGGATAAATCTTATCTAATACAATTTCAAAAAATTAAAGATTTTATTTTCTGTAAGTAATTTATTAAAAATTAAATTTCTAAAACCTAATTAATGGATCATTTATCTATAATAAGTATGGATGTTGGATGATCAAGAGGTAATGTTTATGCTCGACATCTCTTGCGTAAAATTCGACTTGAGTCTGAACGGAACTTTGTCGTAAATTGATGTCTACTTCGACATGTTTATTATGCATGAGAGGAAGCAGGAGTGCATTTAAATCTAATCTCACTGATTACTAAAAATGTGTATGTTTTAATGTTTTCCTGTTTGTTTTTTTCCAATTTTATTTAAGTTTTATACTTGAAAATACGCGATTTAAACTGTCAAGAGACAAGTTAAATTTTATTCATAAAGGTTTTGCACTTTAAATGTGACTACGTTTTAGAATATATTCAAATGTGTAAATCAATAGATAACTAAAACAACAGCTTTTTAATTGCTTTTTTGACTCATGCAAAACTGTGTACGAAACATTGTAAAAGTAGACCTTGACATGTCTGAAACAATTGCACGCACACCCCTAATTCTATTTATTTTTTGTAATTGTTTTATGTTGTACACAGCGTTTGCTATCTTAGTTGTAAGTAGGTCTGCGATCGTGTGTTGGGAGGGACGGACGGGAAATTGCGTCAGGAGGAAAAATTGATTAACCCATAAAACCCCAGATGCCGTTTTATTTCCTTTTTGAGGCCGACGTCGCTCGATGTTACCACGAAAACTAAACTTAATTTTGCCGTTCCAATAACATTGTTAGTATTATCTTATCGCGAAATGTTTTATTTTAGTTGCTGCAATTGCGGATTTGGGGTTTCGCGAATCGGAAATTGATCATACCAGACACGATTTGGAAAGCATAAAATAAAGGAAACAGCCTTCGAGAGTGTAGATTTCTTAAACTGAAACGAATCCATTCCATTTGCACAAACGCTCCTTTTTCTTTCCACGCGCGATTCGTTTAACAATCGTAGTATATATATTTTTTCGTATAAATCCATTATAGTAATTGCGTGCAATTTACATAGCCGAGCGTAAACAGATGATAATTCTATCTCTGGAATGTGCAAAGTACGGTACCGAACATCTTTTACATCGTCAACTCGACTTATTTCGCTTAATTAACGAAGGGAAATTCATTAATATTTTTTCACCTAGTTTGCATAATTTAGTAATATCGGTTAGTAAACAGCGTTGCGCTCGTTTTTCTTCGCTGCTTCAATGAGTTCGTTACGATATCTTCTAATTGTATCTAAATTCAAATTAGATCCATTGTTCCACTTGATTACGCCATTAAATTAATTGCGATATAGGTCTGCTTGCATAATGGTTTTGCCACCGGACTGAGTGAAATATGAATTTGCAACGTTCCCACGATAATGTTGTTCGTAGCTCATCTCGACATCTGATGTTGTTGCTGCTCTACAAACGTGCATTGCAGACACCGTTTCATTATTATCATATACGTTACGCATTCGCAACGGGTTTTCCTCGAGTACTTAAACAATCGGAATTTAAAGATCGTCCTGCCCCTAAAAAATGTAAGATAAGATACAGGGGACAGGTAGGTAAACAGACATGAATGGAACGTACATATAGGTGGACTCTCACGGGTATGTAGTCGACAGCCAGTTTTAGCTCGACCCTCGTTCGAAGCACACTGCACGTTTGTTCATGTTCCATTCAAATTGACGGCGGTGCCGACTTTAATTATTCAAAGGTCAATCTAGAAAGCCTTGTTAATATTGTGGCAGAGTTCCTCTGTAACCTTCGCGCGGAATAAGGGGTTGAACTCCCAAAGGGGTCGTCCATACGGATTCCTGTTAACATGCCTGAAGAAACCGACGGCACGAAGAAGGTAAAGAGGCTTCTTCCTAGTACTGCGGCGTTAACAATCTTATTATGATGTCATCCTCGCGATTAATTCACTACACACAAGTCGCGCTTATGTGAACGTACTTTGTTTTGCTTCATTAATTTCTCGCCTCGTATTTTTTAATTCGCGCAAGTCATCTCCAAAACATCACATGAATTCGGACATATTTAGATTTATTACTTAATTACTTTGTGGTTGCTATGCCGACGGTCGACCGCATTACTTAATAATACCATGTGTGTACATTAGAATATGTAATAATACAAATGCTATAACTATTTTTGACGTCAATGTGGAATCTGTAAAAGCTGTTTCTTTTTAGTAATTATATGTTTAGTGCACATTAACTTTAACAGGTTTGTCCACTAATGGGTTTATGTTATTTTTTAACATTTGTTGTAAACATTTAGCAAAAGTATTAAACTTAACAAATGTTATCCCTGATATCATTAAATACGTATAGTATTTGTATAACAAAATATTTTTGTTTTATGATAAATAGCGATCACTTTCATAAGAGAAATGCGTATATCCTGTAGGGTTAATTTAAGACCCGTCGCATCCACCGTTTGTTCCTTCAATATTTTTATTGCACGATTTCTCCTAATATTTATATGCCTTATTATAGTTGTGGTTTCGTGGGGTGAGGAGTTCGAAGTTCCGACATGTCTATGGGGAACCTGCGAAACGGGAGAAGTGTTACGACAATGTGCAGATAACAAAAAACGCCCACGATTCACAGTTCTGCGCTGTGAATCCCAAGTTCGTGGCCATCGTCACCGAGGTGGCCGGAGGAGGAGCATTCGTCGTGTTGCCAATCGATTGCGTAATTACTTGCAAGTTGTCTAGTTAGAAAATATGTAAAATTTGTATTTTCTGCAGACGGGGAGGTTGGATTTTAACGCGAGCCGCGTGACTGGACACAGAGGTGCCGTCTTGGATATCAAATGGAATCCCTTCGACGATAATGTTATTGCCTCATGTTCAGACGATTGCACGGTAAATAATTAATAATATCTTTGTTGAAAAATACTGAAATTGTTGAAATAGATCAAATTGTGGCGCATTCCCGATGGCGGTTTATCCGTGCACCTCACGGAATGGATGGTGGAGCTGGTGGGACACAAGAGGCGCGTCTCTTACATCGAATGGCACCCAACCGCGGAGAACATCATCTTCAGCGCCGGCTTCGATCATTTGGTGAGCTAATTATATGAAAGTCAATTGTGTGGAGGAAAAGAAAAATAAATATATAATGTACAGAGAAGAACGAAAGTTGCGGTGAAGCAGATGTCTCGGATTTCTAATCCAATTTCACTTCTTTTTTAACGTTTATTTTCATTATAATTGTTAATTGCTCGTATGCTCTTTCTCTCTTCTACTTCTTCTGTGCATTTATTTATTTTTCTATTATGTACACTTTGAATCATCGCGTGGGCTTCAACTACGAACGAATAAATTCAACAATAGAGCACGACTTTCTTCGTCTTGCAAAATTCGCTTTACGTAATTTCCAGTCGTCGATCAAATCATTAATGATTATATGCTAATACGCTGCGGTTATTACATAAAATAGGCGAAAGTCTTTGTTATAAATGTATGCTTTTTCGTTTCATTAAGTAAATAATTTTAAAGTTTTAAATATTTAATAATTAAATTACATATATAAAATATTTATTATATACTTATTTTAAATTAGTATTTTTTTTTTCATGTGAAAAAGAGCGTTTGTGGTATAATTTGATCATAAAATATGCAATGAATGGTTGAGTAAACATACCCTATCTTTTGATTCCAGGTCATCGTTTGGGATATTGAAAAGGGGGAAGCCGTGAACATAATCGATTCCCATCCGGACGTTATCTACAGTATGTCCTTGAATAGGGACGGCAGCCTATTGGCGACGACATGCAAAGACAAGAAGTTGAGGATCATCGAACCGCGAAGCGGTTACGTCAACTCTGTGAGTTGACCTTTTTCCCACGACCACATGCACAATTCTATAACATAGATTTTTCAATGCAGGAAGGCGTATGTCATTCGGGATCCAAAGCTAGTAAGGTGACTTTCTTAGGTGCTACCGGTCGGCTGCTGACGACAGGATTCTCCCGACATTCCGATCGTCAGTATTCGATTTGGGACCAAAACGATCTCAGCAAGGCCTTGTATACGGACACGATAGATAGTTCCTCGGGAATAGTGTTTCCTTATTACGACCATGACACGAACATCGTGTTTCTGGCGGGTAAGGGCGATGGAAATATCCGGTATTACGAGGTGGTGGACGAAGCCCCGTACGTTTACTTCCTGAACCAATTTCTTTCAGGAAACCCGCAGGTAAACGCTCGGTTTGCGTTAATCTTGATGGTTTATCTAATTGTTTTCTGTTGCTAGAGGGGTTTGGGTTTCATGCCGAAGCGAGGTTTGACCACTGGCAATTGCGAGATCTTCCGGTTCTACAAGCTGCACGCGACCAAAGGGCTCTGTGAACCAATCAGCATGATTGTACCAAGGAAAAGCGACCATTTCCACGAAGATCTCTATCCTGACACTGCCGGTACGAAACCGGCTATGAACGGACAGGACTGGATCACGGGGAGGAACGCTATGCCAGTACTGATTTCCATGCGAACCGGTAAATAACAAAATCACAATTGAATTTCAATATATTTATTTATATTTATTTTTAGGCGAAAATGTGCCTTTACAAAAACCGCGTGCTTTAAAGCCGCTTACGCCTACTGCGAACTCTGTTCCGCCCATAAACACTTCGGTGGACAACAACAAGAAAAAATTCGCATTCCTCTCTACGGAAACCATACCCGACTACCGGCCCAAAGACGTTATCATCGAAAAGAACATGAAAACTACGACGAACCAGAGCACCAAGTTCTTCGAGCTCCAGCAAAAGTTCAGCAACATCGCGCAGGACATTAATGCCGATGACCTGATGAAGCAAAACAACACCATCAACGACACGATTTGCACGGAACTCGAGGTAATATTAATGTTTGCAACGTGTCCGCTCTATGGGTTCTAACTGTTATGTTTACAGCTGAAGCGCGCATTCGTGAGGCAGAACGATGAGATCCGGCAGTTAAGGAAGCGCGTCAAAGAACTGGAGGAGCAAAACCGGTTGCTTCTGCTGAAGTGCAAGTCGTAAGTTAAACAAATTCAAAACAACAAATTTTCACGTTTCACATCTCGACACGCGCCGTCGGAGCATCAACCAGCTTAATTTCTTTGGATTCAAAGACAAAACATAAACAATCACGGAGTCATGATGATCTTTGTAAATCTACGGATCGAAAGACTCGCCTCAGAGATTTCTACTGAATCTACACAATCAAAAACCTAACGATGTTGCAAAGATTGGAAACTTTACTACTAAGTCTAAATGATGCACTGCCATCAATAACGTGTAACAATGTTACGTACTTGATATATGATTATATTGATCGAGGGAAGAGGAATAATAACGCAGAAGCTATGCTTTAGCTTTGATCATCGTCTATAACGTATGGTGGATAAATGCTTTCTGAAGAGTGGCTTATTTCTTTACGAATGTGTTCCCATTTCGTTTTTAATAATATAATGCTTTAATTAATTTTATCTCCGAAAACAAAACAACAATTTATATATATCTATATACATATAAATATACAACAAAACAATATAATGGGGGCTTTAGTTTAATTTTATATATGTTATTATTATTTGTTACCAAATATTGTTTTTCTTTTTTTTTTACTTTGTTAAATTAATTTAATTTTATATATAAATATTATTTTTATCGCGCAGAGCTTCACCCGTTCTGCGCCCAAATGTATTAAAGTTAAGTGTGATGTGTGATACAAGAGAAGAGCAAATTTATATTATACAATATATTTTTTATTAATCGCATTAATTCCATTTATCGAAGGAGGAGTGACGTAATGAGGATGTGAGGATCAGGAGGAGGAGATATGTAATATATAAATATTATTATTTTGCCTACCGTATTTGTAATAATAAAAAAAGAAACGAAACAAAAAAAAAACACTTTTAACAATGGTAACTGTAAAATTTTTATAACATAATCCCAATCCCAAGTAAAATACGTTGTGTTCTATTTTTCATAGCTTATCGTTCTATTTCCCTTAGCTTACTCTACGTGATCATAGGTTATTAGCGTAGCTTATTTTAATCCAGGATCGGAATATTTCTATATTTACAGGATTTTTGAGACTCTAGAACAACATCAGACTTGTGATTATCGTGAAATGGCTGTGTAGAAAACTGCTGCGAAGAGGAGCAGCACGAAGGCCGGAACAGATTGGAGTGTAGTCGATGCGTTGCAGCCGTCTCCTGAGCAGGTGAAGACGCACGTCCTGTATAACTCTAAGCTATCTCCGGGTTGTTTCACGTAGTTGCAGTAGTTACCGAGATCCAGCGACGAGCAGAATCTTTTGGCTCCGATTCCTCCTAAAATTGGAAAAGGATTTACATTAGAAGATTGGATGGATGTGGAGGATTTGAGAAGAAAACCAGTCTGGTTAGAATTACAATCTATCATATACAAGTTGCACTTGTATTATTGAATGATTTATTTCGAAAAAAAAATTGCAAGTGCAACTTCTATATATTCATTAGTAGTTAGTAATAATTTAAAATGATATTTACATATTCGTAAACTGATTCTGATCTTTATAGTAGTCCTTTTAGTAAAATTTCCTTTTTTGCTAAATTTTATATACCTTTAATATTTCATGAATAGAAATATTTACTTAATCTTTTGCAAAATTCAAATAATATATCAAATAAAATGAAATTATCTTTTTGCAATAATATGTAAATCTTGTAAGCATTCATTATATAAGTATCTTCAATAATCTTGGCTTAAGATCATTTTTAGTAATTATATTTATTGTAACAGAAACACAACCAGATTTCAACAAGTATAACTGTTACGAAGGTCTTTCTGCCCAGTACATTCATATTAATCTGAACGTATAATATTATAAAGTATGACTTATAACATATCTTTCAATATATTCCTTTCCATTATTGATAAATATTTGAAAATGTAAAATGATGTGCGTGGAGTGTCTAATCAGTTTACGGTAACTATTGTTAGTGGTTAAAATTTACCAGCGAGTCCCGTGGATTTAATGCAATACTGTGCCTCGAAGACCTGCTCGCAGCCTTCCGGTTCCAGACCGCCCAGCTGTATCATGCCGTCGGAGCAGTTGATGCTCTGACCGGCCGAACATTGGAAGCATTTGATGGCATCCGCTTTGTGAAGAAGGCAGCAGAAAATGAAAAGCCCATGTTAGTAAAGCAATGAGCTAATTCTACGGTTGCAAAAACCCAGCGAATGAAGAACCAATTGAACAGTTGTTGTTAGTAGTAATCAGGATCAATTGGATTTGATCAAACCTTCGAATCGACCGATGTGCTTGATGCAGTACTTGGCATCGTAGACATCATCGCAACTCCCCGGCACAATATCGATGTCGCTATCGAGCCATTCGTTGCATTGGAAGGGATCATCGTTTTCCGTCCCCGTGCATCTATAGCAATTGATTCCAAGAGCTGCAAGAAGAAAATACAAGTTCGATATGCACGATTGATAACTGCGAATTTCTTCCCATCGATCTGAGTTGTAGATGGAGAGAGGGAGAGGAGCACGGAAACCTCGACGAAAGGAACTAAATTGGATTGCAAAACTTCTGGGAGGAGTAAAATATTGAAACGAAGTCGGAAATGCAAATCGGGAGAGTGCGGAGGAGACACATCCGTAAGGGCTGCTCTTTAAACGTCATGAATAATTCAGGGCGGAGGGCTTCATTAGCGGCAGCGACAGGCAATAGTGGTAGTAGTATCCGCTGTTGACTTTTTGCTCTCGAATTGTGGGGGAGGATGCACTGGCTTCGGGCCAGTTTTTATTAATTTCGTCCTCCAAAAAATTAGCTATTCCCGGCAATCGATACGTACCAAACACGATTAATCCATTTAGGGGGTTGGGACGGGTGTTTCACGGGGCGCGAAACGGAAATAATGGTTTTCATGCGCCACTTTTCCTTCAAAATACAATTTTATTTATTTATCTCTCGCTCGCATCCCGACTTCGCGACAATCGTCGGCGAAGCGTGAAAATGTGAACAAAAGGTGGAAGTGAAAAGGGTGCACAAAAGACGCAACGAATGGAAAAGGGGGATTGAGGAGGGCAAAACAAATAATGGAATTGAAAAGCTAGCGGAAAGAAACAGTGCCGTTATTTCCGTTGGAAATCTACATTTTCTGTATATCTTGATGATTGAACTGAGAGCACGGAGGGGAAGTCTTGCTTTGCAAGAGGATATAGGTAATGGGGGAGGCTTTCAGTCAATTTCACTAATTATTTCCTGGGATCAAAGCTTTCGCATCCAGCATAACGAGCCTTTAATGCGAGCGGAAAGCATCTAAATCCACATTACATTCACTAAATACTTAACTTAGTCTAACAATAGACTAGATTTACAATTAAATGCAGTTTAAATAATAATTGAAATTTTCTTTTAATTTAATATCTGAATCAAAGGAAATGGAATTCGATGTAAGATGACCCAATTCCGATAGGAATTCTATTACATACAAAGATTTCAACCTATGAGTTTCTTTGGATCAAATTTCATATCGTTATTTTCACTATTAAACATTAAACTTTGTAATATGCAGTTTGAATATTGTGTTGACTCAAGATAAATTTTAAAAGTGATTAGTTAATCTTCAAGCAGGAAATGTGATTCATTTTCAGTCAATTTATATAAACACGATGTTTGCTTACAAGTTCAAAACAATTATTCTTGAAACGTTTTTGTTCTTTGCTTGAATAATAATTATTAAATTATTTACTAAAACCAAATTACTTATTAAATTACGAGATATTCAAATTTTTAACATAGGTTTTTTTTCGAAACGTGTAAATAAATCATTCTTGTACGATATTTATTAATTATATTTTAGATAAAGAACGATTACTTCCCGAGTTGAAATTAAAATTTATAATATAAATATTAAATAAAAAATAAACCATAATGAAAATTGTTTAGTTTCTATGAATCAGAAAGTTACAAAGAAAATGAGTAATCTGTAGTAATTCTTGACGATTGTTATTGATTTTTAATTTAAAATGATTGTTTAATGCGACGCAAAGAATTGAAATGTTTTTGGAATCTCTGACCTCTCCTCTATTGAGTCCAATTGGTAAAATATGTGTGTAATCGTTGTCGCGCGTTTCTTTTCTCCATTATTTTGGTTTTGTTTCTATTTGAATTGCAGCGGCAAATAGAAACAAACTAAGTGAAACAAGAGGCGTGACCGGAATGCAAACATCAACAAAACAATGTTTGTTGTGGGCGACGATGTTACCATAGAAATGTTGATGGGTACTTACATGGAGTTATGAGGAAGACCGAGAGGAAGAGAATCGACAAGCACGCTGGATTCATTTTCTTGCAGTTCCTCTACTTCTTCTTCTTCCCACGTTGTTTGCAATTTATTGATATCAACTTATGTTGCAGGTGTAATGTAATTTCAGGTGACGTAAGGTATGCGATGATTCACTGTGGTCGTGGATAAACAGCTCTCGTGCAAACGCGGAACGCTCTCACACGAAACACATTTTCGAATGACCCGAGCTTCGAAAGCTCCCACCACCACGTCGGTCGACCAACCAGTTTTCTCTTCCTCTTACTACCTCTACCTACCTGGTTCTTATCCATCTACCTGCTGTCTACCTCCACTAACTACCTATGCGCGTCACGGCTTCCACATATTCATGCACGTGCATTAATCAGCAGTCTTTGATTAATTAATAAATATAGGTCGGGCATATTATCCTTCCATACCTAACAACATATCACAAATTCAACAACGATCGACATCGATGAACAAGCATTAAATGCAATTTCCAATCACGGGTAAACTAAATTTAGATCTATTGATTCAATAATAACAGTAATTATCTGCTCATCATTACGAAATACGCATAAAGTATACGGAAAAAAAAGTACATAAAATTAATGTACTTTTCTTAACATCGATATTAATGGAATGTTTTTCAACTAATGGAGATATGCGAAGAAAACAAATAATACAAAAATAAAATAAAATTTCGAATTCCGCAGACACAAGTCACATCCCATATTACACATTCAAATCAGTCGATATGCATACAAAAGACTTGTATGTTGACGAACTTTGTTTCTTTTTCAAAGACGGATACGCATTATAAAATGCAACTTATTACAACTAACAATACTTAGATTTAAATAAATGGACTACATAATATTAATAAAATTTTAATATAAAAGTTAAAGTTAATATAACTGTAGAAATAACAATGTATTAGCAAAAATGTATATTCTTCGCAACGTTGTTTTATTTACATTATAATGATATTATTCTTAATACTAATAACCGAGATTTGACTATGCTTTCAATTATTTTAGATTTTATGGAATAATTTAAATACGCTAAAACTTTTAATATCTTTTCATAAAACGATAGTTACGTAAAATTAAGTAATAACTGAAATATGAAGAATTTTCTAATATCTTATGTAATTGTACTATTTAATAAATTACAAAAAAATACTGTTATAAACGTTTATGCTTTGTATAGGACTACAAGATTTATTTTATTTCCAATTAGAATATATGCATAATCTAATATAAACTTTGAATGGAAAAGTATTACTTAAATTTTAAATTTTATGGAATAATTTAAATACTCTAAAACTTAATAATTTTTTATAAAACTATAGTTACGTAAAGTTAATTAATAACTGAAATATGAAGATTTTTCGAATATTTTATATAATTGCGCTAATGACCGCTATTTAATATAAAAATAAATTAATACTGTTATAAACGTGTATGCTTTGTATAGGATTACAAAATATATTTCATTTCCAATTCGAATTCATGCATAATCTAATATAAACTTTAACTGGAAGATGAGAATACCGTCTCTTTAATATTTAAAAATAAGTAGTTCAAATAATCATCCGAACTGAAGTTAGCACCACGTGTCAATGTCACTGACGTGTGGCAACTAATGTAGTAGTAGTAAACATTGGATGTCTTTAAAAAGTTCTAATTTCCATTGGTTTAATAATTAATAAAAAGATGGTGAGTAAATGAAATCCTACGCAAAACCTAATTAATATGTCTTTATTGTTGCAGTCTGCATTATTCAACTTCCAAAGTCTCCTCACTGTAGTCCTTTTATTAATATGCACCTGTGCATACCTCCGAGGGCTTTTCCCCACATTCATGGATAGGCACAAAGTGGGGTGAGTGTAGGTACATTGATGTAATGGACAAAGATTTAAATTAAACAAATTTTAGGGTATCAGCAACATTCTGGAAATGTGCCCGCATAGGAGAAAGGATTTCACCATACATATCAGTTGGCTGTTTAGTTATGGCATTTTCCATATTATTCCGATCGTAATTAAGTAATTAAATATATATTTTTGTGTTAAGTAAGTTGATGAGATTTATTTATCCTGAATTATGCAAGCAAATGAGATTTTAAGCACCCATTTATGTATATATATACAGAGAGAAATCATTAGTTTAATTCACTGATTTTGTATTCATTGAAGATGCATGGTAAAAGAGTACAGTTGTTGCAAACTAACATAAAAGTATTGAAGCTCTTGCAATTGTGGGTTAAAGAAGGAAATAAGAAATCTTTGATTGGTTTCTGTTTGTTTTTCATATGGATTTCAATATGCCCAATAATTAAATTATATTTCATAATAACTTTGTGTAGTATATAGGCGATTGTTGCCGAATCTTAAATTACTTTTTGAATTGTAGATGGACACGATATCGACTTGAGTAGTAAGCTGTTGGATGTCGCATCTTCTGTCATTGCTATGATCCTTTTAACACATTTTTACTGTAAAAATATTGAGTTGAAGCAGCTTTGGAGCGTCATTTGCGATTTTTCGAACTGCTCTGTTCCATCCAATCTTGAGTCGTTCAATCGGAAATTGAATATTTCTTTAGAATATTTGTGGCGTTACTTGATTTTCTACATATCCCTCACAAGCTGTTTTATGATGACCAGTAATTTTACTTTTACTCCGTATTCGTACAACGAAAGCTATTATAATATTTATGAGAAGGTAAACTTGGATGATCCTTTCTCTCGCTTCAATAATTTATTTATTGCAGATATCGGTATCTCCGTACAGTGAGATTATACTTGTCCTGCAATTTCTTTCTTCATTTTTTGGAACAATTGGGTTGATATTTATAACTACATTTTGCACGCTCCAATATGATTTAGTTACCAACAGGATTAAACACCTAAAGCATATGTTGTTACAGATAAGATTCATGAAAGATAGGTGGAGGCGCAGGGAACATTTCGTTTCTTGCGTGAGATACCATCAAATTATAATCAGGTAATTAAATACATAAAATTATCAATTTGCTATTGAAATAAATTTGTTCTTTGTAGTCTGAACGAAAAATTGAACAAATCTTACTACTATTTCCAAATTTCTATGGCCTCCGGTCCTATTTTGGTTATGGTCATCGCCACTTATAAATTTGCTGAAGTACGCAATACGAATACATCCAAATTCTTTTAATATTTCCTCATCTTCCAGGAATTATCCATTTTCTACACTGTTTACCAATCAATCGCGATTTTTATTATGTTCTTTTCTAGCTTAAGCAGCGAACACATTCAACGCCATGTAAGTTTTCCAAATAAAAATTCAAACTACTTTAATTCAATTAACAATTATTATTAGAGTTTTGATGTATGTGAAATTGTGTATTCGGTGATACCTTGGGATGGCGATGTTCAATTGATGAAGGACATGCAATTCATGATGATCCGAAGCCAAAAGCGACTGGTCATGCGATTGGGTGGTGCCATCGACTATTCCCATGTCTTCTTTTTACAGGTTTCCTATAAATAATCTTGAATCACCGAAACATTACTTATTAATTTTAATAGATCATCAGGTTTTGCTATTCAGTTACTACTCTATTGATAAATACCATGTAATACGACCATTACGTTTAATAGCAACCCATTTACGCTTATATCTATTACGTAAACTGGCTGAGAATAGATTAGTTTTCGGTTCACCGTATAGCAGAAATGGTCAATTTGCTGGAGCATCCAGTCAACGTTTTGCGTTACTTATCCATTTGGACGAACACCAGATCTAAACTTCATTATTTTAGAGGGATAACTTTTCTTTTAGCCTCATGTTTCACCCTGTACGCTCCCATCGGCCATATGATATATTACATAAGTATACTTAAAATTCGTTTTAATATTATAATTTTGGTTGATTTCATCAATCGTTTTATTTTTAAGATAACTTCGGTTTTAGCTTCAAACACTTATCCAATGATTTATCCGTAATTGTCGGGATTGTTTTTGGATTGGTTGTGCATATCTACTTTTACTCGAAATACGAAGACGTCAAAGCTTTGCTAAAAGATTTAGGCGATTTTAAGGCTTTCAACGAACCCAAATCGGTTCTAGTCTTAGATAGAAAATTGAACCGCGCTTCAGAACTTCTCTTCAGATATTGGATGATACCCTCGTATTTTACAGTTCTTTTATTCACATTTACGCGGGAATTCAAGTTTGAACGTTGTCCTGATCATGTTGTCAGCAGATGCGGTATCGCTGTTAATTCAGTGCGTACTTTTATTTCAAATTTTTCAGTTTTTCAAATAGATATTTCAGGTATATCCTTTCGATATTTTCTATTTTCCCATGAGGGAATGCATTGTCCTTATAGTGAATACGACTGGTACGTGCATTGGTTGCGGTACTATCTACATCATCGTCTTTACCACCTTCATGAGCGATCACATAGTGCATCGCATCATACATTTGAAGAGCTTGCTTTTGAAGTTGAGGTCAATGGAACGCGGTTGGTCTAGAAACGAGCATATGAAGTATTGTATCAGATATCATCAAAATATCATAGAGTAATAAACATTTTCAATAATTCCATTAAAATAATAAAAATATAAATTTGCAGATTTGCTGCCAGATTATCAAACTTCTCTGAAACCCTCTACTTGTATTACGTTTGCATCACCGCAGTCATCCTGAGCTTAATATCATGCGAAGCCATCCTGGTGAAACCTAATTAAAACCCCTCAACTTTCAATTAACGTAATTGCTTTAATTTGCAGAAGCTCGAATACTTGCCATTTTGGCACGGCGTTTTATATTTAGTTCCGCTCTATTTGAGCGCATCAGCAGGAGAACACCTTTACGAACATGTAATTAGTACTTCCTACTGAAACAAGTTCTTCAATTTTTAACATCTTTCAGAGCATAAATATCTCATTTGTTATCTTTGGATGCGTTCCCTGGGACGGTGATCTGAAACTACAAAAGGACATGCTTTTCATGATGACCAGGACGAACGTTGCTTTAACTTTACGCGTCGGTAGATTCACAGCGTACAGCAGACCCTTCATGCTTTCGGTAAGATCAATATCCAGAAGAAGTAAAATTAGCATCTTAAATTTTCATCTTAAATTTTCAGATTTTAAAATTATGGTATTCCCTCTTCACGCTCTTAATTAAAATTCTTTAAATTTACTCAAAACTATAATATTTTGATGCACATTCTTTCATAATTTATTTGAAAATAAAATTTAGAAAAAATATTTAAAATCAATAAGTAATTATTTTATTTGTAATTAAACAATTATATAAAAATTAATAATATGTGAATTTGGTTGCCTATCCAACGATCAGAGATATTGATTTTTTTACAGCGCCAAAACAGCTGAACTACAGCGTTTTAAAAATAATCCGGTAGATAGAGACACAGCACAAAATACAATTTGCCCCCTTAAATATAGGCAACCAACTCATCAATTATGTTTTAAATTTAAAATTATTAACTTTATAATTAGAATTATATTAAAAATTATGTAGTTTAGAGATTAAGTTTGGATTTACATCGATTCAATTATTTAAATCCGTTGTAACATATGTCTATTGCTCAAATCTATTTGTCTAGATATGGAAAAATACTGATTAATGAAAAGGCACTTTTCAAAATCTGAAAATAAATGAAACACATAAGATTTGTATTTGAAAGAATGTCTGATTGTACACTTGCCCCAGTTACTAAAGCCCTGGAAAATGGGCCGAACTTTCCGGCGCTCCAAATCAAAGGTTTATTGCATCTCTGTATAACGAACATCATGTCTTTCTGCAAACGCACGCAACCATCGTAAGGAATCGATTGAAACACGACCAGACCTAAATCCAAAGACTGTAAACGCAATAGTTATTTGTGTAATCATGTAACGGGTTAGTAGTATGCAAACGTGTTCAGTTAAATTTTCACTGGTCGATGATAGAGCTATCAGACACAAGAAATATCCAGATAAATGTATCATCGTCGTCGAATCAAATTTCTAAAAATAAATAATAGTAATAAAATAAAGAATTTAATATTTAATGAATTATTTAACTCTCATCTGTATGAAGCATTGGATACCGATATTCGAGGCCATAATAAAAACCGACACCAATCCCATGGTTCCCGTTATCTCATTTAGCTGATTGCTGTAACTGTAACAAAGCTGTGTTATTTATTTGTCATTAATTTAAGGTTTCTTTATTACCTAATAACCTTTTGATGGTGCCTAACAAAAGTTCTAAAATAATTTTGTCGAGGTTCGCCTTTTCTCATAAAGGAGATTTGCGAGATGTCATGTTTCATACATTTAATTCTGTGTGCTAGAAGATCGTGTATGAAGCAAGAATTTAACACTATGTAGACAGCAGACAAGAAAAGATTCAAAGCTCCGACGATTTGAAAGAAACACAGGATCTCTCTAACTGGAGAATAAAATACATCGAACGGAAAAGCCTAAAGAAAATAAGTTAAAATATTATATACTCATGTCGTTGAAGATTTCACCACTTCCATCAGAAATCCGCACCCGGAGTTAACGTGATCGGGGCACGGTGAGAAAGTGAAAAAATTCGTGTAAATTGAAATCTCTTGTATCACTGTGCATGGTACAAATAATCTCCAGAATATAATCTGCACCAACTTATTCAATCTTTCATCAATTTTTTTTAAACTATCAGGTGTTAAACCGTGATCGAAAGTTGTAATCTTTTTAAGAACTTTGCGCAATTGTTGTTTTCTTACGAAGAAGTCCATGTTGAGATTGATTATTAATACGGCCGACAGTACCAAACTCAAATCCTTTAAAAGCACATCTAAATTGAAGACTAAAGCGAAATATTATAAATAATAATAACTGGCTAATATTATTATAATTACCTTCGACGTAGAACACGTGGAAAATGGAGCAAATCATAGGAAACAAAATTAAAGCGATGAAGATCAACGATTGCAAACGGAATTTCGTATCATCGAATCTCGAGAAATGAAGGAACGATATTAATTTTTGTATATGCAGCAGATACTCCCGTTCTTTCTTCATCCTACCATAAATTGAATATTATTTAATGAATTTTACCTTCAAACTAAACTAATTTATATCAATTCAAATATTTGCATTTATATCAATTATTAAATGATTACAAAGTAAACACATTATTGGTTTGATGACGAAAACCATATTTATTACATTTAACTCAAATTGATTATTCTAATATCAAAATGTAATTTGAGGAAATTGGGAAGTAAATTGAGAAAAGGTCGAATAAATGCAAGACTTTTTACTCTTTAAGATAAAATAGATTTAAATTATATTAAAATTATACATATGTATAGTTATATCACACAATCAATTTTTTTCTTTTCAATATATATATAGATTCTTTTTTGTACACCGAAAAACGCAAAACGTTAAAATTCTAAGAAACAATAACATCCATAGAATTTTATTGCTACACAAAACACACATCGAGGATTATTATTTCATGGTTTCATTTGCAAAATAGGCAGGAACCGAAGACGTACCCCATTCCACCCCCTTCTTCTTCATCTCTTCTTCCATCCTCCCGCGTAGCCGTTGATTGTCAATTTCCTGTATTTAACGTCCGGGTCGAAATATCAATAACGTGTAAATATATATATATATGTACCCTTCTCTCCACTCGAGCAAATTTGTATATATAACGCATAAAATCTCATCAAAAAGATAGAAAAATCATAAATTTGGTTCCTGTGGTAATTTCCTTCTTTTTTTTTTCTTGTACGTAATTGACCTGCGTCCAAAAGTTAGTCTGAATGTTCTGTTGATTATCCGATTTGTTTCTTTTTGTGGGGGGATTTTTTTTCAGATAGTTTGAATCTAATGCTTATTGATGACGGCGCTCTTCACTGAATTAGTGCAGTTGCAGATCGCCGTGAAGACGCGCGATGCGAACGTCTTCGCAGAGGTTTTCGCCTTATTTATAGACGCACCGATACGTTTGCTCCCATCTAGAAAAACAAAGAGAATCAGACCGAAAAACGAGACATTTTTAAATGTCTTCTGTTTTATACTATAAACTTATAAGAATCTCTCAAAAACTTATTAATTATTGAATGTAGTTAAAACAATTTTTAAATACTTTAAAAAGAACAATTTCACAATTGTAATATTTGATTTTTTTTTGCTAAACAACGACTTTAATAACTGAGTGTATTATATAAGATTGAAAGCGATTTTAATGAGATCCACGAAATCATTATCTTTCTTCTTTTCTGCGAAACGCAATGGAAAAAGAGAAACAGACGATGGAAAGGTGCAACGGAAACACACGTCAATGATGGGTCATGCGCTCGGACTATTGATCCACAGGTTTTCGCTCCAAAATTCGAAAAATACTCACTTTGCAAGCCGCTGAAGGGGTCCTGGAAAAATGGAAAATAAAATTGGGTTTTCAGGTATCGATTGAACGTTATATAATATATATATAGACACATATATAATAGAAATAATAAATAAATACAATAACAAGCAATTATTGTGCAACTAACATGTTTTTGTCCACTACACAGTTGAACTTGAAACAGCTCACTTTCCTTCAATTTATTATCCTTTTTATTATAATTAAAAGAAATTGTTGTAGTAATTATATTTATATATAATAATTAAAAAGTTATAGAAGAAATTTATCATATATTATTTTTTTATGTTTTATGTAAAATAGTCGATGAATAAATAATTAAATTTCTTATTAATTATTCAAGTGTTTAGACTGTAATGTCTAGATCACAAAAAGTTTAAGAAATTTAGCGAAAAATCTTGGGAATCAAAAATATAAATTTTGTAAAGTTTTAGTTTCAATATTAAAGATGAGCTATTTCATGCGCTTTTTTATGATTATTTGATACTAATAATAAAGAAAATTTGGCTAAAAAACAGTTGAAACTACTTTTTTGAAATGATTTTCTTCCTATTGATTGGTTTCGATATGTTATTATTAATATCGATGATATCTACAATCTAATATGGTATGTACTGTCTTCATAAATGTGCAATTAATTCAAGTTTGAAATATTTATGTGTCTATTCTACTTATTAATGATTAAATGAATAGGAGGTGATATTATTTGTTAATTTTATATTGCTTGAAAAAATAAAACCGGGCTTTTATTTCATGTGCAATAAGGTAATGATGATGATGAAGATGTTATCATTTTCTATACTAACTGTTTTGGACTTCTTATCCTGGCGGGTGGCAGCCTCCACCGCAGCCTTCTCGACGACGTCGTCGAGGAACGCGTTCAGATCCTGCATCTTCTCCGGATCCTTCTTGAAGTCATCGATCTGATTCTTGAGCTGCTCCTGCTGCTCGAAATCCAGCCGCAGCTGTTCCTTACGTTCCATCGCTCTGCAGCACCTCTTCCTATGATGCGACGTTGATGACTTTCCGGCGGCAACGCAGGATCGCTCGCATCTGCACTGTTCGCTCCGCCGGGTTTTGGTCGCCGCGACGCCAGAGCGGTGCTGGTGCGCCGCGACGCCCTTTCCCCCGACGCCTCCACCACCTCCTCCTCGGCCAACTCTTCCGCCGCCATCGTAACCTATTTTCCAGTGTTTGCCGTCCCCCCACGAGAACACCATGATTCGATATGATGATGCTGTTGATGATGACAATGATGATGCTACCCCATTCCACTCTCCTTGTGACGCGAGCAAATTTGATTCCCTTTGACATGATTCGATCAACGTCAAAAACTGGTCGCTGTAAATCAATGCAAAAGCAGCCAATACAAAGGAATTAATAACATGGCAGAATCGCATGGGGTGGCCAGAAAAACTATAAATAGATTCGGCGTTTTTCCTATCTACCCCCTTAACGTAGAAGAAATCTAAAACCTGAAGCTAATTGGAAGAGGAACAATATTCGCCCTTCGCGTTTCCCGGGTGTATTGATTTGCCAATACCTGTTGTCCTCATCGCAAACTCAATCAGAGCAGAAACCTCTCGAATCCACTCTATATTTAATACACACTACGGAAAATTTCCTCCAAACATATTGAGTTAAAAACTCAATCGGATCACAACACTATTTCAATTTCAACCAACATTTCACAATCAACATATTTTAATAAAAAAGTTAATAATGAAAATTTATATTAGACTTTGAATAAAAACTGAGAAATAATAATAAACAATAGACAGGATTTTTTTTTTAAATTTTACATAAAATAAAAAATATAACTTTTCTATTAAAGTCACAGTAAAACTTTATTTTTGTTATATAATCAACATAAACCATTACAGTACAAAAATAACTTTTTACTACAGTAAATTAGGACTATGGAAAAAAAATAGTTGAGAAACAAATGTGTATTCTTTAGTCGTTTGTACTAAAATGTTGTGAATTATTCCTTTCCTTCCATTAGTTTCACCGTATGAATATTATCGATTTATTTTAAGTGTTCCATGTTTTAGCTTTCATCAAAAGAGTTTCCAATATTATTTATGGACTATAAATGCGCAAATTAAATTTGGCATTTCATCGAGTATTTATTCAGATTACCTCACATTTTTAACAATTTTATCTAATCAAAACCACTAGGTTTCGTAACGAATCCAGATCGGATTATTTATAGAGATTACATAATTATTTTAGTTTATTTTAATTTTAACTCTATTCCATGCAACTGATAATCAGAAGAACTATTGATCATTGAATAAGCCATACTTTCTCCTTTAAAATTGCATATTTGCTGATCAATTTCCAGGAATAGTTATCTATTAATTAAACATGATTGTATCGTACCGATTTTTAAAATTAATAAATATAAAGTATTTTTCACTTTTCTGTGAAAATATTTATTTATAGTTGTTAAGAATGATCTTTTCCCTTTCCATCGCTACAAAATTCATCTATATTGGTCTACTAATAAGAAAATTATTAAACTTTTTTGCGACGACGGTTTACGCTCATTGCATCGCATGTCTCCAATCATATCACAGTATTACAGCTTTCTATAAACAAATAGCTTACGTCACAAATCTACCAATAGGCTCATTGGATGGGTCATACTTTTACCTTTAAAATTGCATATTTGCTGATCAATTGCATGGAATAATTATCTATTAATTAAAGAAACCATAATTGTATTGTACCGATTTATAAAAGTTGCTAAATAAATATCAATTTACAAATTTAACTGAAAATATTTATTAATCGTCTTAAAAAATGATTCTTTCACTTTCCATCGCTACCAAATTTATTAATATTAGTCAACTAATAAGAAAGTTATTAAACTTTTTTCCGACGACGTTTTACGCTCATCGCATCGCATGTTCCCAATCATATCATAGTATTACAGTATTATATAGGCGAAAAGCTTACGTCACGAATCTACCAATAGGCTCATTGGATGGGCCATCCTTTTACCTTTAAAATTGCATATTCGCTGATCAATTAACACGAATATTTATCGATTACTTAAGAGAAAACATGCTTGTATTGTACCGACTTGTAAAAATTGCTAAATAAATGATAATTTACAAACTTCTTTGAAAATATTTATTTATAGTCTTAAAGAATGATTCTTCCCCTTTCCATCGCTACGAAATTCATTAATAATGGTCAAATAATAAGAAAGTTATTAAACTTTTATGCGACGACGGTTTACGCTCATCGCATCGCAAGTCCCCCCCTGAATCACGAAAATTCCAGAAAATTTCGATTTACACTAGGAGACTAGGAGTAGCGCGGAGGTATATGGGATTTAAGTTGGTAATAAAAAAATATGAGAGGATACGGATTTAAGTTGGCAGTACCTAAGAATGAGAATGTGTGAGTGAATGTGTGAGAACTGTCATACTTGTCAGTGAGCTGTCACACACCAAGTTCATCTGGCTTTATTGGATTTCTTCTTCATTCTGCAATGTCCTGAATGCAGACTGAATGAAAAACGTGCATCATTGCTTCCTCCTTGTGTTTCCTTGCATGGCAGACTTTTCTTTGAACGCATCATTTCACTTCAGGTAAGTACTAATCCAACATGTAAACAACCATCGGTCACTAAAGTTGTTTGCTTTTCTAATAGATACACAGATGCTGTGCTATGGACAATGCTTCAAATACTTTTTGGTAACAATACAATGAAGTCCATTCATATAGGTACCTGCATTAATGGATAGTAGCCAAAAGGTACATGGTCAACTTGCCAACAATCGATTGGTGAACATGTTATTCTTATAGGAGATGCTCCAGCAGCCAAGAGATGTGCATAGTTGACTTCCTTTATTTGCAAAGAATGTGGAAGACATTACAAAATGCTAGTTGGAGTGAAAATACTTGAAAATGTAAAAATTCCATTTTTCACCAAAAACCCAGAGAAAACTAGAAGTATTTCTTTTTTCAGGTGAACCCAGCAAGTGGCAAGAATATATTTTTCCAATCTACATGATCATTAGAGATAGTGTAACACATTTGAGCACCTGTTGCAGTGAAAATACTTGAAAATGTAAAAATTCCATTGTTCACCAAAAACCTGGAGAACTAGAAGTATTTCTTTGTTCAGGAGACCCAGCAACGCCCAGGCATCTATTGTTGTTTCCTACATGATCTTTAGAGATAGTATAACACATTTGAGAACCAGTTGCAGAGAAAATACTTGAAAATATAAAAATTCCATTTTTCACCAAAAATCTGGAGAGACTAAAAGTATTTCTTATTTCAGGAGGACCCAGCAACGCCCAAGCATCTATTGTTGTTTCCTACATGATCTTTAGAGATAGTATAATACATTTGAGTAGCAGTTGCAGTGCAAATACCAGCAAAAGTAAAAATACCATTTTTCACCAAAATCCCAAAGAGTCTAAAAGTATTTCTTTTTTCAGGTGAACCCAGCAAGTCTCAAGAATATATTTTTGCAATCTACATGATCATTAGAGATAGTGTAACACATTTGAGCACCAGCTGCAGTGAAAATACTTGAAAAAGTAAAAATTCCATTTTTCACCAAAAACCCAGAGAGGACTAAAAGTATATCTTATTTCAGGAGGACCCAGCAATACTCGAGAATCTATTTTTGCATTCTACATGATCCTTAGGCATAGTATTACTCATCTGAGTGTCAGTTACAGTGAAAATACTTCAAAAAGTAAAAATACTATTTTTCATCATAAGCCCGGAGAGACTAAAAGTATTTCTTTTTTCAGGTGAACCCAGCAAGTCGCAAGTATATATTTTTGCAATCTACATGATCATTAGAGATAGTGTAACACATTTGAGTACCAGTAGCAGTGAAAATACTTGAAAAAGTAAAAATTCCATTTTTCACCAAAAACCTGGAGAGACTAAAAGTATTTCTTCTCTCAGGAGGACCCAGCAACACCCAAGAATCTATTGTTGTTTCCTGCATAATCTTTACAGATAGTATAACACATATAAGTGACAATAGTAATGAAAATACTGGTAAAAATACAACTACAAATTTTCATAAAAAAAAAATGAGAAATGAGAAACTAAAATTATTTCTTCTTTCAGGAGGACCCAGCAAAACCTAGGAATCTATTCTTGCTTTCTACATGATCCTAAGGGATAGTATAATATATTTGAATGTCATAAGCAAAGAAAATACTATATATACAATTTTTTCCAATAACCCCCGGAGAGACTAAAAGTATTTCTGCTTTCAGAACAACCCAGCAACACCCAAGAATCTATTTTTACATTCTACATGTTGCTTAGAGATAGTATAGTACATCTGAGTGTTAGTTGCTGTAACAATACTTGAAAAAGTAAAATTACCATTTTTCATCAAAAACTTCGGAGAGACTAAAAGTATATCTTTTTTTAGGAGAACCCAGCAACACCCAAGAACCTATTCTTCCATTCTACATGATCCTTAGGGATAGTATAACACATCTGATGACCAGTTGCAGTGAAACTGCTGAAAACTCTAACATACAAATAGTATAACAGCTAGCATAGTATATGAGCTTGTTATAGACGAATGGCTTAAGGCACGAATTTACCAGTGGGCTCATTGGATAGGCCATACTTTTTCCTTTAAATTTGCGTATTCGCTGATCAATTAACACGAATATTTATCGATTACTTAAGAGAAAACATGCTTGTATTGTACCGACTTGTAAAAATTGCTAAATAAATGATAATTTACAAACTTGTTTGAAAATATTTATTTATAGTCTTAAAGAATGATCCTTTCCCTTTCGGTTGCTTCCAAATTCATCAATATTGGTGAACTAATAAGAAATTTATTAAACTTTTATGCGACGACGGTTTACGCTCATCGCATCGCATGTTCCCAATCATATCATAGTATTAAACCTTTTTTAGGCGAAAAGCTTACGTCACAAATCTACCAACAGGCTCATTGGATGGGCCATACTTTTACCTTTAAAATTGCATATTCGCTGATCAATTGCCAGGAATAGTTATCTATTAATTATAGAATAAATAAATAGTAATTTACAAATTTTATAATAATAATGGAAGGGGTTGGTAACTAGACTATAATATATTTTTTTAGGCCCTCTGCAGATTATATATCAAAGCGTATAGTTCAGCCATTTTGGCGCTGTTCCAATCTTCACTTTATAATTACAACCTTAATTAGAAATTCTTATTTACTAAAGTATTCATTATAGATTTAGCAAGCTAATTATATAAATAGTTGATTTGTAATTGCCTTACTAATGGAGTTATAGACGTTTAAATTACCTTAGGCAGTGACACCTATTTATATTATAAAACATAATATCTGTTAATTATATAGATTAAATAAATTGTATTACAGTAGATGGCCCTTTGATAAAATATTAAATCATTAATAATTCAATAATTAATTGAATTAAGTGCAAATAAATATTACTGGTCGATAAACAATGAATTAACCTTTATTTTAATTAATAAGTAATCCTAATTAATGCTCTAATTAAAAACTTCGATTTGAAACAGCGCTAAAAGTGCTGAACTATAACCTTCTCGCGATCACCAGTAGATGGACAAAAGATGGATATTATTAGCTCAGTAACAAACCAATATGGAAGGGGTTGGTAACTAGACTATAAGATATTTTTTTAGTCCCTCTGCAGATTATATAACAAAGCGTATAGTTGAGCCATTTTGGCGCTGTTCCAATCTTGACTTTTTAATTAGAACCGTAATTAGAAATTATTATTTACTAAAGTATTCATTATATATTTAGCAAGCTAATTATACAAATAGTTGATTTGCAATTGACTTACTAATGGAGTTATAGACGTTTAAATTACGTTACGCAGTGACACCTATTTATATTATAAAACATAATATCTGTTAATTATATAGATTAAATAAATTGTATTACAGTAGGTGGCGCTTTGACAAAATATTAAATCATTAATAAATCAATAATTAAGTGAGTTAAGTGCAAATAAATATTACTAATCGATAAGCAATGAAGTAGCCTTTATTTTAATTAATAGGTAATTCTAATTATTGCTCTAATTACATAATTCGATTTGGAACAGCGCCAAAAGTGCTGAACTATAATCTTCAATGAATTCATTAGTTAAGTAACAAACCAATTTGATGGGTTTGCAACTAGACTATAATATAGTCTAGTTCAGCCATTTTGGCTCTGTAAAAATCTTGATTTTTTAATTATCACCTTAATTAGAATTTCTCATTTACTAAAACGTTAATTCTAGATTTGTGGTGCAAATTATATAAATAGTATATTACCTTATTATGGAGTTATAGACGTTCGAATTATCTTATAGATCGACAGCTGAAAAATGTAATTTAAAAATTTGAATTTAAAAAGTTATAAAAGTTTAATTTTTCGATAAACTACTTTAAACAAGTTACATAAATTAATAATTTGTATTAAATGTTATTGTTTAATAGCTTGAATACTTTAATGTGATATTAATGTTTTACAGATGAACATAACATAAGTTTTAATCAACAGTTAATTCTTTATTGGATATCTTCATCATTCTGCAATGTCCTGAATGCAGACTGAATGAAAAACGTGCTTCATTGCTTCCTCCTTATGTTTCCTTGCATGGCAGACTTTTCTTTGAACGCTTCATTTCACTTCAGGTAAGTACTAATCCAACATGTAAACAACCATCGGTCACTAAAGTTGTTTGCTTTTCTAATAGATAGACACAGATGCTGTGCTATGGACAATGCTTCAAATACTTTTTGGTAACAACACAATGAAGTCCATTCATATAGGTACCTGCATTAATGGATAGTAGCCAAAAGGTACATAGTCAATTTGCCAACAATCGATTGGTGAACATGTTATTCTTATAGGAGATGCTCCTGCAGCCAAGAGATATGCATAATTGACTTCCTTTATTTGCAAAGAAAGTGGAAAACATTACAATATGCTGGTTGGAGTGAAAATACTACAAAAAGTAATATTACAATTTTTTATCAAAAACCCTGATAGACTAAAAGTATTTCTTCTCTCAGGAGGACCCAGCAACACTCAAGAATTTATTGTTGCTTCCTACATGATCCTTAGAGATAGTATAACACATTGGAGACACAGTTGCAGTGAAAATACTTGAAAATGTAAAAATTCCATTTTTCACCAAAAACCCGGAGAGAACTAGAAGTATTTCTTTGTTCAGGAGACCCAGCAACGCCCAAGCATCTATTGTTGTTTCCTACATGATCTTTACAGATAGTATAACACATTTGAGAACCAGTTGCAGAGAAAATACTGGAAAAACTAAAAATAAGAATCTGTTCTTGCTTTCTACTTTATCCTTAGGGATAGTATTACACATCTGAGTGTCAGTGGCAGTGAAAATACTGGAAAAAGTAAAAATGCAATTTTCAACAAAAACTCCAGAGAGACTAAAAGTATTTCTTTGTTCAGGAGGATCCAGCAACGCCAAAGCATCTATTGTTGTTTCCTACATGATCTTTAGAGATAGTATAATACATTTGAGTAGCAGTTGCAGTGCAAATACCAGCAAAAGTAAAAATACCATTTTTCACCAAAATCCCAAAGGGTCTAAAAATATTTCTTTTTTCAGGTGAACCCAGCAAGTCGCAAGAATATATTTTTGCAATCTACATGATCATTAGAGATAGTGTAACACATTTGAGCACCAGTTGCAGTGAAAATACTTGAAAAAGTAAAAATTCCATTTTTCACCAAAAACCCAGAGAGAACTAAAAGTATATCTTATTTCAGGAGGACCCAGCAATACTCGAGAATCTATTTTTGCATTCTACATGATCCTTAGGCATAGTATTACTCATCTGAGTGTCAGTTACAGTGAAAATACTTCAAAAAGTAAAAATACTATTTTTCATCATAAGCCCGAAGAGACTAAAAGTATTTCTTTTTTCAGGTGAACCCAGCAAGTCTCAAGTATATATTTTTGCAATCTACATGATCATTAGAGATAGTGTAACACATTTGAGTACCAGTAGCAGTGAAAATACTTGAAAAAGTAAAAATTCCATTTTTCACCAAAAACCTGGAGAGACTAAAAGTATTTCTTCTCTCAGGAGGACCCAGCAACACCCAAGAATCTATTGTTGTTTCCTGCATAATCTTTACAGATAGTATAACACATATAAGTGACAATAGTAATGAAAATACTGGTAAAAATACAACTACAAATTTTCATAAAAAAAAAAATGAGAAATGAGAAACTAAAATTATTTCTTCTTTCAGGAGGACCCAGCAAAACCTAGGAATCTATTCTTGCTTTCTACATGATCCTAAGGGATAGTATAATATATTTGAATGTCATAAGCAAAGAAAATACTATATATACAATTTTTACCAATAACCCCCGGAGAGACTAAAAGTATTTCTTCTTTCAGAACAACCCAGCAACACCCAAGAATCTATTTTTGCATTCTACATGTTGCTTAGAGATAGTATAGTACATCTGAGTGTTAGTTGCTGTAACAATACTTGAAAAAGTAAAATTACCATTTTTCATCAAAAACTTCGGAGAGACTAAAAGTATATCTTTTTTTAGGAGAACCCAGCAACACCCGAGAACCTATTCTTCCATTCTACATGATCCTTAGGGATAGTATAACACATCTGATAACCAGTTGCAGTGAAACTGCTGAAAACTCTAACATACAAATAGTATAACAGCTAGCATAATATATGAGCTTGTTATAGACGAATGGCTTAAGGCACGAATTTACCAGTGGGCTCATTGAATAGGCCATACTTTTTCCTTTAAATTTGCATATTCGCTGATCAATTAACACGAATATTTATCAATTACTTAAGAGAAAACATGCTTGTATTGTACCGACTTGTAAAAATTGCTAAATAAATGTTAATTTACAAACTTGTTTGAAAATATTTATTTATAGTCTTAAAGAATGATCCTTTCCCTTTCGGTTGCTTCCAAATTCATCAATATTGGTGAACTAATAAGAAAGTTATTAAACTTTTATGCGACGACGGTTTACGCTCATCGCATCGCATGTTCCCGATCATATCATAGTATTAAACCTTTTTTAGGCGAAAAGCTTACGTCACAAATCTACCAATAGGCTCATTGGATGGGCCATACTTTTACCTTTAAAATTGCATATTCGCTGATCAATTGCCAGGAATAGTTATCTATTAATTAAAGAAAACATAATTGTATTGTACCGATTCATAAAAGTTGCTAAATAAATAGTAATTTACAAATTTTATAATAATAATAATGGAAGGGGTTGGTAACTAGACTATAATATATTTTTTTAGGCCCTCTGCAGATTATATATCAAAGCGTATAGTTCAGCCATTTTGGCGCTGTTCCAATCTTGACTTTATAATTACAACCTTAATTAGAAATTCTTATTTACTAAAGTATTCATTATAGATTTAGCAAGCTAATTATATAAATAGTTGATTTGTAATTGCCTTACTAATGGAGTTATAGACGTTTAAATTACCTTACGCAGTGACACCTATTTATATTATAAAACATAATATCTGTTAATTATATAGATTAAATAAATTGTATTACAGTAGATGGCCCTTTGATAAAATATTAAATCATTAATAATTCAATAATTAATTGAATTAAGTGCAAATAAATATTACTGGTCGATAAACAATGAATTAACCTTTATTTTAATTAATAAGTAATCCTAATTAATGCTCTAATTAAAAACTTCGATTTGAAACAGCGCTAAAAGTGCTGAACTATAATCTTCTCGCGATCACCAGTAGATGGACAAAAGATGGATATTATTAGCTCAGTAACAAACCAACATGGAAGGGGTTGGTAACTAGACTATAAGATATTTTTTTAGTCCCTCTGCAGATTATATAACAAAGCGTATAGTTGAGCCATTTTGGCGCTGTTCCAATCTTGACTTTTTAATTAGAACCGTAATTAGAAATTATTATTTATTAATATATTCATTAAATATTTAGCAAGCTAATTATACAAATAGTTGATTTGTAATTGACTTACTAATGGAGTTATAGACGTTTAAATTACGTTACGCAGTGACACCTATTTATATTATAAAACATAATATCTGTTAATTATATAGATTAAATAAATTGTATTACAGTAGGTGGCGCTTTGACAAAATATTAAATCATTAATAATTCAATAATTAAGTGAGTTAAGTGCAAATAAATATTACTAATCGATAAGCAATGAAATAGCCTTTATTATAATTAATAGGTAATTCTAATTATTGCTCTAATTACATAATTCGATTTGGAACAGCGCCAAAAGTGCTGAACTATAATCTTCAATGAATTCATTAGTTAAGTAACAAACCAACTTGATGGGTTTGCAACTAGACTATAATATAGTCTTGTTGAAAGGATCATTCTTAACAACTATAAATAAATATTTTAAAAGGAATATGAAGAATACCATTTATTAAGCAATTTTTACAAGTCGGTACAATAAAAGCATGTTATTTTTTAATAAATCGATAACAATTCGTACTAATTGATCATAGAGTATGCATATTTATAGGAAAAAGTATGGCCTATCCAATGAGCCCACAGGTAAATTCGTGCCTTAAGCCATTCGTCTATAACAAGCTCATATACTATGCTAGCTGTTATACTATTTGTATGTTGGTGTTTTCAGCAGTTTAACTGCAACTGGTCATCAGATGTGTTATACTATCCCTAAGGATCATATAGAATGGAACAATAGGTTCTTGGGTCTTGCTGGGTTCTCCTAAAAAAAGAAATACTTTTAGTCTCTCCGAAGTTTTTGATGAAAAATGGTAATTTTACTTTTTCAAGTATTGTTACAGCAACTAACACTCAGATGTACTATACTATCTCTAAGGAACATGTAGAATGCAAAAATAGATTCTTGGGCGTTGCTGGGTTGTTCTGAAAGAAGAAATACTTTTAGTCTCTCTGGGGGTTATTGGTAAAAATTGTATATTTAGTATTTTCTTTGCTTATGACATTCAGATATATTATACTATCCCTTAGGATCACGTCGAAAGCAAGAATAAATTCCTAGATTTTGCTGGTTCCTCCTGAAAGAAGAAATAATTTTAGTTTCTCATGCTTTTTTTATGAAAATTTGTAGTTGTACTTTTACCAGTATTTTCATTACTATTGTCACTTATATGTGTTATACTATCTGTAAAGATTATGCAGGAAACAACAATAGATTCTTGGGTGTTGCTGGGTCCTCCTGAGAGAAGAAATACTTTTAGTCTCCAGGTTTTTGGTGAAAAATGGAATTTTTACTTTTTCAAGTATTTTCACTGCTACTGGTACTCAAATGTGTTACACTATCTCTAATGATCATGTAGATTGCAAAAATATATACTTGCGACTTGCTGGGTTCAACTGAAAAAAGAAATACTTTTAGACTCTTTGGGATTTTGGTGAAAAATGGTATTTTTACTTTTGCTGGTATTTGCACTGCAACTGCTATTCAAATGTATTATACTATCTCTAAAGATCATGTAGGAAACAACAATAGATTCTTGGGTGTTGCTGGGTCCTCCTGAGAGAAGAAATACTTTTAGTCTCTCCAGGTTTTTGGTGAAAAATGGAATTTTTACTTTTTCAAGTATTTTCACTGCTACTGGTACTCAAATGTGTTACACTATCTCTAATGATCATGTAGATTGCAAAAATATATACTTGCGACTTGCTGGGTTTACCTGAAAAAAGAAATACTTTTAGTCTCTCCGGGCTTATGATGAAAAATAGTATTTTTACTTTTTGAAGTATTTTCACTGTAACTGACACTCAGATGAGTAATACTATGCCTAAGGATCATGTAGAATGCAAAAATATATTCTCGAGTATTGCTGGGTCCTCCTGAAATAAGATATACTTTTAGTCCTCTCTGGGTTTTTGGTGAAAAATGGAATTTTTACTTTTTCAAGTATTTTCACTGCAACTGGTGCTCAAATGTGTTACACTATCTCTAATGATCATGTAGATTGCAAAAATATATTCTTGCGACTTGCTGGGTTCACCTGATAAAAGAAATACTTTTAGACTCTTTGGGATTTTGGTGAAAAATGGTATTTTTACTTTTGCTGGTATTTGCACTGCAACTGCTACTCAAATGTATTATACTATCTCTAAAGATCATGTAGGAAACAACAATAGATGCTTGGGCGTTGCTGGGTCCTCCTGAAATAAGAAATACTTTTAGTCTCTCCAGGTTTTTGGTGAAAAATGGAATTTTTATATTTTCAAGTATTTTCTCTGCAACTGGTTCTCAAATGTGTTATACTATCTCTAAAGATCATGTAGGAAACAACAATAGATGCCTGGGCGTTGCTGGGTCTCCTGAACAAAGAAATACTTCTAGTTCTCCAGGTTTTTGGTGAACAATGGAATTTTTACATTTTCAAGTATTTTCACTGCAACAGGTGCTCAAATGTGTTACACTATCTCTAATGATCATGTAGATTGGAAAAATATATTCTTGCCACTTGCTGGGTTCACCTGAAAAAAGAAATACTTCTAGTTTTCTCTGGGTTTTTGGTGAAAAATGGAATTTTTACATTTTCAAGTATTTTCACTCCAACTAGCATTTTGTAATGTCTTCCACATTCTTTGCAAATAAAGGAAGTCAACTATGCACATCTCTTGGCTGCTGGAGCATCCCCTATAAGAATAACATGTTCACCAATCGATTGTTGGCAAGTTGACCATGCTACTATCCATTAATGCAGGTACCTATATGAATGGACTTCATTGTGATGTTACCAAAAAGTATTTGAAGCATTGTCCATAGCATAGCATCTGTGTATCTATTAGAAAAGCAAACAACTTTAGTGACCGATGGTTGTTTACATGTTGGATTAGTACTTGCCTGAAGTGAAATGAAGCGCTCAAAGAAAAGTCTGCGATGCAAGGAAATACAAGGAGGAAGCAATGAAGCACGTTCTTTATTCAGTCTGCATTCAGGACATTGCAGAATGAAGAAGAAATCCAATAAAGCCAGATGAACTTGCTGTGTGACAGCTCACTGACAAGTATGACAGTTCTCACACATTCACTCACACATTCTCATTCTTAGGTACTGCCAACTTAAATCCGTATCCTCTCATATTTTTTTATTACCAACATAAATCCCATATACCTCCTCGCTACTCCTAGTCTCCTAGTGTAAATCGAAATTTTCTGGAATTTTCGCGATTCAGGGGGGACTTGTGATGCGATGAGCGTAAACCGTCGTCGCATAAAAGTTTAATAACTTTCTTATTAGTTCACCAATATTGATGAATTTGGAAGCAACCGAAAGGGAAAGGATCATTCTTTAAGACTATAAATAAATATTTTCAAACAAGTTTGTAAATTATCATTTATTTAGCAATTTTTACAAGTCGGTACAATACAAGCATGTTTTCTCTTAAGTAATCGATAAATATTCGTGTTAATTGATCAGCGAATATGCAAATTTAAAGGAAAAAGTATGACCCATCCAATGAGCCTATTGGTAGATTTGTGACGTAAGCTATTTGTTTATAGAAAGCTGTAATACTGTTATATGATTGGAGACATGCGATGCGATGAGCGTAAACCGTCGTCGCAAAAAAGATGAATTTTGTAGCGATGGAAAGGGAAAAGATCATTCTTAACAACTATAAATAAATATTTTCACAGAAAAGTGAAAAATACTTTATATTTATTAATTTTAAAAATCGGTACGATACAATCATGTTTAATTAATAGATAACTATTCCTGGAAATTGATCAGCAAATATGCAATTTTAAAGGAGAAAGTATGGCTTATTCAATGATCAATAGTTCTTCTGATTATCAGTTGCATGGAAAAGATAAAAATCGTGAATCATATATTGATAACAAGGCGTTTTATCGAATGTACAAGCATCCACCAGATCAGCCTCTGCAAATCTCCACCCAAAAATTTTTAAAAAAGAGAAGAATGTGGCAACTTGGAGTTAATCGTGCACCAGATGTTCTCGGAGTTTGTGTACGAACACTATAGAGGGTTTTTAAAGATATTTGTCGATGATTTTATTGGCAAAGACCCTAGATCTGCAACTTATAAAATATCTATCCCGGAGGCTAACATAAGCGAGTGCGAATAGTTACCACCTAAGTGATCAATTTTGACCAGCTATACGCACCGACTCCGTTTCATCAATAAATAGTATATGCAGCAAATAGACCCTAATGAAATTGTATTAATATAACCAATTTAATAAGTATAATTTTTCAATATTTTTTAACCCGGCGCATCCACAAAATGTAAATAAATTCAAATATCATTTTTGTTAACATTGCTTGTTACGAATTTGGATGTGAAAATTGAAATAAAGCATGCTTTGGTATTTTGATATTATATTTTAGAGGACACAAAATGTGCGAGAAAAATCGCGCTTTAACTCAGCACGATGTAAACAAGAGGATTTTGGATAGAGGACCGCCAGTTCACGGCAAAAGGGAATTGTTAAATCCATCAGCTCGATATCGCGATGAGGATTACGAGATTTATGAGCTAAAGAAGAAACAATTTCAGGAATCCGTGAGGCAGTACAAGGATCTGAACAAGATGGTCTTGGCGAGTGATAAAGTCAAATTGGACATCGACGGCGATCTGTCCATAAAGTTCGAGTTCTTGAACAGAATAGACGTTTGTTTTATTTTTATTGCAAGCAACAAAGATTTAACTGAAAGTGTTTCAGAAACCCACGCACAGCGATCATTTTAAGGAGGGCGAAGGGTTTGTTCTAAGGAAACGGACTTTAAGACCCATTTATGGAGTTAGTTTTGCGGTTAGTAGTTAATTTATTATATGAAATATGTTTTTTGAAGGAATTGGATAATCCTATTGAAATTCCAAAAACACTGGAACCTTGGTTCAAACGTTACATCGTGATGGGAAAGTTCATCAAGATTGTGAGGAGTTTGATTATAAAGAACAGAATGTTAAGGCGGTTGGAAATTTTGAAAAGTTTGAATCCCGAGACTATAGAAGAATTGCAGGAGCAAGGATTTCAAGTGTACAATGTCTCATATCCGCTTCTATTCCAAAAGTTCATCACACCAAATACATCTTAACTAAATTGTTCTTTTATTAGTAAAAGAAAAACGAAAATCAAATAATTTATGTAAATTTATTATTAACTAAAAGTATCTATGTAATCAACAGTGGATTCCTTCCAGGCTCAATTTAATAATTTCCTGTTTGTTTTTATTTCCGCTGGTAATTTCCTTAACTGGAGGCAATCTTCTGATTTTCCTTCCATGCTTTCCACTCTTCCTCTGCCAAAGACCAGATCTTGGCCTATTTCCCAATTCCCTGTTCCTCTGTGCTGATCCAATTGGAGTTGAACCATGAATGGCATTGCTTAACTTTCCTACTGTGCACATGCAATCTTCTGGTAATGCGAATTCCCTTTTGCTGGGCAATTGAATTACAACCCTATTGTTAGGAGCTTTCCTTACAATTGTGGCATATCCACCAGCTGCATGCACCAAGAAACCACCCAATCCTGGATACTTCTCCACACTATTGATCTGTGTGCCAATAGATAATGCACCCAAGGGATAAGAATCACCTTCATAAGCTCTCACTGAAAACGAAATACTATAAAATTTGAACTATGTTAATTAGTCATATACCTGGAATCCTGGGTATATGCATAGAAGTCCTAATCAAATCACCAGGTTTCATGTTTTCTGTGGCTAAATAGTATTTAAGCTCATTTTCATAGGCAATCAAAGCAATGTGAGATGTCCGGCATCCATCAACAATGATCTTCACAACTCTCTCAACCTTTGGTGGACCTTCCTTCGGTCCCTCCCTCTTCCATTGCACCCAATGGAATTTATGCTTTATACCACCCCCAATGCCTTTCGCCACCAATCTACCGCTAACAGGATCACGTCCACCCAGATTCGTTACATCCAAAGGTTTCACTGTGTACTCCTCCGGATAATGCACAATCCTCCTATAACTGATACCCAAACCAGGTGTGGGCTTCTCCACATACTTCCTATGACGAACTGGAATTATCAATTTTGGGGCTGCGGATAGTTCCGAAATACATAGCCTTTGCAGAGCCCTACTTAAAGTTCCCATTTCTCAAACGATAATATAACCTGCAAGTATATATGGTTGGAGGTTATGTAAAAATCTTGAATACAATACACATGCGCCTTATTTCAAAATTGAGTTGTTAAATAAACATTTCTTTGCATCACTAAACTGTTCTTTACGCATAATTATAATTTAAATAACATAAACGTTTATAAATTAATTATATTTTAAAAATAAAATAATAAAGATATATAGTTTATATAAGCTTATTATATAAGTGGTAGAAGCAATCCTGATTAACTTGATAGATTAAAACTTAATGCAGTCTTCTTTGAACATTGGTACTGCTTCAGTAAGCTGAGTCAAAATCTTATTTGCTAGAAACTCCATGGTCCATTTGGGACTGTAATGATAGGCCAGATTCTCAACATGGGGTACATCATTCTTCTTGTGAGAAATTGATAATAACTGCACCTTGGGTTTGCTTTGTGGGAATTTGTTATCTGGAAAGTTAAAAACGTTAAAAACAACGACAATGAAACCTAAAATTAATGAAACTACCCAATGTGATGGTTACAACGCTATACGCATTATCGGCTTCCAATAGTAACGATATTTTCATGAAGGTAATACTGTCGTATTCCAAGACGCTGTGTCCTTGATATGCCAAGAAAGCGCTGATGAAGTTATTACAGAAGTTGTAGTGATTTCGAACCTGCTGTATGCGATTCTGCACAGCTTGATGTACTAACGGAACGTACTCTACCAAACCGCTATCCTTGTTGAAAGAAGGAAAATTCAACTGATTCGTTTTGCACAGGATCTCCTCCAACCTTGGAGAGAGCAGAACAGTTGTAGTAACCTTATTCCCCACATAGGTAACCTTAAGAGTTGCTGAATCACCACCTGGATTCAAGCATTTACCACCATCAAAGAATTCGCTGTAAAAATATCAAAATAAATAATAATACTAAAATGTTCTCTCAATATACCTTTGTGCATGAGGAGGTAAATTGCTGCAATCTATTTTAAGTGCAATTAAAAAATGCACTGATTCTTTCTGATCAATCAGCACTTCAATTTCATCATGTGTTATTCCCAATTCATCATTAAGCAAGCTGTATTCCATGTACTGCCTTGTATACCTATTATCTTGCAACTTTAAAAATTGATACTTCTTGTACAGCTCTAAAAATTCTTTGATTACTGCAACTAAAACTTTGGAATCCTCAATGTCCCATTTGGCTAAAGAAGGAACATCAGTTTCAATCACATCAATGTCTGGATCCAAGAGAAACTCATCATCTATGAAATCAAAGTCTGGGGCCAAAGACAAATCCTCATCATTGAATATTATCTCCCAGTTGAGTACCTTGCCAGCAAATGGTATGCAGACCACAAAATTTGTTCCTTGCGAAAGATCATTACCATAGATAGGTTTCTTGTCATGAGTGTATATGTTTACATTTCCACAGGATAACACTACGAGTAAGCAAATTTTAAGATTACTTTTTATGTTTCTCATTCTAATTGCAGAACACTCACCAATTGTACCATCCAACCATAACTCCTGGATATATTTGCGTATGGTTTTCGGAAATTTCTGCAGCGTTTCCTTATTTGATTCCATAGCGATTAATAAATAGTATTTACATCTGTTGCATTCACTAAAAATTAATAACCTCAAATTTTCAGTGACATTTATACTACATTAATCCTTCACCAGAATTCAGAAAAAAAAACTTAAAAATTTTCAAATTCGATATTTTTAGCTGCTCGCAGCGGACGAATACAAAAAAACAATATGTTCGTTGGAAAGCGGAAGCTTTTATCTTTAATTTGCATATTTTTTGATCTAATAACCATAAACGATTGCTGAGTAATTTAAGAAAATATTAAATGATTTATAGGTGTGTATTTGGTTGCATACGCTTTATAAGCATAATTATAATTATGTAATTGGTGCAGCTAAGTTGCGTTTTAATGAAGACAATTGGAATTTTCTAAAATTTAAATTCGTAATTGCATAACATTTGTTTTGTAACAATTTGCACAACGATCGCCCGATTTACAATATTCAATGCAAACTTTTCTTGAAATTTATGTAACTTTCAGGTATTTTCAAATTCGAAATATAAATGCGGTACACACATTGGAAAAGATTGAAGTTTTGTATTTATGATTTATGCTGTGTGTTGTAATTATAATGCGTGGATGATCAATAATATTAAGTGTACAAAAGTATTTTCAACAATAATAACAATAATAGATGTAAGGAAAAGTTGCTTTGTATCGGAATATATTAAGAAACAGTTTAAAAGAATCCATTAACTTAGTTTTTGTGCGGTAATGCTCGCAACAAAGGAAGCGCATAATGGAGATAATTATCCGGTCTCGTTATATAAGGAGTATTTTTTGTATTTAAAGTACAATAGCAAGATGCCAATCAATCGAAAATGTTCTTTGAGAGCAATACGCTTCTTGTACATGTTATCCAGCTGGTTATGCCAAACTCCCAATTACGATTTCAAGAGGAACGAAGTGATAGTTTCCACATGGGATCAAGTGCGAGCCATAATCATAGTTTCCCTATTCATAATAGGCTACGTCGACTTCATGTTTATGCTGAATTACAAAGACCTGTCTATAACGACGCTCGTTACGTATATAGCGACGATGTTCGTATCTACCGCGTCGCAAGTGAACGTAATTTGCAGCGCGATATTTTGGAACCGCGACAAATGGAAGCAACTTCTTCATATGTTTCACGAAGTCGAATTGTTTTTGAAGCACAATCACGGAAATAATACGAGGAGTTCCAATAGGTTGTTTTACATTGAGGTTTTCGTGGCTCACTTCTACTGCTTAGCTATGATCATTTACCAATGTTACATCACCTACAAATTAATTCCGTTGCAGCATATCATCTTCTACAATATACTGATGTACTTCATATTCGTATCCTCTTTGATCAACTACAATTTCGCTATTTGCCTCAAGTACAGATACGAGACGGCAAACGGAATTTTGATCAAAGAGATCAGCCAGAATTCGTTAAGCATGTTCGTGATTGCGGATTTCAAGAAGAGTTACAAGTTTCAGCAGAAGAACGGCGTATTGCGAATGTGGGGTTTGTTTACCACGCTCAGCGAAATCGCGATGACATTCAACGATGTCTTCGGATGGAATATGCTTTTTATTACGCTCAATATCGTCGTGCAATTACTCTACGCCTTCGACTCTATAGTTATATTTTCGATGCATAAATTAGAAACTTCTGACGACAACGATGACTTAATTGCAATTAACTTCTTGATAGCTATATTACTATTAGTAAGTATATTATTTGATACATGTTAATAAAATTACAAGCAAATTTGTTAAGGTGTTCGGAGTTATCGTGATCGTATCCTGCGACGTCGTCTCTGCAAATGCCAGGAAGACCGCAAATATTTGCTACAAAATCCTATTGGAAATGCATTTAAATGACGAAGGACGCGAAGATTTGGCGCTATTCGCGGATCAATGCTCTTCCGTGGATAATTTTTCGGCTGCCGGTTTCTTTGATATAAACATATCCTTATTGCTATCGGTCTTCGGCGTTGTCGCCTCTAATCTTATCATCATCATACAGCTCAACCAATGATTACTTGTTGAGCTGCATATGCGCATTCCTGATCCTCTTGTACACAATTTGCTTACTGTTCTCGTAGTATTGAAGAAGATAATCCCATTTCTCCAATTGCAACGTGAGGATTTCCACTTTCGTCCTGGCTCTAAACGTGAAGTGATGCGGTATTCTATTGAATAGCCCTTGCGCCAAACCGAACATCTCCATCTCATGCAGCACATCGTGTATAGTTTCTGTTAAATTTGTGTTAATCGTAAGGATTTCTACCTGCAAATAAAAAGTAATTAGCATTTGAATCGGAGAAGGTGTGGCGGGAAAGTGGGTTCAACCAGCCTCCGTGGCGCAATTGGCTAGCGCGTTCGGCTGTTAACCGAAAGGTTGGTGGTTCGAGCCCACCCGGGGGCGTTTCTTTTGTTAATTCTTGATACTAATTGCAATTTAGATATGCCATAAAAAGGTATGTTAAATAATTTAGAAAATGCGTACTTGTCCACTCTTTATAAAGTACATGCACTCATCAATTTGGCAATCGTAGACGATGAAATTCCCGGGATAATAAATGCTTCGATCCAAGAGAACTGCAATGTTCTTCAGGAACAAATCCTCTGTACCATTGAAAAGATAGGATTTCATTAGTAGAGGTAAATAAAGTTCAATCTTCAATTCTTTGACGAGAGGCGAAGGCAGCTTATCTACTAGAACAGGAAACTGAAAAAGAAAACAAATATTTAAAATAAATCTATTAGGAAAACAAATCCTTACATTGCATCCTCCATCGTACGTCCACAGATTGACCAAATACTTCAGAACCTTCCGCACTTGGAATTCGTTCACTCTGGCGCATCTCATAAAATCCCTAAGTTCGTCCAACTTCGATTCGTACCTCATGATCAAACCGATATGAATCCAAATCATGTTAATCACTGTATTCACTGTGAATATCATGAATATTCTAGATGATATTATCATTAAGATTACAAGGATTTTGTGCAGTCTGAGCTGCAAATCGACTTCGACGAAGCCCGAGCCGCAGATGATGTTTATAACGAAGAACAGGCAACTCGCAAACATCGTGTATTTACTCTGCAAAATGTAAATTGCAATCAAATATAATCTAATAAGATTAATTAATTACCTTTGCTTCATCTTTGGGGAAGACCTTCAAAGATTCGCATTCCCCAAAAGGACACATCACAAGAAACCAAATACTGGAGAGGTAAAGCGTAAACAAAGAGCCCCAAACGACGAGTCGCCTTAAATGCTTAAGTTTAGAAAAGAAAATGATGATTTTATATATAAATCTTACAATATTCTCAGTTTGATTTGATTAATTTCAATATTCTCCATTCTCGCTTTAAAGTAATCAAATATGTAGTAGACTCGAAGAACTGCAACGCTTTTAATGTACGCGCTTCTGTAATAATAGTCCCGCTTCGCATATCCTGTATAGAAGATGAGGTTTCCAGCAAATGGTATAGCCATTGTGAAAAAATCAAAAATAACTTTCCATTTATTTTTTAAATACCTAAAGTTTGAATACAATTAATTGGTAATTAAAAAAAAAGTTACTTTTACAATAATCTCACCGTTTCTTTATACGATGATTATTGATGACGAAATCCCCGAAGTTATCGTAGAATGGCTGACAGAAGTTTAAAGTGAACTTCACTAAGAAAATCAAGTCTATTGCAGCGTTGGTGAAAAACATGCATCTGCTTCTGAAGCAAAACTGCGTTATCGCCAGTACGCAGCTTAGGTAAGAAGATATTAAGTAAAAGTTGTCCAAACATTTGTAAATCTTCTCTGCTCTTCTCATCCAAAAGCTCGGGTTGGTTTCAACCATATTTCCCTAAAGATGACCAATTATTATTTAAACCTGAACAAATTAAATTTTACTCCTACTCTTTTATAAACTACTACGTCAATGTTGGCTTCATAGTTTTTATTCGGCATAAAGTCCTTGTACTCGCTCATTACATCTTTGATCTTGTAATTGAATTTGGTGTAATTCTAAAAAAAAACATTAACTTAAGCAGATTTTTTTTTAATTAAAAAAAGACTACTTTTAATATGTTGTAATAATCTATGGTACGAATACAAAGAACGTCTGCGTTGGTTATAGCTGTTGCCCTAATGCTCATCACCGGAACAGTTTCATTACAATAATACCCAAATAAACTTCCTCTTCTCAAATCCATTTTCAGTTCGGTCCTTGTTAACTCTACTTCCACCTAAATATTAAACTTTACTTTAAGTAAACCTATTAATTTGTGTACTAACTGTTCCGCGATGTAAGATGTAGAACTCATCTACTATATCTTCGTATCGAATGATCTCCTGACCTTCGAGAAAGTATTGGGGTTTAACAATCATCGACATTATCCTCAAAAACGATCTATCCAACCCTTTGAATAAAGGCACTTGTCGCAACGTCTCTTCGTACAGGAACGATAAAGTGTCTTGCAGCAAAGTGGTGTGAAGACACGAAAACATATCGATACTCTACAAATAATTTGTTAATAGGTAATTCTATATTAATTAAAGATATGTTCACGTTGATCCCTTTGGTCCGTCTCCAAATGTACAAGACGTTTCTCAATATTTTTCTTTTCAAATATTTGTCAACTTTTTCGTGCTCCATGAACCTCTTCAGATCTTTCACTTCCTTCTTGTATTGAATCACGGTGCTATCGTGGTTAATAGCAAAAGACATAAACGTAGCCAATGTATATCTAAAAATTACAAATTTAATTTATAGAAGATTTCTATTAATATTTTTATAGATACCCGAAGAACAAGTTTCCAGTAAGTATTGTAAATATGCATAAAATCAAATTGGATCCACCTTGCACCATAAGATCCAGAAAATTCAACCCAACCATCATATTCGTGACCCAATACAAACCAGTCGTGTAAATATCCATGAAGTAAATTTCGTTCTTGTATTTGGATCTGTTTAACCACGATTGCTTTTCGCATTCTAAACGCATCGAGTCATAATCGAAATTGTTTTGGACATACTCGCAACTGGTTACGATTAAGCAACAAGTCAACAAGTTCATGAGTAGAACATAGATGCAAGAGAATTTTAAAATTTTAACCCAAATCACCTAAAAAATAAAATTTTAGTTAATTCTTATTGCATATTTAAGTTTATTTGCCTTTAGATAGATGTTGTTTTCCCAAGAGTTGAAAGCCATGAACAATTTGTAAACTTGGAGGATTTTCACTAATCTGATGGAGCAATGCATGAAGTGCGGGTTTATTTGGTGCGCTTCTAAGGGATGGTTTTCGTCGTGACTAGGAAGGAAGATTTTCAGAGCTATCTCGTAAGGAAAGCAAAGAAGTAAATCAATTACGAAAGAGCTGTTGGCATAGTTTATAGCTGTTCTCAAGGGATGAAACACCAACTGGTTGTGATCGCCATAAAAACAGAGGTGAAACAAAACGTACAGATCCAAATAGGTGATAAAATCTAAAGCGAACATAAGCAGATGAAAGTTGGCGTGAAATGGAGTTAAGATGAATTGCATTGGTCCTAGAAACGCATAAAGGAAGCAGACGAGCAGACGCAGAAAAATCCAAGCAAACATAATAAGACCATTTGGTAGAATCGTCAAGGGCAGAAGAATGTATTTCAGTAAATACAGTGTGTCGTGATTTTGAAAAGTATAACCGTAACTTTCCGAGTACTTCTTGCAAAAATGTAAAACATTCACCAGAGACGCTGCAAAGAAATGTTTATAGTTTTTAGTAATTTGCTAGATCAAATTTAAATTATTACCTTTGTTGATAATCTTCTTGCAGTCGAAATAACTTCTGGGTCTATCGTTTTCAAAGTAAGTGAGTTCAGGCATCTCTATAAAATCTCTGGCGTTGTTGTAGATCACTTCTTTGTAGATGGTTTTAATGGTTTTGTTGATTTCCGGAAACATGTTTAGCGAAATTTGCAGAGCCGAACCATCGATGGAAATTAACTTGCAGTGAGTCAAAGTCCTCACTGTCAGTACTTCCGGTAAGTTGAAGAATAAACAGCACATACCAAATACAGAATTCGGTCCTATTCTTCTATAAAATCCTCCACCTGAAGCAAAATCTAACATAATAAATAATTTTATTAGAATTTCTTTAAACTTACAATTTTTATAAACGCAATATCCATCTTTAATGATGAACATCTCTTTGTTCATGCTACCGTAATAAGTGACGATATCCCCTGGGGGTAAGATGTACATTTTGGACCGAAATGCTATAGCTTTCAAGAAATCCTCATCGGTTTCACCAAACATAGGAATCGTTTTCAAAGTATTCATTCGTTCTTCTCTTAGAAGCTCATCCTCCAAGCTCTTGTGCATGTTGCTTTGGTAGTCGAAAGATTTCCTGTGCTCCCATTGCAAGTAGTAATAATTCAGAAGACGCGTCTCCAAGCGCAAAGACATGTTTGTCTTAGCGCAAAGCGCCTTAATCGATTCAACATCTTGAACGAACTTTAATTTCTTTCTCAATTGCAAATAACATTCTGCTCCGATTTTTCCCAAGAAATACCCCCACATAAGCGCAGCTGAAATTACCAAAATAGCAATCACCAATGAATTACAATTTGTTATCAAAATTTACCAACTGCTACTAAAGCGCTAACGATGAGGATATCAGTGAAATTTTTCAAGAATATTTCGTGAATTTCAAATCGCGTGATGTATGATAATGCGAAGTAAATGGAAAACAGGAAGCGTTCCTGGAATATTGGTAATGCAGTTTGGTTTCCGCTCTCTTGAATCATTTTAAGTTTGAACCACCCACCATCGGTGCAGATGTGGTTAAAACACGTTCCCAAATAAACAGCAGTTGATGACCAGAATATCAACACCAAAGACACGAATAAACTCTTCAAACCTTCGTATCCATTGGCTTTGTTCATTAAAGCCACAGCGCGATAGAACTTAAGTAATCGATTCAATTTGAAGAGGTAAAAGTATCTATCGCTGTCTTCGAATAGATACGCAAAATATTCGAAGTAGAAAGCAGCGAACAGTTCGATGTAGAAGGTGAAGGTGTTTAGTTTTTCGGAAATCACCTTTTTCAGCGAGGAATCGCTCCTCGATGTCTTCGTGACCAAAATTAAGGGAACGTCGAGCACGAACAGAAACTCGATGAAGATCGATGGTATGTACAAACTTTGCGGGAATTTCCTTTCGAAGGCTATGTAGTATGGATACGAGATGCTTACGAATACAGCGAGCAGAGCTATGAATACTTCCCAGATTCGATATAAAGTGGAGTGCAAGTCTATAAGCCTTGAGAATTTACATTCTTTGTGTAGAGAATATAACTTCAGGATTGAGGTATCATCGACCATGCAAGATTCTTTGATTTTCTTTATGGAAGACACTTTTCTGTTATTTCTTGTGGAGCGCATACGCGCCTCGTGCACTCTATTTCTGATGTACTTGAAGACTTTGGTGTATTGCTTCGTGTAAAACGGAATTGTTGCGTAGAAATCTTCACGGTACAAAGCCTTCGACAAGTAATTTAATTACTTTATTGAATCTTATAATAAAGCTTACTTGTAATTCCACGAAAGTTGTGGCCATCACCGAAGACTTGGACTTTAATGTTAGAAGTAGTGATGATTCTCCTAAGCAAGTACCCGGACCGAAAGCGATCAACGGACTGTTTTCATCTTCTTCAGATAACACCTCAACTACTCCTGTGATAATAACAATCTGCATCAAATTATAAAAAATCCAATATTAAATAAATAAATTTTCAAGTTTTATAATTTTAAGATAAATTATACCATTTTATTCTTGAGTTCATCCTGCTTGTAAATCATTTGGCCTTTGATATAGAACTCGTGTTTCATGGTAGTGGCCAAATGTCGAAAGTAAGCCTCAGAAGAGTTCTTGAAGATGAGCGATCGCCTGAGAGCTGGTAAATTAATGTCGAAGAGCATGTTAGCTCTTATAGTGTTCGGCGCTAAATAGAAAACCTCCACTTCGCGTGCCCCTAACTTGCTGTGCCAAACCTGCTTGTAGTACTCTTTCAAATTCACAAGAAAACTCGTATCCATTGCAGCCTCCTCCCGGCAATACTTCTTCATATTCCTGTATTCTTCAAGAAGTTCAAACTTTCTTCGTTTCTTAGCGACGCTCAGCAGAAACAAATTGGAAGCATAGTAGATCAGCAGAAAATAGCAAAGCAACATTCCCAAACCTATTACATAAAATTGGTTTATAGATGAATATGAGAATTTTCAAATTAAACTCACCAATGATGAATTGCGATAAGGACTTCATGGATGTCGTCAAACCACCGTAACTGAATATACTCATAAAGCTATAGTAGAGTGATTCCAAATAGTTGCAAGGTTTACCATCATAGTTGTACCAAAAGCAAGCGATCAATTGGATTATTACACTGGTATAAATTAATACTTCGAGCAAAAGGAAAGAGCGAATTTTGTGTAGTTTTTTATAATTAGTCTCAAAGAAGATGGGAACTTTGTACAATCTAAATAAGCCGAAACTGCGAAGAGCAATGAATATCAAGTCCATATTAAAAGTGGAAACATAATAGATTTGCCAAAGTGGTAATAGCAAGACCACATCGCAAATCACTTGCATACGTTTTATACGTCTGTCTTTGAAGATTTTAGGGACGAACACGCTGGCGACGACGTTGAAGAAGTAAATGAGTTCGCAAAGTAAAATTACGTAGAAGAGTTTGTTTATAAAATGTTTAGGTTTCCAGATGAATTGAGAGTAGGTAATGGAGAAGAAATGTAGGAGCACGGATATAACGAGGATTGAGCTCCAAAATCCTTCAATTTGCATTAAGAAACTCAGCAGCAATTTCAGCGAACGCTTCTTCTTGGGTTTAGCTTTAATCAGTGTTTGCGTCTGCACGTTGGGTAATTCTTCTTCCATCACAACAGACACCCAAGTGGATAAATCTTTACTGGAGGATTTTATTGCCACTGGCAAAGAGGCGATGATGCCGCTCTTCTCCGCTTTTCGCAACCTCGACATTTTCGAGTGATTCAAAGATTGAAGGAAAAATAAAAATGTGACGTTTGTTTTCAAAAAAATATATTAATGCAATGGAAACAAAATAAATCATTTTGCGTCAACTCCGACAGCGTCGGAAATTGATTTGTATTTGTCCCGTTCGAGTAGTTCTGCTAATTCCCTCTTGATCTTTGTAACAACCGGAGGACCATCGAAGATCAAAGTCGTGTAGATCTGCACGATCGACGCACCAGCCTTGATCTTCTCGTAGGCGTCCTGTCCACAGGACACGCCTCCCACACCTAAAATTAAAGAATGCTATTGGTTTATATAACGATATTAATTTTCAATCGTTTTACCGATGATTGGTAGACCATTAGTTAACTTATACATTTCCGCAATCATCTCAGTTGAAACTTCTTTAACCGGTTTTCCGCTAAGTCCTCCAGTTTCATTTCTACTCTTATTCTCTAAAGCGCTCCTTCCGTGTATCGTCGTGTTGCTCACAATGAGACCATCCACTTTACATCCTTTAGATTTAATAACTTCAGCTACATCCTTCCTCTCCTGCGTGCTCAAATCAGGTGCAACTTTCAATAATAGCGGAGGTTTTGGATCCTGCAATTTATTTCTAGCTTCTAAAACATTCTTCAGCAAATCTCTGAGCTGCTCTTTTCCCTGCAAATTCCTCAAACCCACAGTATTTGGACTATAAAATGTATGAATCAAATTAGAAACGAATCATCATTAATTACTTAACAAACCTGCTGATATTGATGACTAAATAATCAGCTAAAGCTCCGAATTTCTCAATACCAGCCACATAATCGTTGACAGCACTTTGCGATTCTTTATTTTTACCCAAGTTAATTCCAAGCACTCCATCGAATTTAGCCTCTGATCGAAGTTTATTTAAACGATTGTAAACGACTTCATGACCATCGCTATTAAATCCATACCTGAAAAATATTTGCATACAATTTTAATAACAAATCAAATAATAATATTACCTATTGATCACAGCATAGTCTTCATTCAATCTAAAAACGCGTGGCTTCGCATTCCCTTCCTGTGGTTGAGGAGTAACAGATCCAATTTCAACTAGCCCAAATCCCATGTCTTGAAGCCCAAGCACAGCTTCAGCATGCTTATCAAATCCAGCTGCTATTCCAACAGGATTTGAGAAAGTTTTACCAAACACTGTGATATTCTGTAATAGCATTTTAATCATTTCACTTTGCTATCATAGAATTAGTTCAAGCTCACCAATTGGTTGGGATCTGTGTAGTTGCTTTTTGGCAGCAGTCTGTATTTACTAACAACTATACCTAAACGATGAGCTGATTCTGGATCAAGCAGATGCACCACAGGCATAATATAATGTTTGTAAAAGTGCTCATCTTGCTTATAAACATTTATAGCTGCAAAAGCGGCTATGCCACCCATAGAGACAACAGCCAAAGACTTTAATTTATGCTGCAAATAGAATATGTTATTTATTTATTTGTATAATTCAAACTTTGATTTTTTAATTCAAGTATTAAGAAAATTACCTTCAAACTCATAGTTCAGCAATAAAATAACCTAAAATTATTCGAATTATCGCATATTATTGCACATTCCCACGTCTCATTTGGTTATCATAACATGCAACCCAAATACCATATATTTTATTAAAGAAAATTTAATAAATTGTATTTAATAATACCAAAAATTAATCTAAAATAAAGCATTTCTATACAATTTTCTTAAAATTAAATGGTTGAATGGATTGAAGAGAAAATTAATATATTTTGTGTTTTGTGCTATTGGCAAGAGTGGTGTATAATAATTAATGGTTACCAGTAATGTATATAAATATAACCTTTAAATCTGACGTTTCTTACCATTTGTTATTGTATACTCTGCTCATTGCAGATAAGTGTTTTTAAAGTACAGAGGATAAGTTTAAGACAGGATGTGGGAGTCGCAGTCTGCTATGGATTCGCTGACTGCAGCAGTTAGGTCGAATATAATACCGAATCAGGAGTATTTGCTGCAAGGATCAATATTGGATGTGTATGTTGAAGTCCTGCTGCACAGGCTGAGAGGATTGTGTGATAACGTTGACAGTGGCCCAGAATCCTTCAATGATCACGAATTATGCTTCACCCTGAGAGGTAGTAATACCAGTCCGCAAATGGCAATTCCTTTGAGAGTGAGGAGAGCTTTAGATGTGCAGGATGCACCTTGGCAATTGAGGTATGTGGGCCAGCATGAGTTGGGAGGAAGGAACAGGCCCACACTGGTAAGATCAAGCTTGGATGTGGCTTGCAGCAACACAATTGTTGAATTCCTAACAGAATTGGGATGCAGGATTGATTTTGAGTACATTGCGAGAGGCTACATGTTTAGGAAAGGAAGAATGAAGATCACTGTTTCTAAAATCTTCAAGATGGTCACAAACAAACCGGGAGAGAGTGTTGAGCCTATATCACAGAGTTACTTGGTTGAGCTCTCAGTGCTTGCTCCGTCTGGACAGAATGCAATTGCTGAAGATATGAGGATCTTTGCTGAACAGCTCAAGCCATTGGTGGAATTGGAGAAAATCGATTATAAGAGATTGATACATGTACCCTAATTTAAGTAAAATATAACTACTTTTTTGTATTGATTTATAATTTATGAATAAAAAAAATGATTTTTTAAATTATAATTTGTTTGTAGATATGAATACTTCATTGAATATTTAATATTGAGGATGTTTCTGCAAAATTATAAAAGAATTGGCCCATGAGGGGATCGAACCCGCGACCTTCGCGTTATTAGCACGACGCTCTAACCAACTGAGCTAATGGGCCATATGATACAAGTGGGAAAAAAAGTTGTTTCGGAGGCGAGAAGATTATATTCATTTAAGTTATGTAATCTAAATTTGAATAATTTAATTATAGCACCTTTATGTGTCTATTGGGAAAAAAATATTATATTAATATATGTCAGGATGGCCGAGCGGTCTAAGGCGCCAGACTCAAGGTTTACCTTACCTGCAATGCAGGTCTCTAGAGCATTCTGGTCCTCTCTGAGGGCGTGGGTTCGAATCCCACTTCTGACAATATCTTTTGAAAAATAACAGTAGTATTGTTTTTAAAATCTATTCAATATATTCTTATAATATAATACTTTAGGTAAATGCTACTTAATTCTTTAAAATATATAACTAGGACTTTACACATTTTTTTAGTTTGGGGATAGTTTATGGTGAGGTTTAAAGAAAGCTGAGAAACGAATATTTTTGACTTATTTAATACCATGTAAGTATATATACAAGTTGTAATTATATATAAAAAAAATAAATCTGTACATAAAAATATAAATTTTCTTTCGTTCAATTGTGAAGAGGAGGGAATAATAATATGTGTTGATAATAAATTGCAAACAGAATTAACGTATTAATGATCGCTAAGTACTAAATAAATACAGACTAAGTGGGTGTGAATCGATTTTGCAAGAACTTAACTAATAATTTAGACCGTTCCTATTGCTTTTCCTATATATTGTTATTATAATTATATATGTATAGTGTTTATATATTGATTTTTTTTTTCTTTACTTAAACTTCATTCTTTTAGTTCTTTTGAGGTAGAGAGGCTTTCTCTGCTTTATTTCATTATTTCACTTATCATGTATTTTGCGAATGAAAACTATGGTGCTAGTAATGTAATGTTATATTAAAGAGTAAGATGTATGAGATTGAGAGAGAGATATAGAAGGGAGGATGCAATCTTAGAGTCTACCGCGATGGATTCCTTTCACTTCCTGGTATAGTGAATCGCGTTCGCCTATATATTTATATATTTCCATATAGTCGTAATAATAATAATAATTTAAATGGCATCTGTACATAAAACAATAATAAAAAAATAAATGTATTTTTTTAAGATTTCTGTTTGTCGAAACATCTTATTTCTTTCCTATGTCGAAACCGAAGTTAGCGCCGTGTTGGAATCCGTGATGGTCGGATGGGAATTCGGCCCATTTGCTCAAATCTATGCTCGGCAAAACTCCGCTCTTGCAAGGTACCCTCGGGTTACTGAAAAAGATAATTTTGTAATCGTAATTGAAAGTGTTGTAGAGTTTAGACTTACATCTCGTGATCAGGAAGGACCATTGGGTACAGTTGTATCGTGTCGATAAGATCGGTGTTGTCGCAGATCACCCTAGCCATTCTGGTTTTGCGGACTTCCTGCAATTGCTCTGGGCTGAAGGATGATGGTTGGTTGGGTAGTTCGTACCAAAATCTGTCTCCCCTTCTGGAGTAACTGAATTGGGTGGCGATGATGCAGGCGAAGGTCGGTCCCAACATGCTACCAGGTAATGGTTTTTCGGAGACACCGCCGGACCACAAGTCAACGTCGCTTGGATGTCTGCAAATAAATTTAATTTAATAATTTATATCTAATATTTTTCATTATTTTGACTTACTCGAAAATGCTGGTGTATCTTCTGACTGTTTCGTTGGGCATGGATCCGAAGAGTTCATCGAAAGTGTCGGCGCCGGGAAGGCCGCAGAATTTCCTGAATTCCATGTATCCGGGAATACCGAATTCACGACCTCTCTGCATGTTGAAGCTGACCAAATCCATACCATGACGAGCTCCGACCTTCTTGAACAGATGGTTTGTTACCTCTTGGGTGATGGAATCGTCCATAGCTTGTGCCACTTGGTTCATGAGACCCATGAAGTATTCGTCGATTACTCCGGCGCGGTACAGATCGAACGGTCTACGGATCAAATCCGATAAACGTTTGGATGCTGCAAATAATTTAACAAATTTAGTAAAATTATAAAAGAATGCTTAGGAAATTTAATTACCGATGAATTTGTGAGCTTTGCTCCATCTTTCAACGGCTGTTGGCAGAAGGGAGTGTCCGAAACGGTAGGCTGCAGCGGCGAAAGCGTCGATTACGTTGGGGTTCACGTTGTTATCATAACCATTCCAGAATCCCTAAAAAAAATAATTTGGATGTAATGAAGATGAGATAATGAGATGAGTTAAACTTACTTCTTTCTGTAACAAGATTCCAAACTTCTGCATGACGTCTTTGCCGAGGAGGATGGGAAGAAACTCGTTGTAGGTGATATGTTGGATTTGGGCTATGACGATGCGCCTGGCTTCCTGGAAGAGGGTTTCATCGTCCCAATGAGGATTGACGTGAGCCAAACCTTCGGCCAATCTGTTGTGTTCACGGGCCATCAGGGTGTGCATGCAGGTGAGAACCAACTGCTCGTTGACACGGATCTCTCCGGCTTCGAAGCAGAACATGGAAGCGTTATGACGGGTGCAACCTTCATCAGGGATGTCCAATTTGAGTGGAAGCAGATCCTTCAATCCGAACTCCTGGAAGATGGGGTTCATTCGCAATTGTCCTCCGTATCCGGAACGCAACTTCCTCGAGAACTTCTCGGTTACACCGTAAATGGTATTACCATCGAGTACACCGGTGAGTGTGTTGAATGGAGCGCGGGATCCCAATCTGCAGCCGGGACGAACTCCTGGGAAGGCTCTGACGAAGTCCATGCAACGTACTCCGAACAACCTGAAGAAGTAATCGTCTTCGGGGATTTCGATTTCATTGCAGTACGGATGCTTGAGATGAGGTGGTCTGTTGCAGCACTCCTCGGGGTCGTTCCTGTTATGCGGATCTGTACAAAAAATTTAAAGAATAAAAATCTTCATCTTAATGGGATTAGTTTATTGATTTACCAAGTGGAGTTCCGGTGAGTGTGTAGTCGTGATCCATGAATTGTCCCCAAGCGATGACCATTACGGTACCGGCGTGATCGTGGAATCCTTCGTCCGGATGCATCGTGCGGGAGACCACTCTGGACGGTGGCAGAGCCTTTCCAGTTACACTGATGCGAGGGGCGGTCATTCCGTCGGCGAACAATGGCCCGATCAATCTGCAAGAATCGAGATCATATGGTAAATTGGTTGTCCTCTTTTTTTCTTCTGCAACTTCTTCTTGTTCGTCATTCACTTTCAGCTGCGATTGTGCAACAGAAAGGTTGCCGATCCGAGAGAGGCGAGAGTGTGAGACTATTATTCAATGACGGCTCACATGCATTTACTTTTGCTGAAAACGTTCTTCATTTTATAAGCTTAACGTTATTCGACCCTTATTGGAACGAAACAACCTTGGCTCTCAAACCTGATAAGATATACTTCGTTTCTCACGAGGCAATTGCATCTATTATGTTTGAATATTTAAATGAATTAAGAAAAAGAAGGTTTTTGATTTAAATTCAACAGTCAAGTATAGTATACCTGGTGAATGGGGTGTTGGTGGCTCCCCAAGTGGGATGCTCCAAGTTCGTGCAGAGTCCATCCAAACGCCTGTACTTTCCAGCCCTGCACTCTACGTTCGACAAGAACGGAGGACAGACCTCCCTGATCAAAGTCTTAGTGGTGTCGATCAAGGGAAGACCCTTTTCGATATCTTCGTAGGACAAACCGTAACTAAAAGAAAATCAAATCACAAACAATCCAATTTTATTCCAATACACAAACTTACGTTCTTGCGAGGTTGATGGACACATCTAAAAGTAGTTCACCAACTGTGGCAACATCTTCTGGCTTGTAATCGCCGTGCGGTTGGGAAACGTCTGCAAACAAAAATTATAAAATATATATAATAATCATGCGTGGAAAATTCAAAAATTATTATTTAAACACTAATCGAAGCCGAGTTTATATCGGTCGAATAGCTGTTATGCAAGTGAAATTGAGGACGTTTAAACCGTTTTTAGTTTTTTGGATTTGGATTCTATTCCAACTTTTTTTTTATATAGAAATAGTAACGTAGAAAGGAAAATGAGCTGTACTCGTTCGTTTCACTTACGGATTCTCTTCCGGGCGTCCAAATACGCTTGATTGACGGCCTCGTATGTGATGCACGTATGTGGACCGGTGTATCTGGAATTAGTTAAACAAAAATATTCACATTAACCATTTGGGACAAACGTTCAAACACGAAGCAGCGTTTCCACAAAAATAGAGATGTTACCATTATTAAAATACAAAAGATTTGACTCTGTTTATAAATGTTATGTAAACTTGTTATAAAACCGTAATGTAATAGTAAAAATAAAGCTGTTACCGATAGAAATTAACAGTTACAAACTGTACGTATCAAATACCAAAGATATTAGTCACTTCATACCCTTTGAAGCGTATCTAACTATGGGCCGTGAACCACACTTTCAATTGTAATTAGAATCAATATCTACTTGTTACCAATACATATTAAATCGAATAAATAATTGGTAAATAATTATCTGATAAAATTTTCATATTTTACTTTTATTTAATATTTGCTTAATTAGAAATGATTATTTATTTCAGATTAAAAGATTCAATTACAGAATTATTTTTAAATAATTATGACCAAACTTATGAAATTAAGTAACAAAAATAAAATAAATTGGAGATGACCACGATCGCAATTAATCTGTCAATTATACAAGAACCGATCTGAGTTACGATTATTAAAAACACAAATGAAAATAAATATTTGCGCACGATTTCTTTGGACACACGTCTACCAGGAATCCATTTAGCCGGAATCACGATTTAGCAATTCTCGTTATAGCACAGTGTATATATATATATATAATAAACATATACAGTCTATATATATTTTTATTTTATTTTTATTTATTCTTTCCTTCGGCAATAAAATATAATGTCATTTATTCGGTTTAACATATTCGAAACGAGTGTGGCCGCACTTTCACGTAGGCTTCACGTAAGCGAAATAATAAAACCCGGTTATCAATTAAACGCCTTGATTATCTCGAACTGCCATACGCATTCATTCAAGTTTTTATTATTAGTTTATTTTATTTTTCGGTGCAAGAAAATATCGTAATGCGTTTGAACTAATTGTGCTTATTGATCGATATTGATGTCACTTTCTATATAAGTTTTATGTAACGCACGTGTCGCTGAATTTCCAGGACTTTTATTTGTTACCTGCATTCTTCGCATTCGGTCACGTAACCGGAATAATTCAATTCTTCAAATTATTCATTATAATATAATACGATGATGATTTAATATTGAAATGTTCTTCTTGGAGTAAAATACTTTGCATGAATGAAATGATTTTCAATCAGCATTTTTGTCGTCATCATTTCAATCATGCATCAAAACAATGAATATAATTGTTGATCGCACGCAATACGTAATCACTAACGATAAAATTAATTGTGAATTAAATTAAGCTTTAATTAAATCTTTGATAATTATCCAAGATTAGTGCATTTTTAATTGCTAAATTTTTACAGCCTACAACATAAAAATGATTGTTTTTACTAATAATAATTTTGTAAATAATTTCATTAATATGTTTAATCTATTTGATTTCAATTCTAAGAAGTCCTAGTGAATGTACTAAAAGGTTTATTGGTGAAAATGCAATCATACGCTAAATTTGCTTTACAACTTGTTACATTAAAACGAAATAATGTATTTAAATTTGGTGCCTTTCTACTGCAAATTGTAATTAGATTTTAGCAATAAACCAATCATATTTAAAATATATTTATTATATTAAAATCTATTAAGATTTACAACATTTGTATTTGTCTTACAATGATTCGATATTAATAAATCATGTTAATATTACGTGAAAGATATTCGATGGATAGGTATTTAGAATAAATCAATCGATTATATGAATATGGGCAGATAATTTAATAGTTTATTTCAATTTAGTGAATTATAAATCAGCTAAAGTGACAAATTTATCTCTCATTTAACTTATTACAATGTTCGGCAACAAAAAAAGCAGCGCGTAAATTGGATTAAATCGATTCTAATAAATCAAATTCATTGATTAATTATTATTGTGCATATTAGAAACATAAAAATCATCCATTCACTTGCTTTACTTTAATATGTTAACTTTTGACATTTATGATCATCATTGATAATTTGACAGATGAAATGACATAATTATTATTAAAGAAATATTTTTTTGTGTGTGAATTTATTAGAATTTATAGTAAAGTTGTAAATTTTTATTGCTCGTGAAAAAACTGTCTGCGACTAAAAAGGAGACGCGACGAGATAAGACGGAGTCGTCTGCAGTTTTTTGTGTTTATTTCATTGATAAATAATGTATTCATGTCTTGACGTTAATTTACTACATTTTTTTGTTGTCTAGTGTGGAATGCGTAGTAGACGTGCGTATTTTTTCTTCTAATTTTTATGAATGAATGGATCGGAATTTACAATTTTTTTATTTGATGAAATATAGGTCACATATTTGAATGCAATGGATTAGTTACGTGATGCATTATTTATAAACTGTTCAACTATAATTTTGACTTTTTTTGACACATCTGTCAATATCATAAATTCAAAATGATTAATTACTTTAATAATATTTGCACATATTTTAATTAGCATGCAGAGCCTAACCCATATAAGATAAAAAAAAATAATGTTCCAAGTGACCTGCTTTTTGAAGGAGTTATTACAAAATGGAGTTGTAGAAAGTACAAGAATATTAGGTTTAAAGTTTAAAATACTTACTGGGATGATCCCCTTAACAGGTTGTAGGTGTAATCGAAAGAGCTGCTCCTTCCTGGACCGTTGAGGACGAGGGCGCATTCGCTGTCCCCGGCTCCGGTAAGATCTAAAGGTGTATATTGAATAGCTAATGTTTGGCTCAAGGCCAATGCCACCATCAACGGTGACAAACACCACCTGAAAACACAACCAAAATTCATTAACATACCAAACGCGAACAAACATTTCAATAACTGAATAAACATTCGAATTCGTAATATCTAGTACGAATACCACCAATTACGGTATTGCACCAAACCCAACGGCACACATCGATGATTAAATCGAGCATTATTTCGTAGATTTCAATAATTCAGTACCGTTTGAATAACGCAACGATATATTTTCTAGTTCCAATTCGATTATTCGCAATATTTCATTGACTTTAGGTAATAATTAGATACGTAACATTTATTGACATAAATGACAGTTTGGTTAAGACTAAGGTTGTCAATTAAGATTTTAGACATATTATCAATTTGACAAATGTTAATACTTGTCAAGATGTGACGACTCTATCCAATATTATGGTTGATCTGCGTGTGATGAATGCACGCTCGGCTTGGTTTCAATTATTCTACCGTGTTTTTTGCGGTTTTGTAGTTGTTCTGTAATGCTCAATTAGCAAAATGGTCGTTCTTGCATTTGGAGCCGATTTCACGCCACTTAGGCTTGACTTAATTATACGTTCCGTTTTTTTTTATTGTCTTTACGTGTGACTCTAATCGTGTGCGTGCGTGCAATCACCTTTTGTTGCTCCTTCCTCACTCATCCGTTTCATCCATTCAAGAAGAAAGAAACGGATACAGCTCAATCAATTTCCTCTAAAACAATTGTTACAAATTAAGGACAATTTTCTAGTTATTCTAGTTTTTATTTGCTTAAACATATTATTATTATTAATCTATGGCCTTTCGAATTATTCAAAGTTTTCAATTAACACTTACTTATATGGCATTTACAAGAAAAAAAAGATAGGATTAAATTAATTGCAAAATCGTTGCTGCGCTTAAATAACGAAACTGTAGTAAACAACGTCGGCTTCGATGAGTTCAAAGCATAGTGTGAAACATCCTCAAACTTTCCCTTTTTCTGCTAAATAACTAAAGCATTAATCAATTTCTAATAAATTCTCTCTCTTCCCGTTCATCGAAAATAAAAAAAAAACTTATTTATGGAAGGTATTAAGTATCATATTATTGGAATCATGCAAATAATTTACTTAACAAACATGTATTATGGAAATTTTTCCTTTTGCGTAAATCGTGCCTTCCTGGTTTACAGAAATCAAATAAACATAACTTTTATGTATAACTCTGTGCGTTTGCTTCTTTTTTCGTAATAAATAATCAAAGAGCTTACAAAAAAAGCTAAGAATGCTACGTTCACTTTATCCATGCATATATAAAGTTCAATACGGAGATGACGTTTGGTCGACGTACTTTGCAAAGAGGTGAATCTATTAAAGAGTAATTACATTTGCAAATTGTTTTTTTTTGCAACAAAAAAAAATAAAGAACTGTAACTGAATGGGTGTGTTTGGTTGTGAGTAGCGTAGTACAAGCGTTGATAGTTTTTTTTTTGCATTTTTTTCACCATCAATCAACTTCTCTTAATTGAAATGCAAAGAGTTTACGTAAACGTCTGACTGAGCTAATATCTTCGTGCATAAATAGGAAGTGACTTTGGTGATTGTTGATATGATCTCCGTTTCTTAACCTTGTCGGGTTTACCTTATCTGCGTGACCTTAAGATTCAGACGCATTCAGTTTCTGTTACGACATATCAAATTTACACTCACTTTAAGATCATGTTATGATCATCGATCATATTTGTCAATATTATATAGTTTTATATTTTACTTTCAAATTTATACATTTTTAGAATAAATTAACAGATTTATATAACACATTCATCACATAATAACGTATACTAAATTGACATTTTTCATGTTTGATATGTCATTTCATGTTTGACATGTCATTTTATTTTTGACAATTTTCATGAAATTTAATCAATCAATTAATTATGTTTATAATTTTGGGTGTTTATGTGTTCGCATCGAAAGTGAGCAAATTGGAGTTGGAAACCAATTCTGATGGTTCCGGATCATTAAACGCGATTATTTCTGCGACCGCAAAACAGTTTCATCGTGTTTTGAAAGTGAATCAGGTTGGAGATATTCATCCAAATGTCAAAGTTGACTTTACATTTATATCCTCACCTACCTTCCAATCTTATATAAAAGCTCGATACTTTGTAATATAATCAATTTGCAAATTGTAATATTATTAATAAACTAGAAAATTTATAATAAGTTTATATATATTTACATTAATTAAAATATTAAAAATTTGACATATGTCATATTAGGTAAATGTCAAATTTGTTATTATTATTAAAAATAATTTCGTTTTGTTAAAGTTGACTTAAATTTAAATAATTCCAGATGAATAATCATTTACCAAAATTAAGATTTACTTAAGAAGATGCGTGTAGGAATCTTGTAAAATGTGCATAATTCCGAGGATGCAACGACTCAGCGTTGACCTCGGATTGTGTGTGTACGGTGTGTATATGCAATCTTTTTTTTTCCGAGAAAGTCGCTCATCTTTGAGAGGCGATTGCAAACTTTTAATTTTATTTAATTAAATTCGTATCCACCAGTCATGGACGGGCGACAGAACATTGCAATTTACTACTTCACTTCACAACAGTCTCTGAGAAAAATAAATCGTACGCGTTTAATTAGAAGAAATACTTAATTTGTTTATAAAATTAGTAAAGTAATTAGTTTGCTGAAGATATTATCTTAAAGAAAATCGCAATTTTTTTTATCGGTCTGCACATTCAAATTGCGCAATTTGCAAACTTCATTCATTTTGTAGACTTGTTATTGATATCCGTGAGTTGCATAATTCATGTACAATGCGATGCTTGCGCCATCTATGCTGTAACTGCTGTTTATTAATGATGTAAACATAGATGAAGAATGACCCTGAAAAATTGCACAGAGGTGATCCAATCCGACGACCTTTAGTCAAAGCTAATCCCATTGTGTACTTTGCGATTGATCGGGTTGCATAAATCAATACCGTTCCTTGTTTACGCCATCTATGCAACACATGAAAAGTGAAAAAAGAAATTTATTATATGTCATTACATAATTGAATGTTTTTGAAAAATAAGCTATTTAAAAAAAATAATTTAATTTAAATAGTTTACAAAGAAAGTAAGCTTCAGATGTATTTGTTATAGGAAGAGTAATTCATGCATGAAGAGCTCGACTTCAGAGGCAAACTTCCTACGAAATAGCAAAAAAAACATGTTTAATTAAGGAAGGTATAAACACTGATTACAGTGTGCAGTTTCGTTAAATAATTGCTCGGAAAAGGTTAAAATTAATTTGTGTAATTTTCGTTTCCAAGCGTTTCGGATGGTTGGGGTGTCAGGGCTTTTCTGGCTTCCTGAGATCATCGGAACGCCGCCCAGACAAGTTGGAAAGTGCGAATTTGGTCGGACAAAGAGGTTATTTCATGCACCGGCGGACTAAACCCGCGTGTCGCAAAGGCTGAATTGCAACATAAAAGATAAATCAAAGCGCGATAAATTTTCTGCAACGTTTCAGGATTTGCAATTAAAATCCTGCAAAATATAAATAACCTCGCGTTTTGCGCAAGAGAAATGCGATTGTTGCCTAAGCCAGGATTACATATTATTATTACACCTCATCTCATTATTATATTTTTTTTTGCGCCTGAATATAAATATTATTCGTGTGATAATTCACTTTCACCGAGGCCATATTTCTCGAGATTGCCACCATCTGCAGCATCGAAACGCGGATATTTGCTAAAATGTTACACTAATGGATGTTGCGAAAAAAACTTGCATTCTTTTCGGACCACATATGGATGATTAGTCACGTCCAATTACTTCACGGGAAGTGGCATTTAGGTGAGACAGTTATTAATTTATACAAGATTAAGAAAATAAAACTAAAACGTAATTAATTGCCGAATTAACATTATGCAAGATCCCGGAAACTGGTCCACTTGCTGAACAGAATTCTTTGCGTACGCCGAAAACGGGACGTTACGTAACTATAGGACGAAATGGTTTGTGCGAAATGAAATTCTCTCTCTGTCTTTTCTTGTAAATTGAACGCATCTTATGTAACGAGAAATTGTTCGATCGTATTGCCAGGCTGGAATGAGGAACTCAAGTCATCAAGGTTTGCATATGTCTAATCTTGTTCTTCGTGATACCAAAAAAAATCGTTCGAATGTGATACAATTACTTATCATTTTTATCCTAAATGAATACTGATTTGATTATAAAATAAGTAGAAGAAAAATAAAATAGAATAATTTAAGAAAAGAAAATGAATAAAAATATGCAAAATAGTCGTAGTAAATGCAAATTAAAAATATTAATAACACGGAACGCTTAAATTAATTAGCGTCCGATTATGCACTTAATTAACACATTATGCAATTACCAATTTTAAATTATGATAATGCGATTTCTACTACTGAATCTGTAGTAGTCGACTTATATAGGTATTGAAATACTCTAAGCCGTAATAGAAATTAATTATGTCATTGTTTCTTATTTCGGAAATTACTAAGGTGGATGATGATTCGATTCTTTAAAGTTTTACTCGAGGATTGCCCCATTGTTAAAGTTGCAACAGATATGCGCAACTGCCGATTCCGCACGCAGATAATGCCTCAAAGACAATCACTTATTATGCATAATTATTTACTATTTGAGGCAACGCAACAAGAAGAGGATGATGATGATGATCATCATTATTATGGTGATGACGACTTTGGGGGAAGGAGAAGAGATGGACGGACGCAGTGGGAATAATAATAATGGTTCTCCATAAATAATTGTAATTGATTATTACGTTATTGAATTACCCTTGCGTAATACCCAGGAATATGAATAACAAAAATAATATATAGTTGCATTGTTTAATACAATTTGTTTGTATCATTATTACTTAAGGTAATGTCAAAATATGACATAATAAATAAATAAATCATTAAAATTGTTAAGTGAAATGACAACTGTCATTAATTGACAGATAAATAATTAAAATACTTAACGCTGGAAATGAATGAAAAATGATAAATACAGTTTTTAAAATATGTCTGGTTAAAATAATTACACGAATTGTCATTAATTGACAGATAAATTGTCATGAGTTGGAAATAGATGAAAATGGTCGGATGTTGAAAGATTTCCAAACGGAAGGAGCAACAATGAGTAAATAAACGTGTTTCCATTTAAAAGAAACGTGGAAAATCCTTTCCCACGAACTGGAAATCCTTACGTAAACACCTCTTTTGCAGATCCGGAGATATGTCATATATAATTTTTTGCATTGAAATTTATGCACCGTTGTTTTCACTTTTCAATGACCTTTGCATACGCCCCGAAAAAATTAAGGGCATATGAAATGTCACTTTCACAAATTCCCAATATAGCAATTAAGAGAGATGAAAACGAAGCGAATTATCAAGGAAATCAATTCCTGCTTGAAATTATTTATGTATACATAAATACCAGACATTTTTGTCAAGGAAAACTGGATTGTTATTAAATCGAAAGGAAAGTGATACAAATTTCATTATCATTTTTTTTAAATGAATATTTTTGAAGGTCGAGGTCCAATAAATTTAATTAATTATAAAGTACAGTATAACCTTTACAAGGTAAAAAAAATAAATATTAAAATCGATATGATCTTTATTTTTTACATTTAAATAATAATACAATGTAATTGGTTGATAAAGTAATCCATTTATTATAATTAAATACCGAACGCTCGGGGCTTTGAGTATGTAACATGAAAGAAGTAAATATCTAGATTCGAACCGTAATTACCAACAGATTCGAAAACGAAACTATTTATGTGCATGCATTAGCAGCGTATGTAGAAACGCCGTGTTAAACAAGCCGTTACCAAACCGCATCCCAATGAACTATATATCTCGGTGCGAAAGATGTGGCATTACGCAAAATATTGTTTCTCTCATTTTATTCGGAGCAATAATAATGCTACGAAATAATTAAGAGACTGAGGCTGTTTATGTTGTCGCCGTCGCTGCTGTTTACGCTTACCTACATCACCTTACGCAAGTCGCACTTTCGTTATTTGGGGCAATGTCAGACCTTTTACTTTAAATCAATTAATTATTTATCGGTATGCGGTTTCGCTCTGCCATTCAGTATTTGCAAAACGATCGTGAAAACTAGATGGCGCAATCAATCAATTGACAACCTGTCAAAAAACGACATCTATGAACGTTTGTGGAACTACAAAAAAAATCACTTTTATTTCAATTCTATTATGATAAACATATTGACATTTAATAAATTACATAATTTTAACATGTTTTTTTTTTAAGTTGGTGAATCGCTTGATTGAAATTCGATGAAGAGCTCATTCCAATTTCAAAACGTTTACATTTTATGTAAGATGATATAAGTGCGCGCGTTGCGTCATCCACGTTACGCAACATTTTCGAAAATCTCGAGCGTTTTCGAGACGATGCAATTTTTTCTTCTTGTTGCATGTCACAATTTCGATGACAATTAGGAACGCGAAAATTCGCATTTCGGTGAGTTTCTGGTGACAAACGAAGTGAAAGCATCGGCTTTCACTGCGCACATTTTTTTTTGTATAAATTATAGTGTGTGTATCTTTTTGAGTAATTTGCGATTTTTTTTGCGATGCAGAATTGGTCAAAATCCAGTTCGTTAACCTGAAGATGGGAATACGCATTTCTAAATTTTCAAATTACAGCACGCACCTAATAGCGAAAGTTTCAATAGAATTATAATCGTGTCTAGTTTACAGCTTCTTCATAGTCTAATTTTTACTATTAAACCTTTCACCTTTCTTTACTATAGAATATCCTCTCACCGAACGTTTCATCTTGCAATTATTAAATATCTAGGTTTCGATCTGTCACTGTCATAATTCCATCATCATAATTAGAGAAGAAATCTAGGTTATATATAAAAAATAATAAAGGTTTCGATCTTTCAGTGTCATAACTTCAATTAATTTATTGACTTTTAATATGTCAATGTCATAACTCAATTGTTATAAATACATGCAAAATGCAGGATTTGATATATTGACAAATCAATTTTGATGAAATATTACAAAATAAGAATTAACCTTTGACATTAAGGAATGAGTATTCTCATTGCAAGCACATTTTAAAGAGTGTACACTTGACATTTATATATTTTTTGCCTCACGGATCTGCTAATTAACTTGTGTTCAGTATTGTATTTTTCGTAAATATTTATACATTCCTCGAATCCAATTAAGACGGTAAATCGATTCGATTACAATGCAGAAGGCGGATTCGACGATGATTAAGTATTTCGCAGGCGCTTTTCGACTTTCTAACATGCAGCTTCACGTGTTTTCGTCTGCATATATACCTTACAAATATGGTAAACTAAAGAAAGAAATATGAAACCAAACGGAATTGGAAATACATAAATAAATAAGTAAAATGAAGAAAATGAAACCGAACCGGATGAATAACAAGCGATTGGCTTCTTAAGGAAACGCTAAATGGTCAATATTGACTCATCACGACTCTTGCAAGTGGAAAACGAAGGATTTTCTCCTGAAAACTAATATCACGGAAGCTGCACGATTTACACTGCAAGATGATTACGCAAATTTTGCAAAATTATTATGAAGTACAATTACGGTTTTATTATGCGGCAATCATGTAAATACACCTTAAAGATCTAATTCTTGGAAATTGTTTAATAATTAATGCGTTTTTATTATTTTGAGTAATAATTAGTTTACTTTGAAGACAAGAAAATATTTCGAAATAAAAAATTAATATTGATTACATTTAGAATGTAAATATCTTAGATATGCAGATGTTGAAATCTTTAGAAAGGAATGAGTAAATTCGTAGAATTTTAAATGCATTTTTAAACGAAAGATGTTGTAAATGTTGTAAAATTAAATTAATAATTTAAGAGCAGAAAAATTGAGTTAATAGTAATAATAACTAAAATAATGCAAATATTGGATGAAGAAATAATAAATTATTGTTAAAATGTGATATTTTTATAGTAAATATAGATATTTTTGAATAATTTCGAATGTGAAAACCAATAAATATTTATATAAAAAAAAGAGAAAACGAGAACTGACAAAAATTTAAAATATTGAAGAATAGAATTTATATTCTCAATAAATTTCTGTAAAAATGATTTATTAATAATAGAAAGATGAGAGGAATAAAAAAAGAAGTGTAAAGTAAATATGATATGATGATGGTTAAGTTTTAGAAATAAGCTGTCAAAATAATAGAAGGTGCGATTGGGAACGTGATGAAAGTGTGGAGAAAGGAATGATGAATCGAACAAAAAAAAATATGGAAAGATTTTCGAATGTATTGGCAAAGAGATGAACTGATTCATTGTTGCAATGTAATTAGATGATCTTGATTGATGTGATTTTATGTTAAAATTATTAATGGAATAATTAGAAGATAGAAACGGATGTAAAGTTTTGTTTATTAATAGGTTAATTACTAATTTAGAATGTAATTAAAAATAAGTGAATACATTAATAAAATCAAGCAAATTTATAATGACTAGACGAAAACGAGTTTTTTTTTGTAAAGAATACGAATATTTTTAGATATTACTTAAAACACATGAGAATAAATATGATAATTGTGGAAATAAAGAAAGTAGGTTTATGTAAAAGAGTGAAAGAAAAAATGCGATTAAATAAGTAAAAATTCATTGAAAATAATAAAGAAGTGTAAAAAAAATTGGAACATGAAATTTCGAAGAAAATTAATATTAGTACAAATAATTGAAATTGCGTTATTAAAATGGTTAAAAATTATAAAATGTCCGAAGAAAAGAAATTTGATTAAATTATAGATAACGGAAAGAAAATAAGAAATTATTGAAAAATGAAAGAATTAAGTGAAGGATATAAGAAAGAAAGAAATAGATAAAAGTAAGAAAGAAAGTAGGTTTATGTAAGGAAATAGAAGAAATTTGTATGTGATTTGTTAAAATTTAGTCATAATGTAGTAAAAATGTAATGAAGATTTTAAGTATTAGAACATATTGAGAATAGATGAAAAGTCAATTATTATGCAATTCGAGTAATTAATGTGAAATAAAAATTGAAGAGTGTTGAAAAAGAAATGGTAAAGACAAAAAGTGTGAAAGAGAAAATTTGCAATAATATGCAACAATTTTGAGTCTAATGAAGTATATGAAAAAAATAAATAAAATCGCGAGGATATAATTACTATTATTAGTGAGAAGTGAGTTAGTGGAACAAGAAAATGAATAGTTACGGAAATGCGGCGGTGGCGTTTTGTTGTACACAAGATGAAGTCTGAATATCATTATATTGCGAGAAGGTATAAAAAAAGAAAGTTATTATTAATAACATATGGTTCAAATGTAGACGTCGTAAGAGACTGAGAAATGTAAAGAAAACATATTTTAATAATGTAATACAAATTGAATACATATTGAAAATAAAAGTAGACGCCTTAAGGCGAGATCTTTTTCGTGAGATTTTGTTAAGAAAGTGAATGCTTCTTGTAGCTGAAAGAAGAATACAATCAATGGAATTTATTTTAATTTTTCGTGTGTAGTTTAAGAATCGTAAAATTTAATTGTGTCGCTTAATGAATGGGTTATTTTCCTGTGGAAACGAATCGTGGGTAACGGCGCGTTGCGTAACGATAAAAAAAAAAAAAAAAGCGACAACGTTCATGCATCCAGTGTATGAAACTGGTAATAGTTCGTAATTAGAATATATTAATAATGTAAATTAATGATCGAGAAGAGTGGGTTCGTGTCGCGACCTACCGTTGGAGTCTCCAGCTCCGGGCTCCGTTTGTTTCGTAACCGATTATCGACGCAGCAAGCAGTTTTCCGTAGATGAAAGCCACTCCTTTAGATTCGTGTAAAACAGAATGAATTTGGAAACTGCTGGCCTTCCGATTTCCACAGTTATTTTTTTTTTTAGAATTTTTCGCAGGTGGAGAAAGGATTGAGACAAATAAATACAAAAACGCTTTTCGTTGCGTCAAATTTAGCCAATTGAATTGCCTCGATTTCATGTAATGGGTCTATAAATTACGCCAAGCAATTGCCCGCATAAAATTCAATTACCAAACGCTAGAAACGAAAATAGTCGAGTTTGCAAATACTTCATTCTATTGCAAAAGAATAAAACTTTGTTATAAGGCAATAAAAAACTGTTATTTCTAGTAAATTTAGTGATGAAATATAGCAATTATAGTAATTACAATATAAAGAAATAAGAGTATAATATTAAAAATAAAATTGAAAATAATCTGAAAATTTGTTATTTAGATTTTTATTTTACAGGAAATTGAAATAGTTTTTGTAAAAAAGAAATAATATAATAAAATTGAAGAAAATAATAGAATACAATATAAATTCAAATAGATTTAATGAAAATGTAGAAAATTTATTATTTATTAAATAACTAAAAGAAAATGATATAAAGTCATTGAAACTGAAGAAAATGGAAATGAAAGTAATTTTGGTGGATGTATAGAGAATTGAAGAAAATGGAAAAATTAGATAGAAATAGAATTAGAAATTTAAAGAAAAAGGTAGAAATTGTAATAAATTTGGTTAAAATGTAGAATTAATATCATAAAATTAAAGAAAACGGAAGAAAAATATAGAAATTAAAGTAGATTTTTCGAAAATGTAGAAAATATAATAAAATTGAAGAAAATGGAAGAAAAAGATAAATTAAAGTAGATTTGTTGAAAATGTACAATTAATATCATAAAATTGAAGAAAATGGAAGAAAAATATAGAAATTTAAGTAGATTTTATGAAAATCTAGAAAATATAATAAAATTGAAGAGAAAGATAGAAATTATAATAAATTCGGTGGAAATGTAGAATTAATATCATAAAATTGAAGAAAATAGAAGAAAAGTATAGAGATTAAAGTAGATTTTGTGAAAATGTGGAAAATATAATAAAATTGAAGAAAAAGATATAAATTATAATAAATTTGGTGGAAATGTAGAATTAAAATCATAAAATTGAAGAAAAAAGAAGAAAAATTTAGAAATTAAAGTAGATTTTGTGAAAATGTAAAATAAATATTATAAAATAGAAGAAAAGGAAAGAATAATTAATGAAAATTAAGTGAAAATGTATAAAATATGATAAAATTGAAAAAAAAAGAGAAAATATGTTAGAAAACGGATACAGAAATATTAATATACTTATGTTATTTAAAAATAAAATAAATGGAAGGAAAAGTAAAGAAAATTGAGGAAGCAAAAATGAAGAAATTACCAGCTGTACGAAATGCACATAAATTTACGTATAAGGCAAACGAAAACGGTTATTTCGTGTAGATTAAAATGGGAAATAATTCAAAGCATGTTTTCGACGAGGAATCAAAAACTTCAAAGTTTCTAATGTTCCTCTACCATACATGGAAACCGACAGGAAGTCTATACGAATAATTCAATTCTTGTCGGGATTAACAGTTCTGTTTCTTCCTATTTAACATCCACCTGTATTTGGAAATACCCATTTCGATATTTCTTAGCAATGACATTGTCTATGGGAAATCGTTAAAGAGCAAAATGCAGCAATCGGTCGAGTTATCAGAGCGTGATAATATTCACGCAATAACTGTTTTCGTATCGCATTACGTAATCCAATAACCAAAGAATTAACTAAAACAAGAATTATGAAGTTAACAATTAAATAAGGTTACAGAATTATCAATTTTCTTACGTAAGCCGAACGCTTTCTGTAATTTAAAGTCGAAACTGTGAATTTGCTTTTATTTTTTTGTTTCCCACACGTGATTGAGTTTTCAATGAAAAGTCCTTACGAAAAACTGTAAAATCTGAACTGTTTTATCGTAATGATTTTATTGTATTCAAATTGTAATTTATAGTCATTCCACTTTTTACATGAATTAATTTTAATTACATTTCATAATTCATACAATTCATTTTGTAAAAAAAAATGCTAAAATAAATTAAAATTTACATAAATAAATAATTAATTGGTTGTAAAAAAAAAGAGAGATATGATTTAAGAGGTTTTAGTAAAAATGTTAAATTAATATATTTATAAATTTTAAATTAAATTTTGATGTTTAAAAATTGCGGAAAATTTTAATTTAAATTAAATTAAAACTGAATTTTGTTTTATATTATAAACTGCTTATTTACATGAAAATATTATTACATATTTATTTTCCATTAAATGGAGATTCTTAAAATCGATAATAACTTGTTTTTTATTAAAAATTTACAACGTTGCGTTATCCCAAATTGTGCATAATATTATGTTAAAAAACGAGTTTTCGGTCCACTTTAACCAAATTATGCGTAAGTGATACTAAGAAAGTAAATGAGACATAAAAAAGTTGGAATTCGAATTGGATTATGGGTGAAGAGAATCCGGATGTTGTGTAATCTGAGTTTTCCGGTTTAGAAAGTCATCAGAAAATCCTCTTTGTGCAAATATGTTGTGTAAATTGCAGTAACATTTTCTTAAAATTATTGGCTGAATGATTCGGTCTGGACTTTCGTAATTGGAAGATTCGCACTCGGATATATACTTTCACCTCGCTCACCTGAGATTCATGATGCCCGTTATTTCTGCTACTTATTTGGTATAATAGAGTCCTTATGGCACAGTGAACAAAGTTTTTTTTTGTCCTAGGTTTTTGTTGGGGTGTCGCACTACAACGGAGCACCACAAGCACTCGCGTTCGCTTCTAACGAAGAACTGCCTCTTCAGGTTTCGGGGAAAGGAGGATAGACTTCTTCGCCGTGTATGTCGCACGGCTCACCATCAGGGGGCAAACTGCTGCCTGTGGAGAGAGTATAGTTCTACTTGTTGGTTTTGTCCCTCCATGTCTTCGGTCAGGGTCCACACTTATTCGGACCCTCTCCCATATGCTTTACTCCTGCTACTTCTTCATCACCACAATTATTATTACCATAATAACTCATTCACTTTTTCCACCAATATCGAATACCATTTTGAACCGCACCTTCTTTTTGGTCTTTCTCTCCCTTCCAAAAGAAAACGAAATTTCAAATTATCATTACGCAACTTTTACTTATTTCTTCAATTGCAAGTGGATCCGATCCAATTGCTTGTCTCACCTGCATAACATTAATAAAATGATCGCAGAATGTGCAATAGAAAGCTCACGTGCATAATCATAACACGACAGCGACGATCTCTGCATATTTATTTCTTGTTCCTTATGCTCCCATTTCACTTTTTTTTCATTCGATTCGCTTTGTGCAATTGCTCATCCATTTAGAGGTACGTCATTCCTTCTAACCTTACTCAATAACAACTGCTTTAAGTCTGCATCCTTAAAATCTTAAAAACATCAACTTGTAAACAATCAGTTTATATATATACAATGAAAAACTTGTTGCTAAGGCAGTTGCTAGGAACTTCTTAAGGTTGTTATGGCGACTACTGCTATTACCAAGCACGCTAAGACGTTGCTATGGATCTTTTTTAAAGTTATCTGATTTGTATCTACTTTCATTTTTCTTTCTCTCAAACCAATAAATAATAAAAAGAGAAATACATTTAAGTTGTTTTATTTTATTTTTAGAAACTTGATTTTCTTTTATTAGTTTTAAAAGATTTTTAACCTCAAGCTGCATAAAACAAGGAACAGCAAGTACAGAAAAAAATTGTAAGTTAAGGTGCTCTAAAATTCGGTACCAAAATAAATCATATTTGTTGTTTAAGCAATAAGAAATAAAACATTTTTACTGAAAGTCAATATTTTTTTTTTATTGTTTTGTAGAAACTTGTTATTCGATTTCCTTTGAATATGCTGAAAATTATGTTTTTTATTTTGTTCCTCATTATTAATGTTTGTCCGATCCGCTTTTTGCAATAATAAAGGTGCATCGTTCGCTTGATGAGTCTGCGGTTTGAACTTGTTTCCAGCGATTAATATTCATAATAAATAGCAAAAATTACTGGTTTGACTTCTTCACTTTTACTTTATTTACGATGCAAACTGAAGAGTCTTTTGTTTTTTACAACGTAAATTAATTAAAAACAAAAACAACTTGTTCATATTAATTGAAAAAAGAAAACAATCAAAATATGTTTATATTTTTTTTTTCAATTAATTTAAATAATACTTACTAATATTTTATATTTAAAAAAAAAACTGTTAATTTCTTGTATTATTTAATTTATATATAACAAGAAAGTATTAAACTCAAGGTAATTCTATGTAAGTAATGTATTCATTATTGTTTTTTTTTTTACGTTTGCAAGGAAAACCTGTTAGAAAACTCTGGCGGCTTTAAATCAAGTATTGGTCCTATATGTTGCCTGGTTACGAAATGGTCACCACCTGCGAAATGTAAGTTGTTTTTTTGTTTTCGATCTGTGGGTGCGGTTGTTAGTATGTTCGAATTTGTCTCTGTGTGCACAACAAGAACCAAAAATAATAAAAAAAAAAGACACAACTGATTCAAACAAATGTGTACACGTTAATCAAAAACGAGAACCGAAGAGAGATTTGCATACATCGTCCATAGAACAAGGCAATCGATTGTAGCGCCCAGATTCCAGAAGTTATTTATGCCAAACTTTATCTTCGACCAAAATATTTCAATGATTTATTACATTACATTGTTTCTCAAATCAAATTTCGAGCATTTTGTTTTCTTAATTCGAACGCCCACACGATTTACACATTTTGTTTATTTCTCAGTAGGCAAACGGTTGTTATGCAACGTTCATTTGTTACATTTGTAATTGTAGGTGGCTTGATCACTTTTATTCATTTTTTATTCTGTTGCTGCTTTATTCTGATCCAATCTCAGGTCCGGAATCGAAGGTCGTCGCTTTTGTAACTTCGAGACATTCCGCCCTAAATATCGAGCGATTTAGTAAACGAATCGTTAGAATTTGCATTTTTATCTTAAACGAAGCAGCAGCATATTTTGTCTCCGATTAATTAGTTAATTTATATTTGCGCTGCGGGCGTTTCTTCGCGTTCTGCGTGTTACTCGTTACGTGTTAACAGCATACCCCGAATAACTCGACTTCCTCAAAGGACTTTCTTACGCAATTCAGTAATTAAATCATCGTCAGCTACAATCCATTTCAGCGTGTGTAGTCCAATTTGTTAAAGTCGAATTTATTGATTTCAAGTTTCTAAATCTAACGCAGTTTTTGCTATATTTATATAACCTATTCGAACCTAACCTAAATTAATTTCATATCTAATCTAATACCAATTTAATGTAAATTCTATTTAAATTCCTCAAATAAATAATGAATTAATTACTAAATTTTATATAACTAATCAAAAAAGAATTTCAGAAATATTTTAATATAATTTACATAATTGGAGGCAATGTTTCATTAAAATTAACATATACGTAATAAGAGTTAATACACTTCTGGTATCTTCAAATTCCTAAATTTAAAGAATACGTATGTTGGTTTTCTAAACGAAAGGTGTGTTTCCCCTCGATGACTTAATCGGCAATTACATAAATAATCCTATGGTTATACCCGTTATTAGCCGCAGTTACCATAATGATTGTATTAATATTACTGGAGCGCATTTTGCATAATCGTTTTCGGTCCAATTGTGTAACGGCCAATTTCCTTCACGATCGTTTCGCAACAGAACGTGTGCCAAAAAAAATTCACGGGCCGATTGAAAAATTGAATTATGCAAATATGATTAAAACAATTTAGAGATTTATTTCGTCCGAATATTTAAATAAATAATATTAAGCGACATTTAGATAAATGCACTTTAAAAATGTTTACGTAATACAAATAAAATAAATAGGCTTGTACATAAAAAGAAAATCAGGTTTGTTATGTATTTTTAGCTTGTATATATTTTTTTTCAAATTGAATTTATTGATGTGATCGGATTTCGTTTCGGCTACGTAAAAAAAAAATCTAGATTCGGAGAAAGTTGATCCATTAATAATTCTTGATGAGTACGCAAAGAGAAAGAACTGTGAAAAAGTTAAACGATAAGGATATATGGGTGTAGCCAAAAAGTAAACGGAGAGTAAATGATTCGACGACAAGAGATTAAAAAAAATTATATAATAATTGCACGAGAGAGCTGCTGGTGTGTAGCAATTGGTTCGTTAGAGAATGTGGTTTACTGCCGTTTTTGGGGAATGCGGCCGTTTGCGTCTCAAATTTCCGAGTGCCTGTAATAAACCCTTTCTTAATTAGTGCAGATTGAGAATGAAACAGCTGCTTCGACTTTGATTAAGCAATATTTCTGGTTCGAGGTGAAAAAGATAACTTTATATGGATTCTAAAGGAAAGACTTGAATATGTGTAATTATTTGATCAATCCTAAAAATTACAAAAGATACAAAAAAAAAATAATAAACGTGTAAAGAATGAGTTTTATATAAAAATTATCTATAGTTTAATTATAAATTATTTCATATTATTTTTAAACTATAATTTAATTTCTATGAAAAAAAAATATTATTATATTATAAATTATTTATTATGTTTTAAATAATACTAAATATAATGAAATTTGATAATATATAATATGTTGCTTTATTTAGTTACATAAATATTTAATTGAACTTTTCAACTATTTCAAGATTTTGTTCGAACCGGAAATTTGTATGATGATGATGTAATTGTGATCTATGGAAGTTATATGAAATATCCTGCATTGAAAATATGTTCAAATGAACGCAGAGAGAGAGAAAAAAATAATATCATAAAAATATCCAAAAATAGTTGCGTAACCGAGCCTAATTTATTTATATAAGGTCCATGACATAATTTTCGTACCTCCTAGCAAAACTGTAATAGCAAAAAAGCATACTAAAAAAAAAACAGCAACATATGTACTAATTAAGGAATGATAATAATCGCATTCATTTTCTACGCAATAGATTTCTTAATAAATCATTCGAACAAATGGATCAAAGTCTCAAAAATCGACAAGGAGTTGCTCAATCCAATTCACACATTCTCATCCGAAGAATTCGCCTTTCTCCCATTGTCCCGAGAAACCGGCGAAGACAATGCGGGTTTTTGTGAGAAATTAACTAGATGTTATCTCTCCGTCAGTTTAAGAATTAAGAAGTAAAAAAACACAGGTAGTTGTATCCGCAATATCCTGGACGAGTCCTTGCGGCTCCGATCTTCTATGTGCCGCAATAAGTCAAGGATCTTTGCAGTTTTCAATATTTTAATTGAACTAATTGGAGAGTCCGAAGCTTAATTAATCGTTAATGTAAACTTTCATTTCTCGCAAGGGCCTTGCTCACGTTCATAACACTTAATTAACAAGAGCTTTAAAATTGTGTACATTTTTACACATAATAGCTGTGATCAGCAGAGAACAAAGAGGATTATAATAATGCACAATTATTGCTCATATTCGTATGAATAATTAATTAAAAAAATGCAAAAAAAGGCTGGTTATTAAAATACAATTTGTGATGATTTACATAAAGCTAATAACTGTAATTAGAAATGTGAGAATCGTCAAAATATCGCGGATTAAAGTCACTATAAATTTTGCGCAAAAAGAGTTGATGATTATTTTTATTATTTGAGGAATTGCAAACAAGTTTCCTTATTGAGTCGATGATGTAAATTATAGTTCATAAGTAAGAAACACGTGTTTTACGTGCAAAGATTTCGAAGTATTTCACGAATCACAAAACTAAATACAACAAGAAACCTAAAAAATATGAATTTTACTCCTTAATAGTAAATTAAATATTGAAAAAAATAGTTTTATTTAAATTTAATGGAAATTTTGGTTGAAAAGATTTACAAAAAAATATTAATTTTATTATATAACCAATTTAATCCCGTTTCCTTGGCAACAAATAATTGAAAGTGCATGTTGCTCGTAACAGCACCGAAAATGTCATTGATTACAAAGCTCACTGGATTTATTACGTAAACATACCTGCACTTTACGTACGTTATATAATAAATAATTTCGTGACGTAAACCAAATATTTTCTTACATCAATAATTTTCTAAAGAAAATGGTTAATGGAACTTCTGTAATTAAGAATACAATTTAAAAATTAATAGCAATTAATAATAAATGTGTCGCAGCATAAATTATAGATTTATCCACGAAATCGAGTGTTAAATAACGGATTAAAAATGCACATAAACCTGAAAAGAGTGGAAAGACATATGCATAATTCATTTGGGTTTAGATCTTTCGTAGAGATTAACGAAAACGATCGTTTTGTAACTGAAATACAGAAGTGTTATATAATTATTGCGTTGCGCAACGGCTTTGTTTAGGTGTCGCTCCAGATTTTGACTAATCAATTAAAACGGAGCACGTGGATCTCTCTGCTCATTAGCACTCGTAAATCTCGTTCACGGCATAACTGTGTCATGTATTTCGTTATAGATTTATCGGAATTTCGCGCCCGCACGAATTTTTACAATTTAACCAAGATTTGTGCAGAATCGTTAATTAATATTACCATTTCAGATCAATTCAATATCTTTTTCGTTCTATTTTTGCTTATTTCAGTCTTGCAGAACTCGTTAAAGGCCGACGTCGGCCTTGCAAAGAAATCTCTCGCCACGAGCTGCAATAATAACTCTGCGATACACATTGGTCGCCTTCGTTATTCCTTCTTCTTTCGATCGTTTTTCCTTTTCTCACTTACTGAAAACATCGATGATTCCATCCTCGTCTTTTGAAAATCCGCCGCCCTTCTCGATAAATCCACCGAAACCTGTCCTGGCTGCAATCCAACTCCTTCCTAAAGGTCACCAAACGCTGCGAAACACGCATCCAGACCATTGCATTATCGCGTATTACGCAAATGCAACAATAGCCCTGCGACCTTGAACTTTTCCATAACTAATTTGCATTGTTTCCATTCGCCGTTAATCAATTGTTTTTTTTTTATTTCGCAGATCGCAATCAAAACGGTTTAATTTGTTGTTGTTATGTCTGAAAATATTTCTCGTTCTTGTTGCTTTTTCTTAATGTTAATTATGGAATGCGCAAAAAATGTATGTCGCGACTTTAGTTTAATTGGCAGGTAGAAATCGATTTAAATTGGTCCGTAATTTTGCAACGTGCGCCTTTGGCATTGGTGAAATAACAACGGACCACAAGAGTTGGTTGTGGAGGAGTCTGAGCAGGAGATGGAGGAGGAGAAGGATACGAGATGTGCAATATTCGAGCCAATTAAATGTTTATGCACCGCAAGTATCCATTCGAGTCTGCTTCAAGTGTCGTTGCACAATGCAAATACATAACTCATAAATTATACAAACAATATCTAATATCATTTGTTTTGTTTAGGTTTCTATGGTAATCGACATTTTACATATGTCACATCCTTTTTATTTAATTAAATTTATTGTAATTTTCACAAAAAAAACATTTCTACATATTTGTTTAATAAATTTGTAGCATTGATTAACGAATTTCAGTAACAGCTGATTTATAGTGACGTAGATGCAGCCTCATCATCGATTTTGAACGATGTTTAATCGCGACTTTTCGTGTCCATTAAAGAAGTAGTTTAATTTTACACCAAACGTGTCTACGTTTATTTTCTATAAATTGTTTTTATCTAAATTATTTTATAATCTTAACATTTTAATTAACTAAAAATTTAAATGTTATATTTATTTTTTAATATTGATTTGATCTACATTATTTTATAAACCTGACATTCAGTAACAGCTGATTTATGGGGACGTGTATGAAACGTCATCATCGATTATGCACGATGTTCAATCGCGACTTTTCGTGCCCATTAAATAATTAGTGTAACGTTAATTTTACATCAAACGTGTTTTTACTTTTCTATCTAAACTATTTTATAATCCTGATAATTTAATTAACAAAAAATTTGAATATTATATCTATTTTTAATATTAATTTCATCTATATTATTTTATAAACCTGACATTCAGTAACAGCTGATTTATGGTGACGTGAGGAAACGTCATCATCGATTATACACGATGTTCAATCGCCTATTTTCGTGTCCATTAATTTTACACCAAACGTGTCTTTACTTTTATTTTCTATAAATTGATTTGATCTAAATTATTTTATGATCCTGACATTTTAATTAACTAAAAATAATAAAATATTCAAATAAATTATTTGATCTAGATTATTTTATAAACCTGACATTTATAATCTTGCATTCAAAATATTTTTTTCTAATATTCGAAAACCCATAAGTAAATGACAAATCACTTTCACCTTTCAAAATTTTGATTAGAAAATCCACTGTACTTTAAGTGCAGCATATTAATCGATCAATTATAAAGACAATGGACTGTAATGCAAATTTGTTATATAATTTTATTTTTTTATTAATATTTGTATAACATTATTTTACATATTTGAAATAAAATAATACAAATTTTCATTTATAAAATAAATGATTAATTAATTATTTTGAATATTAATATTTGATATAATTATATAATTGATTAATGAAAATGTACGCTAATGAAAAAATGTTTTTATATTAAATTAGAGAGGGTTTTTATAGTAAATTCAGTTTTATTTAGAAGGAAGTAAGTGTATTTCATGAGCATCGAAGCAATACGTTCCTCTTCCCCATTCGAGATGGATTATTTAACCCAATTGAATTCGCACCGATTCCGATGGAACAACACGTTAGATTCGAGCGTTCCTCCTCGTTACGGAATCGTGGAAAGTAAAAGTCGGTGCTCATCATCTCTCGACCTAGCGCAATTCGCTTTCCAGATTCCATCCACCTCTTTTCTCTCTCCCTCTCTTTATGTCTTACTCTGCACACGCATTTCCAAAAGAATTAAACGACTCGTGCATTGCGGTTCCAACCAATTTAAATTCAAACATCGCATTTGTCCCAAAAAGAAAAAGAAAAGAACCAAATCTTATTTGTATTTTTAAAGTAAATCCCCAACTTTCTTGTCCAAAAAAATAAATAAATAAATTTGTACGTGCAGCAGACACGAAAGTCTTGAACTTTAATTGTCAAAATTGCTTTAATTGAATTTGCTTTAGTTAAATAATTATTTCTTATATATTGAGCAGTAAATGAGAGAAGGAATTAAAAAAGAAACGTTATTATTTATACTGGAAATCTGTGTCTGTACGTACGAAAACGGTTTACTTTCTAATCACCTTGTGTGTGTGTGGATACGGGCTCATGCGAGTTCGGCTCGTTTCAAGGCATATATGTGTAATATGTGTAACGATTCTCGTTTTCGTTACATACACCTTACGTGTGTATATGCATTGTGATAGAACGGAATAGAAAGATTGAGAAGTGCGGTTAGAGAAAACGAGATGAACGTATCGACCGAAATACAATGCAATATCGTTCACTTATTTATCTCGGGGCGTTCGTGAAAATACTTACGTGTACGTGTCTCGTTCCGTTACGTAAATCTATCTCTCAGCGGCGGCAATTTCTTAACGAGAATTGGCCAACTTTATCTGCCAAAAAAATATAAATTAATGGAGTATAAATCAACTACTTCGTTCCTCCGTATTTGGGTTTATGGCTCATAATTACCATTGTCTCTAATTTTGTTGAATTCCATACAAAACATTGCAACATTTATAATATTTCTTTTTGTGTTTTCGCTCAGTTTGAAAATTGCGAAAGACGAATTTTATAACTTTTAAATTATGGAAATTCAAAAAATAAATTTTGTCACATTTTTATTTAATATTGATATTTTTGCAATATTAAATTTGAAATTTAATAAATAAAAAATACAAGAACTAGAGAAAAAAAAAACAATAAACGAAAATGAAGAGAAATGATAAATTGAATGAATTGAGGACGAAGAAAGAGCTGAGAACTCCGAAATTGGAGATTCTAATGCTTCGGGCTACGAAGAAATGTTTAATCAAATACAAGATTCACGGCATGAATTATTTAAATAAAAAAATATCAAATTTACTTTTAAAAATACTTTTTTTAAATTTAAAATGTTGAAGTGTTCAAAACTTAAACTTTGGTTTATTATGTATTTTTAATTTATTCTCTATTTGAATTTTATTTATTTTTAATTACAATTTTACTTAAATTATGGAGAAAACTATGTAATTTATACAATTTAAATTTAAATTAAGATCTTTTAATTTACATTTATATTTTATTCAGACATTAAAGTGAATGTAAAGCAATACGAACATTCGTAGTCTCTAGCAGTTACATTTTTATGGATATTTAGGAAAGCTACGTAAATTTTGTATTCAAATTGTATCGATTATATAATATATAATATAATAAATTGGAAATGTAAAAAAAAATACTTTTTAAAACTTTGGAAAATTGCAAAAATAAACAAATATTAAAGTGCGAATTTTAGCAAATTTTATTTAATCTAAATGCAATCTTGATATTTGGAGATCGTCACGCCACTTTACAAAATGTATTTTTGTGAAGATGCAATAACGAAGTGGAAGATTTATGTATATTTTTCAACTTTCTAAAAATAAAACAAATATAAAATAAAATGGCATGGTTTTATTCCACTATTGATTCTGTGATTTTTAAAGTAAATCATTTATTATTTTCGAAGAAATTTGTAAAAAGAAATTAGGTTTAATAATTTCAATTTTAGGTTTAATAATATTTAAGTTTAAAAATTATCTTGCAATTAAACTAGAAAGTTTATAAAAATTTTAAACTTTTCAAATTTAGAGTTTGGCCTTTTCTAATATGCATCAATTTATATAATCTGATGATTCAAAGGCTTATTGTTGTTTTCTATTGCTCAATATTAAAATATTCAACATTTTAACTAAAATAATATTAACATACAAAAGCTTCTATTTTTAGAAACATTTCATGAATATTTAAAAAAAAAAAATTTTGGATATTATTTTAGTAAATTATTATTGTTCAAATATTTATACAGGATTTTTGGATTATCAAAAAATTATGAATTAAAAAAACTTTAATTCAATTATGTTCAAGATATTTGTACGTTTCTTGATGGAACAAAAAAACTATTAAATCTTCTTGCATTTAAAAACAATAAAAATGTTGTCATGTAATTTGAATAAGTTATGGTAATTGGAAATTTCGCATCGCAACATCCTGCAAGAATATTAAAGTAAAAACGTTTTTATAAATATATATAAAAAAAATTGCGAGTGTATCCATTGGCAACGAGTTCGTATGTTTCATTTAAAGTAACCAATGCCAACGTGCATAGTTTCCAACGGCCGTCCTTGGAGGAGCGCATTCCTTCTCCTCAGATCCTTCTATATTACAGGTAATAAGTAAGCCATTTTATGGTAGCAATCCAGTGAGAAACTTAATGATGAACGAAATCAAGTTCAAAATGTATTTAAATAGAGGAGAAACCGCAACGCGAATTGCGTGCCATTTCCACAATAAACTAATAAAAAGAAACTCCCTATAAATTAAAGTCAACTCCTTAAAAGGACTTGATTTTCGTTTATGCCCTTAAGCTAAATATTTATACAATAAATGCAATTAAAACATATCTCGTACAGATTGCGACACGAAAAATTAGATTCAGTACAAGGTAATAATAATAAACGCACGACACGAAACGCATAGAAATTGGGCGAAATTTCAAACTTAAGAGATACAAATTTAGATAAGCAAAATCGTTGCCGTTTCCTGCATGTTAAAATCGCTTTCATTGCGCTTCTAAAAAAAATGACCAAATTTGCATTCGTTATGTGTTTTTATTTTATTTTCAATTTTTGAAACTCGAAGGATATTTCGTTCCCAAAAAAAAGTGATCTATTTAAATGTCAAGTCGTTTTCCGCTTCGTTACGTCTCGAAAAGACAAGAAATATACATTTCGGAATTATTCATTATTCTCGTTTAATCCCGGAACTGTTTTTTTTTTTAAATTTTAATTTAATTTTTATTTTTATTTCAAATTTTTAGACGGAAGATTTTTTTCTAAATTGTCCAAAAAAGTTAATTTTAATTAAATTAAAATATAAATATTTCTTATTAACATTTTAATTTAATTAATCTATCGTTCCCCAATAACACGTTTAATTGGAATCTTAATTGAATTACTTTCAAACATGCTAATTAGAATATAAAATTTACACTTTAACGAATTGTAATAAATACATTTGCGTATTACGTAAGAAAGCTTAGTTAAAACAACTGTTTATGTCATGTCTCTAAATTTCTACATAATATTTTTTTGCTATAATCAACAAAACTTATGTCCATTAATCAATGCTGTCTTTTTAATATGATACAAAAGAAAGAGAAAATATTATGTGGAGCAAATCCAAGGTTTAAATTTAAAAAATAATATTTTTTAAATTTTAATCAAAATCAAAGAAAAATTGAAATACCATAAATTATAACTGTTTGTGAAAAAGTTATAAATGCATTTATTTATACGATTATATAACAGTAAACAATTGTTATAAGGCGATTTCTTAGAATTGTCAACCTTGAAATTATCTGCACCAAGAATTGATTTATAATAAATACTACAATAACAGAAGAAAAAACTGATTATGTAACGATTTTTCTTGTAAATATTTCAATGTGTCAACTGTCACTTTTAATAAATGTCAAATTGACATTTATATAATGTTTTTGTTGCTTGATTTCGTTGATTTATTGTGATGATGAGGTAGTAAAAATGCTAATAGTTTTCTTGTTTTGGAGCATTGCCATTTGACTAATTTGGTGATGGCATCATTGAGCAAATTCGGTGATCCAATAGGATGTGCGTTTCTGACTGATGGATTTGACATTGTGGAAATTGGATTCGAAAAAGGAGTTCAAAGATTTCCTTGGATTTTCCACATTCGCAATAAACGTGTATTTCTTAAAGGCAATAAATTTCATAAGTGCGTAACGGATGCATTAAATAGAAATTGAATTTCTATTCCTCATTTCATCCATAAATCACTCACTTATTTATTTACACCCAATGATCATTGCGATAACTCGAAATACCTTATTAACACTCTCGATCCACTTAACAATTCTTTTGGTTGCTCGATTTATCCATTACATTTTATTAATCAATGTTTCTTTACATATTTTTTTTTATTAACTCTTCAAATAAATTCTAACGTCGAGAGGAGAGAAAAACAGGATGTGAAGCGAATCCAAGGATATTCGTAAATCCCAAAAGAAAGAAACTTTCTCCGTCTGGCTAAGAATGAGAGAAAAAAAAATATGTATATGTATTACAATAAATAAGCAAAATCGTGACGTGAGGTGTGGGCGAAATCTCCGAAACTCGGAGTTCTTTGTCCCAATAAAATGAGACCACCCAACAATTCCTGCACGCATCGGAGCTCTCCTTTACGTAACTCTCCGAACAGAATCTGATCGTTCCACTTAACTGGACTGAGTTTGTGTAATTAGATTAGAAGTAAAGTGAATTTGACTTGAAAAAAAAACAATACGGACGTATAGCAAGTCATGCGTTTATGGAGCTGCTGCTGCTTTCGGATAGCATCAGCTTTGAAGCATGGAAAACCCAAAGAAATAGAATTATTTTCTGCAAAATCCAGTTTTCGCAGATCACCACATGTCGATCGTTAATTTTAATCGTTTTAAATAATGAACCAATTTCGTTTTATAAACGAAAGTATTTTATTTTTTTTTTCTGTGCAAATCTTAAGCTTTCTCTTAATCTTCTTATCGTGTTCTATATTAAGATCATTTCTATTTTACTGTTAGAACTAAACTAGCAGATTTATCGACTATTTATATCCAATTCAATTTGGTTGCGAGGCAATAAACATAATACTTCAATTCCATAGCAACATTCTCAGTTCTCGATTGAAATGTATTAATTGTTTCCTCAAGAAACGAGCAGCGTTCAAACAAAATGTAACAAAAACTAAAAGAAACTTAACATTATTTTATAATTCCTAGTATTGCTCTAACGCAATTCTCTTCCATTTTCATCAATAGATATTTTTCATTCCCATGGGAAGACTTTCTTACGTAATTCGCAATTGCGTTGCGTTCAATTGGATTAATTGCATCAATGTCAAACTTATGTAGTTTGAAAATAAATTCGTTTTTATTTACTTTCAGACTGAGAAAAACCATAATTTAAAGTTGACATATCTTTCTGAAACCTTGAAACTTCAATTAAAGTATAAATAAATACTAGATTTCTCAATAATAACTGTAAATAAACAATATCAATTAATTATTACTCATAGTTAATTTTTCAATAAATTTCAAAATGAAATTTTGTTATAGGCAACTTCTTACACTTGAAAAAATATGATTAATTTATTTTTCTTAATTATGAAACAAATATTTTAAAATTACATTATTTTTTATTTGTTCCTTGCATTATTGTATTTACATAAAATATATAATTAATTACATAATTGAAATATCAAAAAATTAAATTTAAATGATATTTCCAAAATAATTCTGCGAATCGTACCGAAATACGTAATATAATCATAAAACAATACATTTAATAAACTAATATTTATTTATAATTTGATAACAAAATAATTATAATTAAGGCGTTAATTAAAAAAACTAATGTTTATAGCAGCGCTAAAATGTTTGAACTACAAACTTTGCAATAAAATCTATAGGTGGCAGAATAATGTTATATATCACATTAGAGACATCTCACCATCATCTTTCCAAGTTAATAGTTTATTATACAACTACTAATTATAATATTAAGTGTTAATGTATGTCTATAAAACTATTACTAATTTAAATTTAATCATTATTAATTAATTTACACATGTTTCTATGCAACGTCGAAACGATCACCTGTTGACAATTGGATATATTGATGACTGTAGATTATATAATTTTTAAATTAAATTTAAATCAGGTATTGCAGCCATATTTTTGTGTTTTAAATAAACAATTTTACTCTTCTATATTATAAAATACACGATACGCAGACCGAAACCAAAGGTGTAGAAAAGAAGGAAAAGTTCTTAGACAAAATTAAGATTATATAAAATTATTTTATTTAATTGAAGCTTCATTGTCAAATGTTTTATTAATCATTTTTTTAATGATTAATTCATGATGTATTCATTTAAATAACTATTAAGAAATCGCACTAAAACGTTTCACGGAACGTTACATTGTGTAATTAATTCGATAAAAAAATTGCGCTTTTTGGAACTCGTTAAATGAATAATTTAATTGAGAAATGCTAAATGCTATTTAGGCTTAATTTTTGATATTATTATTTATGTTTTTTTTACTTTTAAAAGTCAGTCTTGTTTGTAGTTAATGAAAATGAAACTTCTGTTTTCTAAAAAGGTAAAGTTTATTGCAAAAAAATGCTAATAATTCTAGTGGAATATTTATGTATATAATAGATAAATATACACTGCAATAAGTAATAAAGTAATGGACTTAAGACAAAGATAGAAAACAAAAAGACGTCTCTTTAACTAAATTGAGACTGTGTGGAGAAATTAAATTAACAGGTTCATAAAAGTTTTGTTTTGTCATAATTAAACTTTAACAGTAATATTTACGTGTATAAAACTAATTATTATTATATATATATATTAAATTGTTTGTAAGTAACTAGCTGAACTTGTTGTTTTGTGCTCGGTGTCCTCTTCGTCCTTCCAAATCCAAAATCCTCCGTCCTTTCGTCGTTTTCTTTATACATACAACGTATTTAATAAATATATTTATATTTCGGAGATTTTGAGGCGATCGCGTTTGTGTAAAATCAAAAAATTAAAACAAAAGAAAAATAAAAATAAAACACACACAATTACATAATAATACTCTGGGTTATATCACATATCATCGCTGGAGCGGATCCCTAAAATCTGCTCTTTTCGACCTCGAAGGCCGCGTTTTCCTTTCCGATGTACTGAGATCCTATTGCCAAGTTTCCGTTCTTTTCCGTATCCACGGGCTTCTCCTTGGCATCCTTCTTGTGCTGGAAGTACATCCACCTAGAATGTTATTTTTAATTCTTATCCTTGATTTTCTTATGAGTTTAATTGTATTTTACATGAAGATGACGACGGCCGGAATGGTGAGAGCTCCTCCGAGCAAGAGGAAAGCTCCAGGCATGGTTTCCATGGTTGCGGCATACGTCGCGCTGTACATCGGACCATAAACCAAAGGCATGAGCGCTTCGCATACTCCGAACAAGGAGTTCACCTTTCCTGAAAGCAAGAACAAAAAGTTGCATAACTTCTCCTCAGACTCAAAGAATTAATCTCGTCAGGTAATTACGAAACACAATGTGACTGGCAAATGCGCCCTAGCGCACGCTAAGTGTTGAGAACGTCGCTGCCGATAGGTGGCTTCGTCGAGGGAGAGGAGAAGAAGAAGAAGAAGAATTACGAAACAATAAATAGTTGTCATGGAAACAATCGGACACATTAAATTTATCTTGTCTATTAGTTGTCATGGAAACGACATACATCAGTATTGCGTTATTTCTAGAAGTCTTCATGTGAAATCCAGTTGAATTACATTAATTAACTGCATCACTCGTATTCAGGATTTCTTCAGCTGATTTAAGAACAGTACAATTCAAGTTAAAACTATTTATTTCAAATTTAGTAATTCAATGATTGCATTTTTTTTCAGGTTTTCAGGATTTAAAGTGACACGCACGTTATTATTATTTTCCTGTCCTCTGGAGATGATTTCGAAACCAATTAGTAATTTAAAAGTGAGAATTAGGTAATTCACGCTCAGTTTTATGGGACAATTGTTCTACTTAAATAATTAAATTACGGATAATTTCCTATTTTACAAGGATTCGTGTTTCCCTTCGTTTGCTTCAATTATTTTTTCAGTTCTTCCTACTTTACATAATTCCCTATGCTAATTCTGCAGACATCCTAATCACATCCAATTTCATCTCATAAACAACTACTGTATGATTAATTTTGTTTTCTACCATAGATTAATTACGTAAATTTTTGTTTTCGTAATATTTAACATTTTCGAAACAATGCAAAAATTGTATTTCCAGTCATATTAATTACTTATTTCCGACAAGTTTATACACTTTTTATTATAATTAAGCGTTTAAAAACATTTATTTACATTTTTTTTTAATTTCATAACGGCGGGAAATTTAAAAGAAAACATGTTTTCTATACAAAATTTTATTCCTAATTGATTGTATTGTTATGTTCGCAAATGTAGTATCATAATATTATTGACAATATTATAGTATAAAAAAGTTAAAGAAATATTTCATTAAATAAATTTAAAATTAATGATTTGTTAAAAATATTTATTATTATATAAAACTGTCCGAATTGCAATTAATGACTTGTTAAAAGGTTCATAATTTATATGTTTCATCTAACGTCATTTTTTTTTTTGAACCTCGACACGTGCATTTAAACCTCGTGCAAACTTTCACTTGACTCCAACCAAAAAATTAATTAAAAAAATATATGAACAAAATACAAGCACGAGTCAATTTTGTGTTGCTCGTTTTTCCTGTTGGTGAAGAAACGAAAAAATAAAAATATGCTCCTCGAAGACACCTTGAAATTTCATATTCAAAAACCTCTTCCTCGCTCTTTGTATTATCGGTAAAAACCCAAAATAATAATAAGAAATAAACAATGATACTTCTTCTCCAATTTTTTATTCTGTTTATGCTGCTGCGTATCCTTGATATCTGCATACGCGAAGGACCTCGACCTCTTCGTCCGAAAATACCACAACGACCTATGCGGATTATTTTTTTTTTTTGGTCTGCAAACTTGATGATATTTAGACCGTGAAAGTGAAATTTCCATTTCTTTATCACTGCAGTTCATATAAATGTGTAACACCATAAATTTGCTTTAACACCAGATGGTTTACCGAATCAATAAACAACTGTACAAAGTTATAAAGATTTTTAACAAATCTGAAAGTGTCCATAAATTCACTTAAAAAAAAAATTTTTTTAGAATGCTGCAAATAATCTCCAAGTACCAATTATTCATTAACCGAACTAATTACACTTTCTTCGAGATTTCGCTGAGACTTTCCCTCTTCGCTTGGAAAACATTCAAATATTGTCTAACAACTAACGAAAGCAGAATGCAGATAGAAGAGCCAGAATTAATTAGAAATGAAATTCCGGTTTTCCGCCTTTTCGGTTCCACTTACCCAATTCCTCGGACGGCACCAATTTCGAGGCGATGGATCTCATCGCTATGAACGAGGTTCCATTGAAGATTTCCACAAGAGCACCTAAAAACAACAACAAAATTAATTAATTACAGAGATAAACCGTTAATCAAAATTAGCATACAGAAATTCATTAAATATCAAATTACACGAAATATCCCGTTAACGGTTCTTCAAAGCATCGGCATTAAATCACTCAGTGATATCTGCGTGTTTCTCCTTTTTTTATGTTTTTAATTATAAAGAAAAATATGTAGGGCAATTAGATTTTGAGTGTTTATTTATTTAGTAAACTTGACCCCGATTTGCGGTCGATTTTTGCGTAACAAACGTAGAATTCGATTTCGCGAATTCGAATTTCGCATGCAAATCGCGTTTACCGAGAATAGAATGAAACCGTCGGGTTTTCCTTTCCGACGGAATCTACGATCTAAGCTTACGAAATACTTTCACCTTTTAGTCTAGTTTTTTTTTGGCGATATTAATTTGCATACAATAACAATTTCTTAGTAAATAAAAAAATCTACTTTAAATAAAAAATCTTGACTGAAGATGTATTTCGGTGACTGAAATGAAAATTAAAGGATTATAGAATCTATAAGATAAAAATAATTTTCTTGAAATATTGCATTGGAAATTAAGGACAGAAAATAAAAAGTACTGAAAAAGTTGTGGTTCATAAAAGTCAAACCTATTTAAATAAATTTTGTTAAAAAAAACTAATTTTAAAATGTTACTAACAATATTGAATCAAATGATTAATTCATGTAATTTAAATATTGATAAATGCATCTATCAAAATAATGTATGTTAATCTTTTAGAAACTATTTTTAGAGTAGTTAATTTTTTATATAATTAATTCCAGTAAATTCGATTATTTGTCCTTGCATTTGTTTCTTGTTTCATTTATTTGTTTTGCGTTGTTCTATTGTCAAACAACATTCAATGCCATGCCAACGGGGTGCGCGCTTGTTGCATAACGACGGTTAAACAAAAAGCGCACAATCGGATTATTCTTTTATCCATTTCGTTCATTTGTTATTTTTTTCAAATCCAATTTCATCCATTTACTCTTTGCATAACGAACGTTCACGCTCCACATTATTATCCATTAGACATGGGTTTTGTTGTATAACCTTGGATGCATTCGCATCCATTGTAGATCTGAAGAAAATTTCGCAAATATATCGGATTGCAGTTGTCGATATCATTATGGTATCAATACAAGAGAATTATGTAACAGCAATAGGTGAAATTGGATACCGGCCAGGCGTGACGGGAATGGACTGCGGACAACCAACAAATTACCCATTATAACTTTAGCATCGTCGAAATATCCGGCGACGAACCCAGATTTTTTCACAATTGCGCTACAAAATGTACTCAATTAAACACAGTTTTTAATATTTTAGTTATTTAAAATTATATAAATTATAACCAAACTTGTACATATAAAATTACTTATTTATATTGGTTGCTAGGCAAATATTATAAAATGTCATGATGACATATAATTTTTATTTGAAAATACTGAAATCGAATAAACCGTTTCGCTTAAATATAGTTATTAGATTTAAGTAAATTACATAATTGTGTGGTGAGGTTTAATTCTTAAGATAGAGAAAGGATTAGAATCATGTTGGGTAAATCGTGTGCAAACGCACGGCTAAAGTATGATCTGGGACATTCGAAAGAGAAAGAAAAACTGTGTTGTTGCGATATCGAAACGCCGGTGCATTTTATATTGCAATATTGGCCAAGGCAGTAGAAACGACGCGGATGATCCCATCCGAAGATGAAACGTGTCGTAATTATCTTCCGAGCTCGCACGCCGTTAGCAACGTAATGTAAATTAAACATGAACACCTCTATCAACTCATTGCGATTGATTACAAAGAAATCCGAGGAACATTTGTTGAATTAGCTATAATTCGTGTTCTTAATTTACATATGAATCGATAGGAAGATTCCTTTCGATATCGTAAATAGGTTCATTGGAAAGGCCACAGTTTTGTCTTTAATTTGCATATTTGATGTTTTAATTAGCTTTAGTGGTTTTCGAGTTATTTGAATTTTCAAACCCTCATTTTATTGTTAAAATTTGACAGCTGTCAAAGAAAGAACATAATCTGTCACAAAAAACACTGTGATCATCATAAATTACGTAGTAGGGTTTATGGAGAGGTCATTGAAAATGCGTGTTTATAATAGAGTAATTTCATAAATGAAGGCTTCTTTTGCAATTTGTAAAATTTTATTAGTTTTTTAAGTAAACAAAATGATAATTCTAAGATTGTACGATGATTAATGTCATCAAGGTAATAAGAACTGTTATCCGGTCGTAATCTAAATTTCTTAAGAACATAATGCATGATGCAAAGGGTAATAGCACTCACCTAAGTAGAATACCAATGAGGTGGTGGCAAAGGTGTAGACGACGCTGGATAATACTTTGCTGGTGCAAGAGATGACGCCGATGAGAGCATCATCGATCTTTAGGAGGTGGCTGAAAAGTCCAACGGATACGGAAGTTCCTGAATAAAAAAAAAACAATTTTCATATCAATCTATTATATAAGTATTTCGTTGAAAATAGGATTAATTTTCATAAGAAATAAATATGTAAATCACGATGAAGATTTTATATATTTGAGAGGAGTTCAGTTTTATATATCTTCTTGGAATCGTGGAGGAGGATGGAAAGAGGAAAGTCCTTCTTCCATCTATATAATGTTATGCAAGGAGCGGAAGAATGTTTCAATGGGCACTAAAAGTTCGTGAGAAAAATAACACACTCGATGGGCCACGAGGAATGTGTATGTGTGTTTCTAATCTGTTAACTTTTTTTAGTCTTTTTTATTATTATTATCATCATCATCATTTTCTCTCTCTATCTTCATTCTCACAGATTATTAAGTTATCTCATGCATATTCGATGCAGTTGCATCCGTAAGGAATACTAATGGGAAAAATGCTTAATAAAAATATTGTTGCGTAACGTCTCTCTAGTTCGGACCTTCCAAACCTAAGAACTATTGGAATCGAAATACTTCGAAGAATTTCAAACTCACCGACGAGACTCGTAATCATGTTGTACGTGGAGAATATGCTGAAATCCAACTCGTCCCAGTTGAATCGGAATCTGGTGAACAAATACATCACAACCATTTCACCTGAAACAAAAAAAATATTATTTATCAAAGGCAAATTTTGCAAAAAAAATTATAAAAATTTTCCCAAAAAAAATGCTGAATTTTATATATTTTAAATTTTTTATTAAAAACAATTTAAAGTTATGTTAACATCTTTATGTATATTAAAAATAAAATTATAAGAAGTAAAGTAACACGAATTATACTGTAAATAGTTTATTATAATTTAATTTCTAATTTTACCTAAAAACTAATGAAGTATTTTTATTTCAATTCAACGAATTCTTAAGAACTTCTTAAAATAAATAATTAACAAGAGTAGTTGAATCATTAAATATATATTTTTATTGTGAATGTTTAACCTTTCTGTTTATTTTGGTATTTTTTATGGATTTTATGTAATTTTATTACAAACTTTCTGCAGTGACGTGGCATTTTATATAACGAAATTTTAACGAATTTTATATATTATTATTACTTACAATTCGGGTTACTCAATAACTGTAGTTATATTATAGGTTTTAAGGAATTCTCTGTTTTTTTTAATGAATAGAACTGACAATATGTCCATTGAAACAATACTTTATGCATGTCCCATAACGTACTTTATGCAAAACGGAAAAAATATAAGACAAAAAGACGAAACACCAAAAAACCTTGGCATTACTCGTAACGTAATAACAGATTCACATGGAGGAAGCAGTTAAATTAACTTTAATCATATGGAATTAAGTAAAGTCTATTTGAGGACCCTAATTACTAATATTTGAAGCACGAAATTCGTAAACAAATTTTTGCAAAAAAAATAATAAATAATAATATTAATTATAAACCAGACAGCTTAAATTTGACTAGTTTACACACTTGTTAACTGAATTCATCAAACGGAATAACGGAACAGAATTCACGATTATGAAATTATTAAAAAGCTAACACGAGAAAAAAAAAATTAATTGAAATATTACAAAAAAAAATCGCATGCGGTTTAATATTTCCTGATTACTTTTTAATAATTGCATAATAATGATAATAATATTTCTTTTTTTTATGTTTTTGTTGTTCGCGTATGCCACTACACATTTCTGGTTTGCTTGTCTTATTGTTGTTTGAATAAACGAGGAAGTGCGGCGGACTCTTGAAATTTTGCATCGTTAAAACGCTGTTGCATAACCGGCGATTATCGACGATGCATCCTTGTGGGAAATCCTGAATGTTAAGAAGGAAGAGAAAAATAAATAAAAGGAACGCATAGACAACACATCCTCGCTAATTTCAATTTATTATATTTGCGTTCCGTTATGTACTCGTTTTTTCTTTTGTATTATTTTTCTTCATTCAAAATTAAATCGTAATCATGATAGTCATCGAGTCTCTACAGAATCGTGAAGCAAATTATCTTTTAAACCGTTTTTTTTTTATGTAACGATCTTTCATTTTCCCAACTTGATTCGGAATTAATCACAGTTTTTCTATAGTATAATTTTCTTTAATTACGCTTTGCAATGTTTTTTTAATTATGTAATTATTTATTATTTAACATTGTTAAAGTGTTCAATCTATAATTACAATTAAGTTTATTTTTGTATTTTAATTATTGATTAAATATATCATTTGGTTATGAAACTTATGCAAGCATATGACGTTCAATGACATTTGACAGCTCCGTGACTAGTGGCACCTCACTAAGAGCTACCGTTGTACCAAGATTCAAAGCTGCGGTACTATAATTGTAGTTTTATGTATATGGCGGATATATCCGCCATTCGTAAAATTGTAAAATTTCATCTAAATATATCAACTTATAAAATTTCTTTTAGATACTTGGTACAAACTATAACAGTTTTGTTTACGTTTTATTTTATTTCTAAGTGAATGTTCATATCTATTAATAGAATTTTTTAATTATCTAGTATTATTCCATGGGTCGACGAAGAATGAACCATTAACGAATTTGTTCTATCTTTAATTTTTTGTATTGCTTTTAATATTAGAAATATTCCAATTCACCTTGTTAACGCAAATGGAAATTATTGCGTCGTGCAAACACACTGATTTCTACAAACATTGAACCCATCCATCTTTGGCCTTGTTTGAACCATCGAATTAGCATTAATAACATAGAAATATGGGACTGGCAAACAGTTCTTGGAGTAATCTTCCATCCAGTAGCGAAAAAAAATATACAGTTGGTCAAGTTCTTGGAAATTTCTAAAAACTTGCTGGAGGTCAGTTCTGCTCCAAAAATATCAATTTAAAATAATTTAATTCTTAATTAATTTATTTCATTAGAAATTCACTTGATTATATAATCCAACTTAGTATTATTATGAATTAATAAAACCGCAAATCGATTCTCGAAAAACTTTTCTATAAATATCCTTTTATTGACTCGCTAATTTCTTTTTTTTCTTTCGCATTATTCAATTCTAAGCAATTATCGAATCAAAATCGGAATTTTGGTCCTTGGCTGTATTATAACATATCTAAGGTCGCGACTTTGATGTGCATAGAAGTAGAAAATTATATAGGTTTTTTCATTATTATCTTCTCTCCTTTAACTGCAATCATCATGTAATTATTCTGCAGCCTTTTTTTCCATTCGTGTTTACCGACAATTTTCCGCTTTGTTTAAATCTACGATATTTATGCATTTCGAATGTCCAAGTTTAATGGATAATCTCCGCTCGACAACAAAAAAATCTCTATTATTGCACTTTGTCTGAATTTATACATTTTATAATTTTACATTTCATGACAAAATTAATTTATTTTTTTATATATTTAAATCTATAATTATTTATTATAAATGTTGTAAGAAATATTGTTATTATTATTAATTATTTCCAAGTAGTCATTCTATAAGTTTTTTCTTGCAAATTATAATGTTTATGAGCGAGCAAAAATGATTTACAGTTCGAAATTAATTATACAACACCATTTTAATAAACTTTTTTTACCATTAATTATTTAATAATTATTTAGTGTTATTAAACTGTAAATAATTTTATATACAAGTTTTTATCTTCATTTTGTCGTAGCTTCGAAATTTATGAATTAATAGATCAGAATTTTAATAATCTTTATTAATTATTATAGATCAAAATTTAAATTAAATTTAATTCAATTATTAAATCTTAATTAATTTCAATGAGATTTTTCTTATTTAATTCAGATTCTTGTAATAATGTATATAAAAATGTATTTTGTGTTATAAATTTTAATATTTTAATTTTTCATCAAAGTTTAAATTCTTTAATGTTTTTATAATAATTTAAATTAACTGAACGTTTAAGATTAAATAATTATGATTTATTAGATGATTTGTGTTTGTTTGAAATGTTTTTGCGAAAATTGTTTTAAATTATAGTTAATTGAAGTAGAATAATTGTAAAGGTTAGATCTGTAGATTTTGTAGGAAATTTGTGTAAGTGATAATTATGAAGAGTTGGATTGCACGCATCCGGAAGCAACCTTCGCGTTTTTACGACTTTTTGTGTGTGTATTGAAATTGCTGTTTTTTGGTTATTCGTAATGTTATAATTATGGAATGGTAGTGTACATGTGTCGTGTTTGTTGTTGTTGTTGTTGTTATTGATGTATTTAAATGTAATTTGTAGTTTGTATTTACCGTGCATTGGGCCGATGACGACCATGACGACGAGCATGAGCAGCATGACTTTCATCTTCCTGTTGTTCTCGCCGTGCTTGAAGGCAACGCGGAAGGTCTCCACCACATGGTTGATGTTGAAGAAGTCCCGGAGGAAGGCGCACGGTTTATCGGAGAGGACTGGCACGTCGACCTTCTTGTGCTCTTCGATCTTGTAGTAGCCGTATGCGAAGGCGATTATGTACAGAGCCGCGGAGATGGAGAAAACGCCGTAGAATCCGATCTTCTTGAACAGAATACCGCTGAGTGCGAGTCCGACGGGAATACCGAGGGAGCAGAAGACGTTGACGACGCCGATACGGAGGGTGCGCATTTTGAGGGTGGTCACGTCTCCGATGTAGCTGAAGATTCCCATGAACATTGTGAACCAGCCTCCGGTTAGTGCGGGAAATATCCCTTCTATGAAGGCGTTCACCTCCATCGGCAACTCGTAGAAGAAGTAAGTGCACAACATCAGGCCGATGACGGTGACGAATTCGCCGACGATCGGCAGCAGCATGCATGGCTTCCGCAGGCCCCAGCGATCGCTCCATGCTCCCACGAAGAGGATAAGGAAGGCCGGCAGACCGCTCTGCAGGATCGTCTTCCAAACGGTCATCGAGGCCACCAGCTGCTGCACCTCCGATTCCTCCCTGCTGTAATTCGCCGTGTTCCTCGCGCTCAGCGCGTCGCAAACCTCCGTGCTGTAACCCAAGTTCACCCTGCAAGCTTTCTCTATGCTCAGGTTCTGGGTAGCCAACCCTGCGAAGACGCACGGCATTATGTAACATGCCAGCATAGGCTCCACCGTAATATGACTCGAGAAATACCAGTATTTCTCTCGCCAGTTCATTAACTGCCAATTCTTCGAATCCTTCGACTCCTGCAACTCTTTCATATCCTTCTGGTCTTTCATCTCCTTCGGCTCCTTCTGCTTCATCGTGTCCGTCGCGTTCTGCGCCATCCTCAACTTGATTCAAATAATTACTTGCACTCTCTCTACTCTGACCTGCAAGCAAACAAAAAAAAACACATTAACTTCACCCAATTTACATCTCGACTTAAACTACCCAAATCTCCAGAATCGCTCATCATCAACACGACCACAAAGTCAACTAAATACTGACTACCTATTTACACCTTATCAACGTTACTTTGCTTATATTTATTTTACGATTAGAAAATATCAACATGCATCAAGTTCTTGTAACAACATCAAACTCAGATTTCATAAACACAACACGACTCACAACACAATAAAGACAACTACAAAACTAAATTTTCAAAACTTTAAACTTGGCTCATTTTACTTTTACTTCGAAGATAGAAACAGACTTAAATTAATATTATTTCAAATTATCTATTTAAAACCAAGATTTTTTTTTGAGTATTAAAATTAACTTTAAGCTTCCTGTTATTGTTTTGTAGTATGAAAATATGATAAAAAAAATGAAACAAAATTTATATAAAAATTAATACCTTGAGCTGAAATGTCAAGATCAATGTACGAAATCGTAAATTTGCAAATTGCATCTGTAATTATCGATTTACAATAGTTACTTTCAATTTGGAACCTCGAGAAGACGCAAGAAAAAAAAACATGCAAACAATTGGAATAAATCACTTTCGCCGTTTCCACGGGTTGATGATGATAATATATTAGAAAACTTTTCTGATTTTCCTTTTCTTTCCGTTGAATTGTGTTTCTCATCTGACACGAAGACACGTTATTTACTTAATTGTTTCTCAAGGAAGGTCTCCACTTATCCATACATATTCCAAGCGAAGAGCGAGAAAAAAATAATGCAACAATAAAAATAATAAATCAATTAAAATCGGCTTCTTTTTTATTTGTTTCTCTCTTCACTTTATCGCTGTTATTTCTCCGGTCTATGGGCCAATAAATCCGGTGCGAATGTAACGAATTCCGCATCGTTTAGCATACGTTTAGCGATGTTTTGCTTTCGTAATCGATCGTCCGCACACAAACACATTCAATCTAAATCCATTTGGAAACGCCGGATTCCAAAGTCTTCGAAGATCGGAAGAAAACAATAATTCCGATCTGTTGCGTAACGGTAACTTTATGATCGTATGAAACAGCAACATTTATAAATAATCAATTTCGAATGCACAATTATTCGTTGCGCAACGAATTTAATTAAATAAATAGAAGAAAAAAGTTTTAAATTTTGAAATAAATAAATCGATTTAGTTAAATTACAACCTTCAAACCAGTCCTGTTATTTTTTTTTTAGTGTATAATTAAACAATTACAATGAATTTTGAAATTTAAAGTTCAGATATTGGATTAAAGCTGAAGAAAATATTTATATCATTTTAATTAAACACATAGATATTAATTTATGTAAATGTAAATCTCGGCTCATTACAAAACGATAAATAAGATTTATTGGCAACGGCACGTTTAATAAATCATTTGAATTGCAAGCGATTAAATTAGATAATAATATGAGAGAGAAAAACCTCATGTGTGAACCACGACTTTCTTTAAATTTTGTAAACGTTTTAATTGAAACTTTTCAAAAATCGCTTAAAATTTTATTTTATTTTTTTTGTTTTTGGGACGAACGAATAATAAGTAAATTTATTTGCTTTCGTTTCGCAGATTTCATGAGTCAAATTTATAAATACGACTGCACAAACAAATAACGTTATTGTTACAAGAAGTCCGCACAAACAACAATATTTTGTGTTTATTGTATGGACAAATGGAATTGTAACAATTATAATAAATAACAACAATTTATTTTCTTGTTTAAATTAAACTTAATTTACTAAATTTTAAATTATTTTACGAATTTTTTTTTTTATATTTGTAGAATTTACTTTACTTTTTAATTATGATAATTTGATTATATAAATATTGAATTTTTTTTGAATTATATAAAAAAAATCACAAACTAAAAAATGTTTTTTTTAACTAGACAAAATTTAATTTACAATAAGATTAAAGCACTAATAACACAAAACCAAGATTAATTTAAACAAACATATTTCTTCTTCGATAATAATTATCGTTGTTTGTAAAACTTCGATTAACTTATTTTAAATTTATTTTTACGTTTTCTTCTAATAAGCGATGACTTGCTTGGAATTTAAGTTACCTACAAAATTTTTGAATATAATCAACGAAACGCGGCTTTTAATACGAAACTATGTAGATTTTACAGCACTACTGGAAATAGAAAGGAAAGGAAATAGAAATCCGTTAACAGTTTGTATTTTTTTTTTAAATTATTAAATACTTTTAATTATTATTCAAACACCTAATTTTCTCAATGAAAACTCAAAAATACTTATAAACACCGAATGATTATCTAACAATGGTAACAAATTACTTTTCCAATTACACTTTCTAGGTCTAGGTTTCTTCTCAGCCGTTTTTAATCATACTTTTATTTATTACAATAATATTTGCATACTTATTTATTTATTTTTATGGTCGCATTAAAAAAATATATTATTACTATTATGCAACGCTATTAAAAATCTTAGATTAACTGTTATTAATTGTAATTTGTTAAATATTTCTGGTTTTGAATTAGTGTAGAATTTTACACTTTTTCATGAATTATTAATTTATTAACAAGCAAGTTGAACTTTCCATAATTGTCTTTAATTTCTGGAGATTACCGACGTTTATTTAAGTCTTCTGTAATAATATTCTGTAAGTTAACTTTCTGAGAAGAAAACTACAGAGAGTTTAATGTTGAATTGGACTTTGAAAAATTGTAATTCTCGCACTTTGATCGCAATTACAAAAGTTTATTTCCTTGCCGGTTTTATAATTTAAAATTAAATTGCATTTTTATTCGAGTTTACGTGAATCCTGAACTTTCGAACGTAAACAGAAAATGAAATAAATGATTACCTTGGGGGTTTTTCGTTATTTTTATTTAATTTTATTTCGTAACATTCCTGTCGAGTTTAACGTGCAATAATAATTACTCGGATTAATTACGAATTTTCGGAATGTCGCCGACAGATTTAAATGTGTTTAAGTTATATTTAGCGAACTAAAACTTTCATGCGATACTTTCTAAATCTAAAATCGCGCTCACTTTTCCTACTCTGTCTCCCACATTTTGCATCACCGAACGAAAATAAAAGCGAAATCCAAGATTTAATTCTAACTTAAACAACAACAACAACGAAAATTATGTTTTTCAAAAGTTTACGAATTTCTTAATCAAAAAACCAAGCAAAAAATTATTGATGAAAATAGTTGTATAAATTTTATATAAACAGATTTCAATATCCTATGGTGTTTCTGTTTTCTTTTTTACATAATAATTTTAATGTAATAAATATTTTTTTTGTTGGTTTTCTTAAGTTTAATTTTGCTTTATCAAGTAAGTTAAGTAATATAAGTTTTGCATGCTTTGAATGCCTTTTGCGTGTAGTATCATTGCTTTTGTTTTCATTTTTTAAATGCAAATATTTTTCAATATCCGAAAACAACATTGTTTTCATCGCTTTGAAACGTAATAAATGAGTAAGGCGCAAAGAATAACAGGCAAAATTGTATAAACAATGAGGATTGAAAATGTTTTTAATTCAAAAATTAGGATTATTCAAACAATACTTATTTTAGTATAATGTTATCAATTTTTAACAATGCAATAATAATTATATTTTTACAAAATTATTAAAATATAAATATCTATTTTTTAATTTAATTTAAAAAATATATTTAAAGCACAAAAATATTATATACATTTTTGTTAGATTTAAGAATTAGTTTGTTGAATACTTTAAATAATTTGTAAAAAATATATATTTTAAATAAGTGTGAAAAGGACAATAATGTATAGATAAGTCGAGAACGCATAATGTACATACCTGAAGCGGTGGGTCGAATGAAATATTTGTGAGAAAACAATAAACTTTTAAACTTGGTGCTTCAAGAACTAGTAGCACATGTTATTTGTCTTCTTAAACAGTATAATGAAGAACTACCAAAAAAAAAAATATATAAAACAAACCGTTTGAAGGACCGTCAAAAAATGTGGTGCGCGAGCGATGTCTTCGCTTTTCCGGCCTCCGGTTATATAGTTGATAACTAACTGGTAAAGGTAAATTAAAATGCAATAGTAAAATTTGATTGAAGCCACACTATCCCACTATTTTAGTTTCAGCGCGTGCAACGTCACCTCTACCACCACTTCGGATCTGGTCCTGTGTGCGTGCTTGGTGTGTGTGTGTGTGAGTTTGTGTATACGAATGTAGAGAGTTTGTGTGTGTGTGTGTATTTGTTATGTGAATGCACAGTAGTGTAATGATATGATGTCTTTGTAACGCACGGCTCACCGTGCTATCCACCAACCAGGTGAGCGGTTTTCGATTTTGAAATGGATACACCTTCCTCTTCTTCACATTTCCACGCCGAGACTTCGGGAGGCTCGGACCACCGCCGTTCCATGATGGTTGTGGATGGCTGGATGCACCGCGCGCGCTTCTCTTCCAATTCTATCAAGATCAAGAGTGCTTTAAATCCCATCATCCTCTCTGACGCAAATTGCGTCGCATTCGCTTTGCCCTAAACTGTGTCAGGGCTGCGCGCTCACCGAGCCATTCATCATAATCATTATCACCGATATCAAAACATCATCATCATCATCAAATCCATCTCCTACTCCTACTCTCAGCTTCACCTCTTGCAGTCCGCTTCTGATCTCCGAGAGCGTTTGCATGTGTTCATGCCTAAACTCTATATGTCCGTTTGTCTGTATGTCTTTCTGTCTATCTATTAATCTATGTGTGCCTTTGTGTTTATAGATAGATGCGTAGAGAAGTATGTGGTGCGCTCTCGCACTTCGAGTTTTGGCTTTGATTTAATTTGAACGTAATGTACTGTACCTTGGCTCGTGGAGTGAGTGCTATAAACGAGGCCTCCCAAACAAATATCCGCCCACAGATGACACTGAACAAAGTGGTAAATTGTTGCAAATTGTTGCGGAAGACCAAGAAGTCGCCCGATGACTGAGGTAAACCGAGTGCCGACGGTCGGACCACCGTAAGCGACCGGCTTAATTATTTCGTAACATCCCATTAAGCCTAATCTAATTATCCCTTTCCCGTCGTCACCACATCAATCGTTCGCCTCTCCATTCATCCATGCACGATACATACGCACACTCGCACGACGTACACCACCATTTGACCATCAAACAATATCAAACAACCAGTCATCATGCATACATCGTTCATCTTTTCTCGTCGCCAAAAAATACAAATTTCACAAGAAATGTTTGCTCTATAGCAGCATTAAAATCAATTTTTGTCATTTTGAGAGCAATGACTTAGGTTCGTTATCGCAATAAATCAAACAGTTAGATTGAGTAGATCTATGTGTGTATGGATGTTTGACATTTCAGGCTTTCAATCCGTTATTGGAGATTTTATTAAAGATTTTTTTTATTGAAAAGTTTATTTGCTGACGATGGGTCCCAAAAAAGTTAAACTTAGTCCGTCGGAAAGGAAAACGGCCAGAGCAGAAAAGCGTGCTGCAAAGAAGAGAGCTGCGATCGCTCTTAAGCAAAAAATCCAATACGAACATCTCGAGCGCGAGATCAAGTATGGAGACGCTACCATCACGAAGCACGAGAAGAATTGGCGTAAGATGTTGATGGATATTGCCGTGCCGCAGATGCACGCCGAATTGGAGTATGCCTGGCACAATTTCGAGCGTGCCTTCGACGCAAAAGATTTCACCATCTCACTGCTCATGGATGAAATCCGCGAAGCAGACGAGCAGTACATGATGAACATGCGATCGCACATGGCGAACATCGACAATTTGATCGTGCTCTGCAACGATCAGATCGCCGGTCTACGTAATGAGAGCAAAGAGGTGATCCTGCAGCTGTACAACGCCGCCACCGTCGAGCGTAACGACATCATCAACATCACCAAGGTCAACGAAGAGTACCTGAAGACGATGCTATATATGCTGGAGAACGCAAAGAAGGAATCCGAGAAACTCATCCGCGGCGAATACCTCTCCAAGCAGGAGGTGGAGATCGGAAAGCTGGACGACATCTGCACAAAGTTCACAGAAGAGCTGGAGGCCAAATTTGATTTGGTCTGGAAGGACTCGCACAGATTCCTTAAGAATCATATAAGCGAATGCAAAACTCGCAAGAAGGAGTATCTGAAATTGCGTAAGCAAGACGACATCATGCAGGTGGTGACGAGGAAGCTTTGGGAACGCATCCGCAAGAACTTCGACACAATCAAAACTCTGAAGAATGTGTACAGCGATAAGTACTTAACGTTGTCGCGTAAAATCAAAGAACTAACCGATGAACTGAATCATTTCGAGACCGTCTTCAAAGTGGTCAAGAGCCGATTGGAGAGCGAACGTATCCTCGACGAGATGAACCTGACACATCTCACTCTGGAAAGCAACGAGACCATAAAATTCCTCGAAGGTATCGAGAAGAAAGGCGAAAAATTACTGAAACTGTCTGCAATCTGCAGGAAGTACGAAACGCAGGAAGAGAAAACAATGCCGTTTCCCATTTTCAACGATGCACCTGCTAAAGAGGTCGAAATCGAAGTAACCGGTTATAGGAAGGAATTAATGTTGTTCTGGAACCGCGTTGCGCAGGTCGATGCCTCCAGATACAAAATGATCGAGGAATGTCAATACTTGAAAATGCAGAACAGACTGCTGAAGGAGCGCATCCACGATTATTGCCAGTGCTTAAACTGCGAGGCACTTTTACCGGTGGACTTTGCCGATATCTCAGATTATTAATGATTATTCATACTTTTATTTCGATCAAAATAACGTTAAAAGAAAAACAGAAACATCATCTGACAATTTACTCAACACTTGGTGAAAATCTCTTCAACTATAATATCTAATATTATATTCATATTAACTAATATAATATCAATATTATCTGACATAATATTAGATATATATATGTATATTATAAATTAGAAAGTAATAGTTTTTTTTTTAAATAATAGAATAGAGATTGATCGCTCTTCAGTTCAAAAGTAAATTGAGACAGACGAGATAAATGAGCAAATAAGCGTATTGATTAATATGAGATCCGGTGTTCTGTTCGTCTAAGAATTCGACCAAGGGCTCGAAATATTCGATCATCGCGTCCGCTTTCAGCTCTCGTTCACCAATCAACGTATCCAACACCTCGTACCAAGGTTTGCTGCGGCCGTAGCTCAATCCTTGCCTAAAAATATTTTTTTCCATATGAAATTATAATACGTTGAATTCGATTACCTAATTCTTGCTCCGACTTCCTTATTTCCATAATAGTTGCAGTCGTGGAGCGGTTTCGAGCTCTTGTTTTTCGGATCGTATTCACCTGCAATTTTACAGAAACCACGGTGCAACTGAAATTGCAGATAGGTGGCAAGAAAATAGTTGATGTATTGCAGATCGTACGAGATGTGAAAATTAAACATTGGATCCAGGTGTTCCTCAGTTATGTTCACAGATGCTTTCACCATCTGAATCTGCTTTCTGTAAATTTTGATAATTTCGGTTTCACGCATTTCACGTACATTAAATTATTCCTCTGACCTGAGATCCCACCACCTCTTGTTCCAATTTTCTTCAGTCGATTTGCCAGTGAAGACGTCCCAACGCCACTTGTCGACCAAGTATCCGTATGGTAGGAAGAGCAACCTCTGTCTAGCCATGAAGACCATCTTATTGGCAAGCGTCTCTTTTGAGTGAAATTCTTTGTCGATCAGTCCTTTGTCTAAGAAGTATTTCTGTGAGTAGGTAGATAACAAGAATGTTTCTCCGATGGCCTCGTGAAACGCCAAAGTAGTTCCCAAACGGAACATCGATGGCTGATCCTTATACAAAATGTTATACTGGATGTGACCGAGCTCATGATGCAGCTGGAAGTAACTGTGGTAGTTTGGCGTGCCGCAATATATTAATCTGTTGAGTTTAAAGCATTAACTATTTTGATGAAAGCATTTTCTTGTTCAGATTTATTTACCTGTAAGTTTTCTTATCATACATGTCCCAGGAGGAAGCGTGACAATCCATGTTGTTCGACGGATTTTCAGTTAGCACAGAATCGTTTTGCATGCTCACCATTACGTCCTCCAGCCCTAATGATAAGTGAAAGTCGTTCACCAATCTGCCAATGTCGTACAGACTGTAATTGTTGTAACGGATTATAGCGGTGATCTGAAATGGTCTTATGTCCGGATAGGGCACATCTACGAAAGACAGGTAATTATCTGTAACAATAAAATAGACAAGTCTGTCCATTAGTAACAAAAGATATTCATTCTGATTGGGCAACAAACAACCTAAAAAAAGAATCGGGATGAGATTGTCATCACCGAAATTTTTTTTCCCAAACTTCTTTCGGCAATCTTCGAAAAGATACTTGTGAAACTTCATTAATAGCGGGTGACTATCAGCCCATAGCTTCTCGATAGCACCTTCAAAATTTTCCATCTCGTACTCGTACGTCCATTGCTCCATTTTATTCTTGAATCCAAGCAGTTTGGCCATTTTATTGGAAAGGTCCATATACCGGTTCCACAGATGTCGTCGCTCTTTAGTATTCTGTTGCCTTCTCGCCAGGAATGTGTACATTCTCACGCTTTGAATGATCTGCTGCATGTCCATTTTACCTACCGTACACAAGTATTACATAAGTTTCAAACACATACTCCCAATAACACTCACTAATATCCATCACCTCTTCGCTGCCCTCTTTGCATGTTTGATTATGCATCGGACACACTGATAAAACCGACATCTGTCGCATCTGATCTACTATCACTGTATACTGCATAAATACAAAGAAATAAATTTAAAATTTCCAATATTTTCATTGCATATACCTCTGACGTTTCTGTTTCCAGAATAGCCTCGTTTATATTTCTGGCAAACATGATCTTCCGCCGAAGTATTGGATCTTTAATATCCTCGAGCTTCCAATCCTTAAACCACTCCTGAAAGACTTCATACTCGAACTGCATTTTCTTCGAGTTTTCATTCAACTATGAACATAATTTATGTTGATTATTTAGAAAATTATATGTTAGATGTTAACATATAATTTTAATCTGAAGCTTAATCAAAAAATAGATGTTTGCTTTTTAAGTTAAAGTAAACGAGTATAATAATTGTTTTATAGTAAATAATCAAATGTAATTTCTTAATTATACGAAAGATAATTTAATTTAATTTAATACAGTAAATTGAAAAAATATGATGGAATATTTTTCAGATGTAATTCGATAATACTAACGTAATCGTTCCATCGTTCTACAGATGAGTTTGTGAAGTAATCATACAAGCTCATCAGAGCGTCATGACTAACCCTCGTGTATTCAGCCTCGTATTCATTTTCAATAAAATTCTTCAATTCTTCCTCCGTGTGTCGTTGGCCACCGACAAAAGCAAACAAACCAAACACCTGAAATACTTTATCAGCAAATCTAACGCTGAAAACCAACGATACTTACCCATATTAAATATAACATTATAAAAAAGGTAAAGCACTGATGTAAACAGCGCGTTGTCATATAATAAAAACAGTAACGAAAAACATTCAAGAGTTTGAAACTGCACTGCTCTCTCCGGTCGAATCTATCCAACATAAATCCCATATCAATTCGTTTTTCTACTGATCCACCATTTTTTAGTTAAAAAAAAACAGGTGTAAGTATAGATTTACCATAAGAATATCTCAAATAAAATAAAAATTGTGAACTTTATTTATTTTAAATTCTACTAAAGATAATAAAAACTTCAAAATTAATTTTTATGACTATTAATAACCTCAACGAAATAGAACTAACAATAGCGATAGTAGGCAAAATGCAAACGTGGAAACAATTGGAGAAGAACAGTTTTTGAAGAATTTGGTCAAATACTGGTCTAGCGGTTCGAAGTACTCCAAAATTGCTTTAGAACTCAACTCCTCTTCTCCTGTCATTGCTTTCAAAGCTTCCTTCCAATTTTCACTAAGACCCAATGACAAGCCAGCCCTGAAAACAAAGTCAGAAATGATTATTTTTCGATATTTTATGTAATTAAAAGATCCATACTTTAATTTCTTTCCTACGTCCTTATTATTGTAGAAATCGCAATTGTGTAATGGTTTTTCTTCTTTATTTTTAGGATCGTACTCTCCAGCAGTAATACACAGTTCTCTATACAGTTGGAACTCCAAAATATGAGCTACAAAATAGCTAAAAAAAAAACATTTTCAATCAAAATAATTGAAAGATCACTCTACAAAATATTTACTTAATGTATTGACTATCACCCACGACGTGGTATTTGGCAGCAGGATCTAAATTGGTTTCCGGTCTATCTGTTGGTGGTTTCAACTTTTGATATTGTGATCTGGAATTGAAAATAAACGATAGTTGAAATCATATTATTAGAATCATTGATATAAAATTACCTAAGTTCCCACCATCTCTTATTCCATTTGTCGGGCTTCACATCTCCACTAAAGACTTCCCAGCGCCACTTATCCACTATAAGACCAAACGGAAGGAAAGCTAATCGTTCCAAAGCCATATCCATTTGCGCATTGATAGTAGCTTCTTCGGATTCTTTGTAGTTTTTATCCAACAAATCAATGTCTTTCAAGTGCTTTGGAGTCGAAACGGAAAGTGCTATAGTGTCTCCAACAGCTTCATGGAAACCTGGATTCGCACCATCACGGAACGAAATCGGTTGATTTTTGTATTGAATGAAATATTGAATATGACCCATTTCATGATGGATAGTAATGAAATCTTCGTAATTTACTTCGGTGCACATTTTAATTCTAAAATCATATTTATAAATACAAATAATTAATTATAAAGTCATCAATCAATCTTACCTGTATGTCCCTTTATCGCAGAAATCCCATGCAGATGCATGACACAAAACTTCTCTATCTTTGGGTTTTTCAATCATTGCATCGTTTCCGTAAGACATTTCATTTGTTGGTAGTTCCAAAGACATGTAAAATTCATTAGACTTTTCAAACATCTTTTTAACAGTGTATTTTTGTTCCAGCAAAGCTTTGGTCACATCAATTTTACTGGCCGATGGATATGGTCTCGTCATGTCAGCTAAGTTTATCCAAGATTGTCCCCACATGTTACCTAAATATATATTGTGTATAAGGTTTCATAATCTTATAATAGTATAAGTATAATTTACCTAATAAATGAGCTGGAATTAAACCATCATCTCCAACTACACCATTTCCATATTTTTCTATTAATTTCTGTCTGACGTATCTATGCAATTTGTTGTATAATGGTTCAACTTCTATCCATAACTTATCCATAGAATCAACAAAATCTTTATCGCTTTTATAGTCATAACTATTTCTCCACATTTCCCCTTTATCGCTGAAATTATTAGCTTTACCAATTTCATTCGATAAATCTACGTAGTTCTTAAATTGATTCCGCAAATTCTTTCCAGTTGCATCTCTCCAAGCACTCCACGCATACAATAACTCCTTTTCATCCTTTGAACTGCTCATAATGCTTTCAATACCTGAAATATAATAAAGATATTTTAAATTAAACTTTCGATAAAACTATTATATTATTACCTGGCTCTAAAGATAATCCGTCGGTTTTAATATCACATTTTTGATTCTTGTATGGACAAATTTTCGCAGTACTGTATACACCGCTCATCTCATTCACAGTTTTTGTATACTGAAATTTTGAAAATAACAGTCTTACTATATTTATATTATATACTCCTATAAACTTATCGAACCTGTTCTAATTTATTTTCATCCAGTGCAGCTTTTCCAACTACTTTTAAGTATTTTAGTTGTCTTTTAATAGCAGGATCAGTTATTTTATCTATATTTGCATTCTTGAACCATTCGTTGTATTGTTCTTTTTCGAATTTTGCATACGCCAAGGTTTGTTGTGTCTGAAACATAAACATCCACACATGTACTAAACTGAAATTTCTAGTAATTATATATATTTACAGCCAATTCATTATTTTTCTCAGTTATATTAGTATTGTAATTCCAATCGGCTTTATTCTGTGCAGTGCACATTTCGCTCGCTTTCTTTTCGTAATCTCCTTTGATATATTTTTCTATTTCTTCCGGTGTGTGCTCTTTATTTTCATCCAAATACTTCATTAAAGGTTCAAAGTACTCCAAAATTGCTTTAGAACTCAACTCCTCTTCTCCTGTCATTGCTTTCAAAGCTTCCTTCCAATTTTGACTAAGTCCTAATGACATGCCAGCCCTGAAAATAGAATTAGAAATGATTTATAAATTTTTGATATTTCATATAATTAAAAGATACATACTTTAGTTTCTTACCCACGTCCTTATTATTGTAGAAATCGCAATTGTGTAATGGTTTTTCTTCTTTATTTTTAGGATCGTACTCTCCAGCAGTAATACACAGTCCTCTATACAGTTGGAACTCCAAAATATGAGCTACAAAATAGCTAAAAAAAACATTTTCAATCAAAATAATTGAAAGATCACTCTACAAAATATTTACTTAATGTATTGACTATCACCCACGACGTGGTATTTGGCAGCAGGATCTAAATTGGTTTCCGGTCTATCTGTTGGTGGTTTCAACTTTTGATATTGTGATCTGGAATTGAAAATAAACGATAGTTGAAATCATATTATTAGAATCATTGATATAAAATTACCTAAGTTCCCACCATCTCTTATTCCATTTGTCGGGCTTCACATCTCCACTAAAGACTTCCCAGCGCCACTTATCCACTATAAGACCAAACGGAAGGAAAGCTAATCGTTCCAAAGCCATATCCATTTGCGCATTTATAGTAGCTTCTTCGGATTCTTTGTAGTTTTTATCCAACAAATTAATCGCTTTCAAGTGCTTTGGAGTCGAAACGGAAAGTGCTATAGTGTCTCCAACAGCTTCATGGAAACCTGGATTTGCACCATCACGGAATGAAATTGGTTGATTTTTATATTGAATGAAATATTGAATATGACCCATTTCATGATGGATAGTAATGAAATCTTCGTAATTTACTTCGGTGCACATTTTAATTCTAAAATCATATTTGTAAATACAAATAATTAATTATAAAGTCATCAATCAATCTTACCTGTATGTCTCTTTATTGCAGAAATCCCATGCAGATGCATGGCACAAAACTTCTCTATCTTTGGGTTTTTCAATCATTGCATCGTTTCCGTAAGACATTTCATTTGTTGGTAGTTCCAAAGACATGTAAAATTCATTAGACTTTTCAAACATCTTTTTAACAGTGTATTTTTGTTCCAGCAATGCTTTGGTCACGTCAATTTTACTGGCCGATGGATATGGTCTAGTCAAATCAGCTAAGTTTATCCAAGATTGTCCCCACATGTTACCTAAATATATATTATGTATAAGGTTTCATAATCTTATAATATTATAAGTATAATTTACCTAATAAATGAGCTGGAATTAAACCATCATCTCCAAGTACACCATTTCCATATTTTTCTATTAATTTCTGTCTGACGTATCTATGCAATTTGTTGTATAATGGTTCAACTTCTATCCATAACTTATCCATAGAATCAACAAAATCTTTATCGCTTTTATAGTCATAACTATTTCTCCACATTTCCCCTTTATCGCTGAAATTATTAGCTTTACCAATTTCATTCGATAAATCTACGTAGTTCTTAAATTGATTCCGCAAATTCTTTCCAGTTGCATCTCTCCAAGCACTCCACGCATACAATAACTCCTTTTCATCCTTTGAACTGCTCATAATGCTTTCAATACCTAAAATATAATAAAGATATTTTAAATTAAACTTTCGATAAAACCATTATATTATCACCTGGCTCTAAAGACAATCCTTCGGTTTTAATATCACATTTTTGATTCTGGTATGGACAAATTTTCGCAGTACTGTATACACCGCTCATCTCATTCACAGTTTTAGTATACTGAAATTTTGAAAATAACAGTCTTACTATATTTATATTATATACTCCTATAAACTTATCAAACCTGTTCTAATTTCTTTTCATCCAGAGCAGCTTTTCCAACTACTTTTAAGTATTTTAGTTGTCTTTTAATAGCAGGATCAGTTATTTTATCTATATTTGCATTCTTGAACCATTCGTTGTATTGTTCTTTTTCGAATTTTGCATACGCCAAGGTTTGTTGTGTCTGAAACATAAACATCCACACATGTACTAAACTGAAATTTGTAGTAATTATATATATTTACAGCCAATTCATTATTTTTCTCAGTTATATTAGTATTGTAATTCCAATCGGCTTTATTCTGTGCAGTGCACATTTCGCTCGCTTTCTTTTCGTAATCTCCTTTGATATATTTTTCAATTTCGTCCGGTGTGTGCTCTTTATTTTCATCCAAATACTTCATTAAAGGTTCAAAGTACTCCAAGATTGCTTTAGAACTCAACTCCTCTTCTCCTGTCATTGCTTTCAAAGCTTCCTTCCAATTTTGACTAAGTCCTAATGACAAGCCAGCCCTGAAAACAAAGTCAGAAATGATTATTTTTCGATATTTTATGTAATTAAAAGATCCTTACTTTAATTTCTTTCCTACGTCCTTATTATTGTAGAAATCGCAATTGTGTAATGGTTTTTCTTCTTTATTTTTAGGATCGTACTCTCCAGCAGTAATACACAGTCCTCTATACAGTTGGAACTCCAAAATATGAGCTACAAAATAGCTAAAAAAAAACATTTTCAATCAAAATAATTGAAAGATCACTCTACAAAATATTTACTTAATGTATTGACTATCACCCACGACGTGGTATTTGGCAGCAGGATCTAAATTGGTTTCCGATCTATCTGTTGGTGGTTTCAACTTTTGATATTGTGATCTGGAATTGAAAATAAACTATAGTTGAAATCATATTATTAGAATCATTGATATAAAATTACCTAAGTTCCCACCATCTCTTATTCCATTTGTCGGGCTTCACATCTCCACTAAAGACTTCCCAGCGCCACTTATCCACTATAAGACCAAACGGAAGGAAAGCTAATCGTTCCAAAGCCATATCCATTTGCGCATTGATAGTAGCTTCTTCGGATTCTTTGTAGTTTTTATCCAACAAATTAATCGCTTTCAAGTGCTTTGGAGTCGAAACGGAAAGTGCTATAGTGTCTCCAACAGCTTCATGGAAACCTGGATTTGCACCATCACGGAATGAAATTGGTTGATTTTTGTATTGAATGAAATATTGAATATGACCCATTTCATGATGGATAGTAATGAAATCTTCGTAATTTACTTCGGTGCACATTTTAATTCTAAAATCATATTTGTAAATATAAATAATTAATTATAAAGTCATCAATCTTACCTGTATGTGTCTTTATTGCAGAAATCCCATGCAGATGCATGACACAAAACTTCTCTATCTTTGGGTTTTTCAATCATTGCATCGTTTCCGTAAGACATTTCATTTGTTGGTAGTTCCAAAGACATGTAAAATTCATTAGACTTTTCAAACATCTTTTTAACAGTGTATTTTTGTTCCAGCAAAGCTTTGGTCACGTCAATTTTACTGGCCGATGGATATGGTCTCGTCATGTCAGCTAAGTTTATCCAAGATTGTCCCCACATGTTACCTAAATATATATTGTGTATAAGGTTTCATAATCTTATAATAGTATAAGTATAATTTACCTAATAAATGAGCTGGAATTAAACCATCATCTCCAACTACACCATTTCCATATTTTTCTATTAATTTCTGTCTGACGTATCTATGCAATTTGTTGTATAATGGTTCAACTTCTATCCATAACTTATCCATAGAATCAACAAAATCTTTATCGCTTCTATAGTCATAACTATTTCTCCACATTTCCCCTTTGTCGCTGAAATTATTAGCTTTACCAATTTCATTCGATAAATCTACGTAGTTCTTAAATTGATTCCGCAAATTCTTTCCAGTTGCATCTCTCCAAGCACTCCACGCATACAATAACTCCTTTTCATCCTTTGAACTGCTCATAATGCTTTCAATACCTAAAATATAATAAAGATATTTTAAATTAAACTTTCGATAAAACCATTATATTATCACCTGGCTCTAAAGACAATCCTTCGGTTTTAATATCACATTTTTGATTCTGGTATGGACAAATTTTCGCAGTACTGTATACACCGCTCATCTCATTCACAGTTTTAGTATACTGAAATTTTGAAAATAACAGTCTTACTATATTTATATTATATACTCCTATAAACTTATCAAACCTGTTCTAATTTCTTTTCATCCAGAGCAGCTTTTCCAACTACTTTTAAGTATTTTAGTTGTCTTTTAATAGCAGGATCAGTTATTTTATCTATATTTGCATTCTTGAACCATTCGTTGTATTGTTCTTTTTCGAATTTTGCATACGCCAAGGTTTGTTGTGTCTGAAACATAAACATCCACACATGTACTAAACTGAAATTTGTAGTAATTATATATATTTACAGCCAATTCATTATTTTTCTCAGTTATATTAGTATTGTAATTCCAATCGGCTTTATTCTGTGCAGTGCACATTTCGCTCGCTTTCTTTTCGTAATCTCCTTTGATATATTTTTCAATTTCTTCCGGTGTGTGCTCTTTATTTTCATCCAAATAGTTCATTAAAGGTTCAAAGTACTCCAAGATTGCTTTAGAACTCAACTCCTCTTCTCCTGTCATTGTTTTCAAAGCTTCCTTCCAATTTTGACTAAGACCCAATGACAAGCCAGCCCTGAAAACAAAGTCAGAAATGATTATTTTTCGATATTTTATGTAATTAAAAGATCCATACTTTAATTTCTTTCCCACGTCCTTATTATTGTAGAAATCGCAATTGTGTAATGGTTTTTCTTCTTTATTTTTAGGATCGTACTCTCCAGCAGTAATACACAGTCCTCTATACAGTTGGAACTCCAAAATATGAGCTACAAAATAGCTAAAAAAAACATTTTCAATCAAAATAATTGAAAGATCACTCTACAAAATATTTACTTAATGTATTGACTATCACCCACGACGTGGTATTTGGCAGCAGGATCTAAATTGGTTTCCGGTCTATCTGTTGGTGGTTTCAACTTTTGATATTGTGATCTGGAATTGAAAATAAACTATAGTTGAAATCATATTATTAGAATCATTGATATAAAATTACCTAAGTTCCCACCATCTCTTATTCCATTTGTCGGGCTTCACATCTCCACTAAAGACTTCCCAGCGCCACTTATCCACTATAAGACCAAACGGAAGGAAAGCTAATCGTTCCAAAGCCATATCCATTTGCGCATTGATAGTAGCTTCTTCGGATTCTTTGTAGTTTTTATCCAACAAATTAATCGCTTTCAAGTGCTTTGGAGTCGAAACGGAAAGTGCTATAGTGTCTCCAACAGCTTCATGGAAACCTGGATTTGCACCATCACGGAATGAAATTGGTTGATTTTTGTATTGAATGAAATATTGAATATGACCCATTTCATGATGGATAGTAATGAAATCTTCGTAATTTACTTCGGTGCACATTTTAATTCTAAAATCATATTTGTAAATATAAATAATTAATTATAAAGTCATCAATCTTACCTGTATGTGTCTTTATTGCAGAAATCCCATGCAGATGCATGACACAAAACTTCTCTATCTTTGGGTTTTTCAATCATTGCATCGTTTCCGTAAGACATTTCATTTGTTGGTAGTTCCAAAGACATGTAAAATTCATTAGACTTTTCAAACATCTTTTTAACAGTGTATTTTTGTTCCAGCAAAGCTTTGGTCACATCAATTTTACTGGCCGATGGATATGGTCTCGTCATGTCAGCTAAGTTTATCCAAGATTGTCCCCACATGTTACCTAAATATATATTGTGTATAAGGTTTCATAATCTTATAATAGTATAAGTATAATTTACCTAATAAATGAGCTGGAATTAAACCATCATCTCCAACTACACCATTTCCATATTTTTCTATTAATTTCTGTCTGACGTATCTATGCAATTTGTTGTATAATGGTTCAACTTCTATCCATAACTTATCCATAGAATCAACAAAATCTTTATCGCTTCTATAGTCATAACTATTTCTCCACATTTCCCCTTTGTCGCTGAAATTATTAGCTTTACCAATTTCATTCGATAAATCTACGTAGTTCTTAAATTGATTCCGCAAATTCTTTCCAGTTGCATCTCTCCAAGCACTCCACGCATACAATAACTCCTTTTCATCCTTTGAACTGCTCATAATGCTTTCAATACCTAAAATATAATAAAGATATTTTAAATTAAACTTTCGATAAAACCATTATATTATCACCTGGCTCTAAAGACAATCCTTCGGTTTTAATATCACATTTTTGATTCTGGTATGGACAAATTTTCGCAGTACTGTATACACCGCTCATCTCATTCACAGTTTTAGTATACTGAAATTTTGAAAATAACAGTCTTACTATATTTATATTATATACTCCTATAAACTTATCAAACCTGTTCTAATTTCTTTTCATCCAGAGCAGCTTTTCCAACTACTTTTAAGTATTTTAGTTGTCTTTTAATAGCAGGATCAGTTATTTTATCTATATTTGCATTCTTGAACCATTCGTTGTATTGTTCTTTTTCGAATTTTGCATACGCCAAGGTTTGTTGTGTCTGAAACATAAACATCCACACATGTACTAAACTGAAATTTATAACAATTATATATATATTTACAGCCAATTCATTATTTTTCTCAGTTATATTAGTATTGTAATTCCAATCGGCTTTATTCTGTGCAGTGCACATTTCGCTCGCTTTCTTTTCGTAATCTCCTTTGATATATTTTTCAATTTCTTCCGGTGTGTGCTCTTTATTTTCATCCAAATAGTTCATTAAAGGTTCAAAGTACTCCAAGATTGCTTTAGAACTCAACTCCTCTTCTCCTGTCATTGCTTTCAAAGCTTCCTTCCAATTTTGACTAAGACCCAATGACAAGCCAGCCCTGAAAACAAAGTCAGAAATGATTATTTTTCGATATTTTATGTAATTAAAAGATCCATACTTTAATTTCTTTCCCACGTCCTTATTATTGTAGAAATCGCAATTGTGTAATGGTTTTTCTTCTTTATTTTTAGGATCGTACTCTCCAGCAGTAATACACAGTCCTCTATACAGTTGGAACTCCAAAATATGAGCTACAAAATAGCTACAAAAATATAAGAAATAAGTAATAAATCTTGCACATCACACATTATTTACTTAATATATTGACTATCTGCTATTACGTGATACTTGGCAGCGGGATCTAAATCCGTTTCTAGTCTTTTTGTTGGAGGTTTTATTTTTTGATACTTCGATCTAGAACAATAAACATGTTTTGGAACAAAACAATTTTTTTTTCATTAAATATGATTACCTCATTTGCCACCATCTCGTATTCCATTGCTCTTTCGTTACATTACCACTAAACACTTCCCAGCGCCATTTGTCCACTATAAGACCAAACGGAAGGAAAGCCAATCGTTCCAAAGCCATATCCATTTGCGCATTGATGGTAGCTTCTTCAGATTCTTTGTAGTTGTTATCCAACAAATTAATCGCTTTCAAGTGCTTGGGAGTCGAAACGGAAAGTGCTATAGTATCTCCAACAGCTTCGTGGAAGCCCGGATTAGCGCCTGATCGGAAAGTTATTGGTTGATCTTTGTATTGAAGGTAATACTGAATATGACCCATTTCGTGATGAATAGTAATAAAATCTTCGTAGTTAACTTCGGTGCACATTTTTATTCTGCAAATAGTAAGTAAAATCAAATCTACTGTGTACTGCAGTTTTATAATTATCAACTCACCTAAACGATTTTTTGTCACTAAAATCCCATGCTGAAGCATGACACAGGACTTCTCTATCCTTTGGCTTCTCAATCATTCCATCTCTTCCATAAGACATTTCGTTCGTTGGTAATTCCAAAGACATGTAAAATTCATTAGACTTTTCAAACATCTTTTTAGCTGTGTAATTTTGTTCCAGCAATGCTTTGGTCACGTCAATTTTACTGGCCGATGGATATGGTCTAGCCAAGTCAGCTAAATTTATCCAAGATTGTCCCCACATGTTACCTAACAAAATATATAATTTAATATTCCAATAAGAATGAACACTGGTTATAATTTACCTAATAAATGAGCTGGAATTAAATCGTCATCTCCCATAACTTCTTTGCCGTATTTGTTCACCAGTTTTTGTTTAACGTATCCATGTAATTTATTATATAAAGGCTCGACGTCTTTCCACAACTTATCCATGGATTCCAAGAAAACTTTATCTGATTCGTAATCATAGCTGTCCCTCCACATTGCACCTTTATCGTTGAATCCATTTTCTTTGCCGATTTTATTTGACAAGGTTACGTAATTTTCGAAATTTTTAAATAATTGCGTTCCAGTAGCTTTCCTCCATTCAGTCCAGAAATATAATAACTCGTCCTTGTTTGTTGAAGTACTCATGATGTTTTCAATTCCTACACATATTGCATTATTTTTCAGTTTGAAATGTTATTTATCTATCTTACCCGGTTCTAATGATAATCCTTCTGTATTAATATCGCATTTTTGAAATGGAAAAGGGCAAATTTTCGCAGTGCTGTATGTTTTTGTCATATTGTTCATAATACTAGTATACTAAAATTCAGGAATAAATATTTTATTCAATTATTTCATATTGTATTTACCGTTGTCAAATCGCTTTCATTCAGAGCTGCGTCGCCTACAATCTTAAGAAACTTCAGCTGCCGTTTCACACTTTCATTTGTGATGTCCTCCAACTTAGAGTCTTTGAACCATTCATCGTACATTTCTTTTTCAAATTTTGCCGTGATCAAAGTTTGTTTTGTCTAAATTTTCGTAAAACAAAATCATAAATAAAAATAATTGAAGTGTCAATCACGCTTGTCTACTTACCACAGCTTCGCTGTTCTCATTAGTGATGTTTGTCGCATAATTCCAATCTGCCGTAGCCTGTTTGTAAAACACTTCGCTGGCCTTTTTTTCGTATTCGTCATTGAGGAATTGCTCTAATTCTTTGGGATTTTTATACAATGAATTGCTTTTAGCAACAAATATGCATCCAATCACCAAGAACACCTGCACACAAATAATTTGTTTATTTCTAGTTTCAATTGATTTGCTAGATGGCGCGACATATAAAACAACGATAACTCATCCATTGGTTGATTTCGAATGCGATGCAGACAGTGCACCAATAAACTGTGAATCAACGCTTTCCCTTTCCCAAAATACTTTTGAATCGGCCAATTGCATAACAAAGTGCTGAATAGCTTGAATTCGAACTGAAATTTCGAGTATTCAGCAATTCGATATATTTACAAATGATTTGCTACACATTTTCTGTAAGCAACTCGAATGTCGCCTTAGCCGATATAATTAGCATAACGTGGAATACATGAAATGTATGATATTTAACCTTGGCTTAACAAACGACGGCGTTTCTGTTCTTTGCGGTTTACTTTGATATTCCTCGAAACAAATGCTATTGGCACACTTATTGTTTTCTACTGCAATACGATCATCGATTCACAATTATAAATGAACCTTCGAACGCGCCAAGCATATTATAAAATGCAACTTCAAATCCACAACCTTATCTTATAATTTACTCGAATAAGTATATCGAATTATTATATCTATTTTTGAGCATGCACTCAATCCGTTAATATCTATACTGGATTAAAATTATTTTTTTATTAATAGAAAAAAAAATAGATAGTTTTTTATTTTAAATATTCTGCAAGCAATAAATCAGCGAGAAAGTGTTTAAAACAATACAATTAACTAGATAACGGTGTGCAGTGATAAAACTAATGGTCATATTTACATTTTTGTTAGTGTTGAATTTGAAACTACAATATATTAGCAAGAAAAAATAAACAACAATATTCATATATTGTCAATAATTTCTCATTAGAATTTAACGTTGTTAGTAATTATTTATATTTTTAATAATATTATCTATAATAAGACTAAAATAATATAAAGCTTTACTAATTTAGAATATTTTAAGTATTTATGCTATGATTTTTATTTGAAAGTAGAATATTTAAAATTATTACTGTAGTATTGGATGATAACTGTAGTATTTAATATTCATTAAGATTCAATTGTAAATTGTATATATATATAAAATTGTATGTATATATATAAAATTGCTTAACTTTCATAAGTTGTCAGAAGTTAAAAACGCGCAGTTTCGATAAAAAAATGCATAAAATCATTCTTTTGTTTTTTTTTAATGCTAATCCGATCTTATGTAACAACAGCTCGAATTTTAATTGGTTTTGCAGGAAACGTGTTTGTAATTGTTGCGAGTAAACATGAGCGGGTATCGTGTTAAGAACGTTTGCGACCAGTAAAGAAAAACAAGAGTAATCTGTGTCGTGGTCGGTGGTCCGAGGAAACGCTTTCGGTTTCCGAAGAAATGGAAAATCCTCGAATACGAAGAATGCGAACATTTCCTCCTCGGAAAAACTGTTATCTTTCAATCAACGTTTAGTTTAGGTTTTGTTTTACCTGCCAGCAGATGCCCATGGTTGATGTTTATGTGTTAGCAAACCAACAAAAAAAATGATGCCAAGTCCACTTTTGAGCGCGCAACAATTCGTACTGGTTCGCCGCTTTCTACGGCCACAAACTAACTCCTAGTGTGGCGCCGTTTACCACGATCTTTTATAAATGTTCCACTTTGAAATGATAAAAAAAATCATCGTTGCTCGGTACTTGAGTTTTATATGTGTACATGAACACATACATTTTATTTCATAAAATCTATTTGTACCCCCATTTAGTGCAAATCACCTGTACGATTACAGTAATAACAACAACAAAAAAATCATATCAAACACTTCATCGATTTAGATATTGCAGCCACACTTCAGGCAGCTCCTCGACTTATTCAAATATACTTAATTCAGATAAAACTACATGTTTGATAACTATTTTCGAAACACTTAAATCATGCATAATCATGATACAACTAGACTTGGCTAAAAAAAAATACCATTGATAAATTTTGTGGATTATTGAAACATATTAATCATGTATTCATTACTAATCTCACTATTTACTTTAGTTTAATTTTGGATAATAATAACTTTTAATCTAATCATAGAATTACATCTTTTTTAAGTCGTCAAATTTATAACTTTTCAATTCATGCGTTATAAATTTTTACATTTTTGTTGAATTATTATATAAATTAATTAAATTGCACTGTCATCAATAACATTCATCAATAAAATTGTATTTGATAAATATCTAAATCAAGCGAAATAAAATTGAGATAACTTTACGTTCATAATATGAGAATGTTTATAGATCATATTTTTATGCTGTTTCAGATAGAGAATCGCTTAGTTATCTTTGGGATTAAAACTTATTTTCATTCAATAATCCATGCGTTATCGAATTAAACATATTGTAATTGTTTTGTAATTTTTATAGCTTATTTCTGCAACAAAACGATATAAACATCTTTCCTGCATCATAATATAAATTCATACTATAAATATTATTTCAGAATCATAATCAATAATTATTATTTTAATATCCTATCCTATTGATAAGAAGCACAATTTAGCCAATTTCCATCGTGAAATATGTTGGATTTGCTTTATTTGGATAACTTTACAGGGATACTTTGGAAAGATTTTTGTGGCTGTTAATGATTAAAATGTATAGGTATTTTAGTGTCTTCTTAAATGTAGTCATAGAAGATGTGATTTGTGTGAAATTAAAAATAAATAATATGGATATATTAAATACAGATTGAGAAGCACTGCAATAAATTGTGTAATGCGTATATTCATGAATTGCAGGCAACCAAAGTTACATCATTATTTGACAGTAGGGTGACAAATCAAAATCATAATAAAAACATAACCAGTATTGCCGACATTTTATATATATATATATAAATTTTTAGGATTTTGGATATAGTTATCCCATTATGGCATCCAAAGAGGACTGGTGTGCTGACAAGCTCTCAAAGCTGTTGAATGAAGATCTAAGAATATCCACACTAAATGAAATCAAGGAACATTTCCAGGAGGTCTCGGACAGTGAGGCAACACAAACTGCAGAGATCCTGCAGTTGCCTTTGGTGTTTGACTGTTTAAATAATTCAAACAGGTAATATTCAACTTAATTAAGGCAAGTCCTTGTTCTAATTGAATATTGTGGCAGTGAGCAAGTTGATTTAGCCTGTGAGGTATTGTCTTTATGTCTGGAGAAACTGGATATTGCTGAGACCACCAACAGATACAGCATTCCACTTGAACGGGCATTGACCCACCCAAATCCAGGCGTTAAACTGATGGCCCTCAATGAGATCTCAAGACTGGTGAATTGTGAAAACGCCAGGAAGCATCAGCTCGTCAGCGAATTAAGTAAAAGACTGCTTCTCACGAACGTTATCAAATGCGTGGGCGTCGAGGATCTGCAGGTAGCAGCAACTGCGAGCAACATCATCGTGTGCTTTGGAACAATTGCCACAGATTGTTTACTGACAAGTAATGTGCTGTCGACAATCAGAGAGTTGATGGCAATCAACGAGATTGTTCGCTTGAGATTCTACGACTTATTCGTGGATATCTGCAGCACAAGTCGCGAGGCTCATAATAAGATCGTCTCAGCTGGTTTATTATCGCCGATGATGAACGAGATCACCAGCAAAGACGTCCTGCTTCGCCTGAACATCATAGAGATCATATCGAAACTGGTTAAATTTGATTACGGCTACGACTATTTGGATAACGAGTCCTGCATCGACAGAATTTTCAGACAGATCATGAACGCCGATGACCCAATCTTTCAGCAGCTCTGCGAGCCTGGTAAGAGTAAACTTGCTTTACTGTATGTTTTTGTTCCTAATTATGTTTCGCAGGAATATTGAAGTTTTTTGGACACATGGCTCACTGCAAGCCCAATCAAGTTTTCAACAAATATCCGCAGATCTTCGACAAGATTTTTGTAAATCTCGAGAGCTCCGATTACACAGCCGTTAAAGTCTCTCTTGAGACGTTGGCCTACATCGCGTCTTCCGACAAAGCGATCATCGATTCTTTCGGTAAACCTCAACCTCCGGCTGTTTTCTTAATGTAACGCGAGCTTTTGGTTTAGTCGGCGATAAAATGACGAGCGCGATCAGATCGATCTCTAACCGATTGAAGAATCTCCCTACCAAAGACAAGGTGTTGATTCTGTGCTGGATGGAAGATCTGCTCAAAGCCAACGGTAATGAAATCGACTCGGAGATCTGCCTGAAATGGTTCGAAGCCTTCGGCCAGAACCCTATGGATTTAGTCATGCATTTCGTCCATAATCCTTTCGAGGAGGTGCGACTGGCTGGACTCGGCATAGTCAATTCCTTATCCGCTTACGTTTGGGGTCAAACCAGGATTAAAGAATTTCCTGGTATGCATCATTGCCATTTTATCTATACAATTTAATATGCTTTAATATTTAGGATTAATTGAATTCTTGATGAACCGTACCGGAGAGACAAGCAAAATTGTCAAAGAGCTGAAATATTCGATAATCGCTAGTTTGGTCGCAAATGATTTCAACGTTTTCCAGGTCGACACTGTTAAGCAATTCGAGAAGTTCTTGAAAGAGGGTACTTTTTACGTACAAGCCGCAACGGAAATTGCTTTCGAAAGCAATGAGTAATTGATCTTTTTTTAATAATAATATTACAGTTATGTCATTCTAACAAATCTACATTATAGAAAAACATTGTATACATCTAATCATGTAATTTAGTCGGTGTAAAATTGCTAATCATATACATAATGTTGCTTAGCCTTTAATAAACAATATTAAAAGCCTAAAATGTTCATAACTTATTATTAGCAAGGTGTAATGTATTTCATCTACTAAATTATTCTATTTTGTAACAGTAACTATAAATACAAATTCATATCCCAGAATCCAATAAGATTTTTAAACAACAATATTTGCTCGCAAAGACTGGATTATTTTAATATATTAATTAATTTTCCTGTATATTTGGTTGCCAATAAGAAAAATACTTTAAACCACATTTTAATGATACAATTTAGTTTTATTTTAATTCTATTATAATTAATTTAAATCTAATAACATTTTTTTAAGTTAATTAATGAAATAAATAAAATTGTATAATGAAAGTAGTTCCAATCCTCGTACACGTAGATCAAATAGCAGATGCATATGAGGTGATCTATCGAATTATTTACATTTATAATCCAACAGTAGTGAAATGTGATAAGACTTAGCGATTTAGTGTTTCAGAAGTATTAATTAGGTGAAGGTAAAGGATATGGATTTCAATATTAATTTAGAAAAGATCTGCAGAGCATGCCTGATAGAAAAATGCTCTATGAAGCCCCTGTTTGGGGCCTGCCTGCCCAATATGCTTATGACCATTACATCAGTACAGGTACAGATTTTGTTTACTTTTGGGATTAGGCAAACTTACGTGATACTTGTACGTTATTTTAAAGGTGATGGAAGGAGATGGTTTGCCAGCATTGATATGCACGCAATGCCTGCAAATGATCAACAGGTTCTACAGCTTCAAGCAGTTATGCGAGAAGTCTGATGCAACATTGCATGAGTACATGTCACAGGTGTCCACTGATAACCTGATGCAGGATCCTAAAAACACCAATATATTTACAAGCACTGATGCCCTTCAATCATCATTATTTAGTGATATATTCAATGATGCCAGCCACTCATTTGTTCATAGTTTCACCGGAGGAGGACCTGGTATGTAAATGGTTTAAGCTGGCTTTCAATTGTATTATGTATAATTCAATTGATTATAGATTCTTTGGCTGAAACCATGCAGAGTTTGCAGACCATTGCTGAGCAATGTTTGCCACCAACTTGGGAGCCTGAGGTTCCTTTGATCAACCCCAGCAGGGATTCCCAGGATATCATTTGCGATGAATTCAGCTTGGATGAATTTTTTAAATGTCAATTTTGCAATAATACATTTAAAGGTAAATTTGTGTATGAAGGAAATATATTTAATTTGTACCTTAAATTCGACATAATGATTTTGTTATTGTTTTCATTCTATTTGGGAATTATTTCGTTGTTATAGATGATTGGAGCTTGGGTGAACACCTGAAAATCCACACGCACAACATAATGTACTTTTGTAACGTGTGTGGAAAGAACTTTACCAGTCCAAACGCTTTGTCGGAGCACACGTTGGAACATTCCATTGAGCAGCCAGCCAAACTGGAGAAACGGAAGATGCTGAACAAACCATTTACCTGCAACGTACTGGCGCTTCCAATCGTAGTTCTGACATGCATGAATTCTCTTTTTGCTTTTAGATCTGCGGCAAAAGTTACACCGAGAACAAGGGTTTGAAAGAGCACTTCAAGATGCACACGCAGAACGACTGCATGAAGCGAAAGTTCGAGTGCTCGATCTGCGGCAAGAAGTACACGCAGAACAAGGTGTTGATGATCCACCTGAGGACTCACACCGGAGAACGTCCTCTGCAGTGCGAGATTTGTCACAAGACTTTCTCGCTTCCCAGTTCTCTGCACAAGCATAGGCTTATCCACAAGAATATCAAGCAGCACAAGTGCAACATCTGCGGAAAGAGCTTCAGACACACGTCCAACTACAACGTGCACTTGAAGCTGCATACGGGTGAAAGGCCGCATATATGCAGTATCTGCGGAAAGGCTTTTGCAACTACGGCAAATTTGGACGTCCACGTTAGGATTCACACTGGATTAAGACCTTACAAATGCACTAGATGCGATCATTCCTTTACTAGTAAGCTTTTTCAAATATTTTAGGAAGTATTCAAGATTAATTTATTTTCAGCAAGCAGTCAGCTGAAAAAGCATAATCTACGCCACACTGGGGAGTTACCATACAAGTGTTGGCACTGTGGCAAGGCTTTCAGACACAAAGACACCAGAGATACTCATTTGAGATACCACACTGGAGATAGACCCTATAGTTGTACTCTATGTCCAAAGAAGTACATAGCAGCAAGTCATCTGAGAGTGAGCTTACTGATTCAGCTAAATGAAGCATTATGCTGAAACTTTATGTTTTCAGGTACATATGAGATCCCACAGGAACGACAGGAAACACCAATGCAATATGTGCGGAAAATCGTTCCTCGATCCGCAAACTCTCAAATCTCACATAATGACTCACACAGGCATAAAGCCATACAGTTGCTTGGCGTGCAACCAACACTTTGTGCAATCAGCCACTTTGAGTAACCATTTAAAAATTTGTCCCCACAACAAAATAAACTTCTAAACATAAGAAACTAAAACTTTATTAATACATAAAATACGTAAAACATAATAACATTTACAATGAATCTTCAGCAATTCCGTCATATCTAGACCGCAGCGCTAAGACAAGCTTCATATCAGGCGGCATTAAGGTGGCTCTTTTTGCATGGTGTGTGCAATAATTACTGTCCTCAAAAAGGTGCACCAAATACATCTCAGCGGCTGCCTGTAAGCCCACCAATGCTTTTCCTTGTATACGTTCAGCCCCAAACTGTTGCATTAGCTCCCTAATGAGTCTACAGAATGGTAGCTTAGGAATAATATCATGGACAGACAACTGAAGTCTCTTCATTTCATTCAACAACTTTTTACTGACTACTTGCTTGACACTGCCCTGGCAAAGAAGAACAGTCTTCCTAGTCTTCTTCTTTGGTTTAATTACTTTAGCCGTGAGATTAGTATTATTGCTACTTGTGGAAGAATTCTCATGTCTTGTACGTGTCATCTGCAAAAATATTAACAGTTCAATTATAATAAATATTTACTGAATACCACTTTTATTTACCTTGTATGTATAAAACCTAATATATAAGTAAAAGCTCTCCGAATAGGTCTTAACTTCAAATATCACATCCGATGCTAACAGAATCTGCAACCAAGTAAATAAACGAACATTTTTGAGCGGGAAGTTTAATGCTACCTGTTGCCGGCATTGATAATTGCCACCTAGCGAATATTACTTACACTAAAATTTAAATAAAGGTTTCTGCTAATTGTTGTTTTATTAACAATTCAAATATAAATAATTCTTACTTCAAGATAATCACAAAACATTATTGTTAAGCATATTATAATTAATATAGATACATAATGACGATACAGATATTCAAAAATATTTTCGCAAAAAATTAAATAGAGTTGGTTGTTAACAAAAATGAATTTTTATAGGATATATAATTTAAACCGCTTCTATTTTGTTCAAATTATAAATAAAGTTATTGTACAACAAATACACAATTTATTAATATTATGAGTCACGAGTACATATTTATTTCTACGAACTGCGTGCACAATAGTCGCGGATTTGTAATACTTTGGACTTTGCACGCCGCCCGTCTGAACAGTTATTTTATCCCGCGTTAATCTTTTTACTAGTATTTCAGTTGTATTTTTTTTTTATCTGTATTTATTATAAAACGGTTTAATTTTCTCAATGAAATAAAAATAAATTAATGAGATACGCTGCTTAGTTTATTTAGGATTTAGCAGGAATTTTGTGTGACTGCCCTTGACTAGCAAATCTTTAGTGGCATTATTCAAAATTTCAACCTCCAAGAAGGCCAAGGTTTTCCCAACCCTCAAAGTTTTTGCATTTATAAGTAATTCATCACCAACAGTTGCTGACTTCAAGTACCTGAAATTTGAATGAAATGATTATGATTTTCCAATTAGAAACATTTCTCTCAACTTACGACATGTGCATATCCACAGATACACTGGGTACCTCTCCATATTTATGTGTGACCAAAGCCATGCTAGAAACTATATCGACAAGGGTTGCAGAGAAGCCTCCATGTAGCCCACCCATAGGATTCGTGTGTTCAGGCTCTACTTTCAAAGTGGCCTGGCAATTACCATTGTTGGCAGACAAATATTTCACCTGAAAATAGTTTAGTTAATGTTTGCAATTAATTATAGACCATGACACACTTACATTTTTAGTGAGGGCATCAAAGCCCTTGCACTTGTTTATCATCTTCATAATAAAATCTGCCTTGGGCATTTTACTAATTAATTAGGAACGTATAACACGCAGAAAAACAAGTTCTTATATAATTCTCTCACTAACTACACTAAACAAGTCGTCCCATATATATAGCAAGTTATTTGCAACCATACATACGCATGCGTCTATTTAGTTTCATAATATCCTTTATTCTAGTAAATCACGTAACAATATAGAAAACATAAAAATAGAGTAAAAAAAACGAATATATTACTTATCAGCCATCAAGTACTTTGTGTGCATTCCCTTCGCCAACAAATTCTTATTTGCATTGTTTACAATTTCCACATAAAGTTGTGCAATATACTTTCCAACTTTCAACGGTTTAACATCAATTAGTATTTCTTCCCCAATAGCAGCAGATTTTATGTACCTAAAAGAATACTTTAAAAAAAGTTTTAACTATTCTGAATCAACATACGTCATGTGTATATCAGTAGAGACACTGTGCCTATCACCCAGTGGATGTGATTTTAAAGCTAAACTGGAAATAACATCAACTAATGTTGCAGAAAGGCCTCCATGTAAAGTATCAAACATGTTAACACTCTCAGGTGACACTTTGAAAGTGGCTTGGCATTTTCCATCATTTGCAGAGATAATTTTCACCTGAAAGAAATTCTTACATATTCTTTATATATAGCATTTCCATTAACTTACCTGTTGCAAGACTGCATTGAAGCCTTTGTTGCCGCTCTGCTTCAGCAGCTTCATAAGCATATCGGTTTTCGGCATTCTGTTGTTGAATGAAAGTACAAAACAAACGGAATATTATTTTTAACTGAACTGATTTATTATTGCAAAGCATGAAACCCACTATACATACGAGTATTTAGATCTCAGGGTTGACCAAAGTGCATTTAGTTTAAAACGAATTGTTATATTATTGGATCAAGTTTGGACAACCATCCGCTAGACATTAATTTTTACTTGAAAGTTGAACTTTGAGCAGCGACAAGGAATAAATAAACAAGCATCATTGTTTTTGTTATTCTTAGATTATACTATAAAAATATTACTTATTAATTGATTACATATAATGGAAATTTATGTTGTTAAAATAAGCGCGCAATTATTTGGTTTTATTCAAGTAGATTTTAATTTCAAAATAGAAGACGTTCTTCTCTATCTTTAGAGATGTACCTTCATTTGATAAGTCTTCTCTTGACGCGTTCATGTACCTAAAATACAAAGAATTAGTAAAAAAATGGATTAGGGTCAGCGGCTCGCGGCTCACAGCGTAATTCTATAATTCAAAGCTTTTGCAAATTATTAACTAAAAATTTGAACGGAAAAGGTTTCTATAAACTAAAAACATTAATTTTAATTGAATAAAAATAGTTTAAACTTTCAATTTCACAATTAATTATTTTTGATTTTTCATACTTTCAATAATTTCTGTAAATATATTGAACAAAGTAATTATACTAATGGATAATTAAAGGTTTTTCCGTTTTCGAATTCAAATAATTACCGCTCATATCAGCGCATCAACGAGATATGGCTTTAACCTTCAGTAAATAGTAATAATGACCAACAAAGCTACAATTATTTACTTGACGCGTGACGATTTCAAAATATCACGGTCAAAAGTCGGCTACAAATTTATGTTTGAATAAAATAATTGACCATGGATCTACCCAAGAGCGTAATAAACTTAACCCATCTAATATCATTCTTGGTGAGGAATCAACTATTTTCTTTGCAGTTGCAATTATTTTCAATGTGTTGTATTGCAGGATTTGTTTGCTGTGGGTTTGACATTTCCAGTTTTGGCCCCTCACATCAGATCACTCGGAGTATCACATCTAACTGTGGGAATTCTGAGTTCCTCTTACTCCATTCTACAAGTGCTTTCTGGACCAATCATTGTAAGATTCATACTTAAGTACTGCAAATTATCACATTGTGCATGTATTTTAGGGCAGCTGGAGTGACGTTCGTGGTAGGAAACCAGTATTTATGATCACATTGTTCCTTAGCTCCGTATTCTATTTTCTTCTGGGTCTCAGCACTTCAATCTACTCCATTTTTATTGTACGACTGTTACTTGGTAAATTCTGAATGCTACTCTTAAAAATAAGTAATAATTTGTTGAATATGCAGGTATTTTCAAACATACACAGACTTTGAACAAAGCTGTTATTGCCGATTTCGTTAAAGCTGAAGATAATTCCAAGGTTTTGGGACACAGCACAGCATTCAGTTCTCTGGGTTTTGTAATTGGACCAATCATTGGTGGACATTTGTCTGAGCTTAAATCGGGATTTACGTATATCTGCTTTTTGACTGGATTAATTTTTATAATTAATATTGGTGAGTTATCTTAATAACTTGCCTATGCTTTATAATAATTGCTTAATTTCAGGCTTTGTTTATCTGCTACCAGAGAGGAAAACAAAGAAAAAGAGTATTAATGTTGGGGAAGAGCTGGTCAAGTCTGTGCAGGATTTGAAAAAGATCAATTGGAAACGACATTGGGTTTCGTTTTTACTGAAATTTCTTTTTGTGCTCTCCACAACAATTTTCTTTGTTAATCAATCTCTGTATCTAAAAGAAAGATACAATTTGAGCCAGAAGCATGTGGGATATGGCATATCTCTTGTGAGCGTGATTGGGGTTGCGACCGCTTTCTTATCTGGCTATGTGACGAAGACGTTCTACAAGAACAGGAGCTGCAACGAACGCGCATATCATTCCTTCTTGATGCTTTCCAGTTGCTTCATTGGATTCTACATATCTCCAAACTACTACTACGTTATGGCTTTGCTGATTCCATTTGGGATCTGCAATTCGTTATTGAGGATTGTCACCATGGAAATCTTATTCCAAAAGTGTGGCCCTGATGAGAGGGGCTCCCTGAATGGGGCCTCAGACAGTGTTATGAGCCTGGCAAGGTCTTTAGCACCAATAGCCGGAGGAGTTATTGGTGATGCCTTCAACGAGAACGCTGTAATGTTGTTAGCTGTAGTACCAGGAGCCATTGGCACTCTAATTTGTTATAGACTGAAAGGAGTAAAAGAGAAAATAAAATGATACGTGAAAATTGTGTTGCCTAAATTTCATATCCACGTCAAAAACTCATGATTTTTACAAGTGCCGCAAATTGATAACGCTTCATTCAATAGAGCAGAAATGAGCAATCAAGTGGAACATTATTTTTATAACATTTAACATGACTAAATACACTCGGATCTCTATATATTGGATTACATTTATCGTGAGTATTCATTAAAAAAATATATATTTTTCCAAAAATCTATAAACAAATTTTGTTTTAGGAAGCAACATGCATTGGGATACTGATGCCAATATTGAATACCCACATATTCACCTTGCAGGGTAGTCACAAGATCACTGGTATAATAGCAGCTGTTTCAATTTTAGCTGAGACGTATTCGAAGAAAATCCTTGTAAGACATGCAATTTAGTAACAAGAAAATTCGTGCTTTAACACATTAACCATTTCAGGCCAAAAACACTGCTAATCCTGAATCTATATTATTCAAATACTTATTAATTGAATTAATCACAAATATAATCTTGGGTTTAGCTACTAATTTTTATCTGGTGGCTATTGCTCGGATTATCTTTAGTAAGGGTTACTGCTTATTTTCTCTTAATCAAATGCTAATGAATCATTTTTAGATTTGTTCAATCAAATAAACACTTTGTGCAAAAGAATAATCAGCAAAAATGTTGCTTCTGAAGATTTATCCAGCACCTACAGCACAATGAATTTACATTATATATTAGGTTTAATAATTGGGCCAGTTCTCAGTGGGCATTTGTACCAGAACACTAAAACATTCCTTCCCGACATGTGCAAAGGCAATACTTGCTTCTACAGCGTGGCAAGCGCATTAACAACATTGAATTTAGTTAGTACAAGTGAGTTTTCGCGAGATTTACGTGAAGATTATCGATGTTAAAGCTTTCATCATTTTAGCTTTAGCTTTTTGGATTCCGACCTGCGAAGGTGTAGAGAATTTGGAGGAAAACGAACCGCGCGCAGATCCTTTAAAGTATCCTCCATGGTCGATCAAAACTCTGAGGTTTCTTTCTCGCATCAGTATTTGGGTGTTCTCTTCGAAGTTCTCGTTGCTAATTAAAGAACTTTACGGAGCTACGCCTATCCAAATAGGATACACCGTGTCCTTCCATTTTATGGTCTTCTTCGCTGCAACGTTCCTCCTCAATACCAAAATCAAATTCGATCCTAAACGATACGCACATATGAATTTCTTCATCGGCACAACTATATTATGCATGAGCATGGTTATGGCCTGCCTATCGCACAGTTTCTTTATGTTCTTGTTAAACAGCTTCCCCCTGATAGTCGCAAGAGTCTACATGGATTGGTCATACAAGTCATTATACTGCGATTCCGCAAGCATCTCGAAGACCAACAAGTATTTAGATATGATGCTACCTTTCGTCTTTGGCGTTTTCTGTGATATTTACCTAAACGACGCGTTCAGAGTCTTTTGCATTTTACCGCTGATTCTAGCTGTTCTTTTAAGTATTTACTACGACAGTTTCATCATTGATTGCTCCCTACGGACGCAGATTCACATTCACGACGAATAAAGTACAAAATTTATTACATTTTATTCTAATTGACAATTGCAAGCAATATAAATAATTCTGTTAATACAGCAATATTAAGTTATTGTTACTCTATTACAAGTTTTTAAAATTACCTGTTAAAGTTATAACAATTAAATAAACAGCTATTTAAACAAAATAAAATTTATATTGATTATTTTTTCAGATATTTCCCGAGAGAAAATACTAATTAGTATCATCTGCTTTGCACCAAATCAAAATCGTTTATAATCTGAGAAACCGAGAACTATTGGATATTAGTATTATCTACATTAGTAATAATTGCTATTATCTTAAAAATAAATCAGTTTTTATCTGTGGCCCGTGATAAGAAAGGCAAGGCATTCGGCTCCGGAAAAATAACAATTATGGTGTTCAAATCGCTCTACGCCTTGAATTTTATAGTGAGTAATAATTATAATGTAGAAGTTGCACTTACTTTTTATATTCAAGGATATAATATCTTTCGGATTGCTTGCGCCAACCACCAATCCGCATGTGCTATCACTGGGAGGCAATAAATTCCTAATAGGATTTCTTGCATCTTCGCACAGTCTTCTGCAGTTGCTAACATCTCCGATAATCGTAAGGAAACTAAGTTTACAAAGCGAATGGTTAAAACTGAAGCATTTCAGGGCAGCTGGAGCGACAGGAATGGTCGAAAGCCGGCTGCATTGTTGACTTTAACTGTAACATTATTCAGCTACATTTTGTTAGGAGTTGATTCGCTTTACTGCTACATCTTCTCGCGACTGCTCTTGGGTAAATCAAGGTAGATATTGTACTATTCCCTTTAAGTGCTTTATTTCAGGTCTCTCTTGCCACTCGAAGCTCCTGTTCAGAGCTTTGATAGCGGACCATGCGAGCGTTGAGGAACAGTCCGAGATATACGCGAAGGTTGGAGCGTTGGGCGCAATAGCCTTCATCTTGGGTCCTATCATCGGAGGGCACATAGCTGAAGCCGACTATGGGTTTAAAAAACTTGGTTTAATACTCTCAGGTTTAACTGCTGCGAGCCTAGGAATAATATTCAGTTTGAAACCAAAGAAGATAGCTGCTATAAACGATGAGAAGAAAGGAGCTGCGTTCAAAACAGTATTCGCGTCGAAGTGGCGGATACTCTTCAGCCTTAATTTCCTCATTTCCATAGTTTACAGTACATTCTACCAAACTTTCGGTATGATCTTAAACGAATCCTTCGGAGCTACACATAGAGAAGTAGGCTATGTTATAGCGTTTCACAGCTTAGTGTTGATCTTCGCTAATTTATTCGCGAAGCAAATAAAATCTGCTTTTGCGGATGATATTAGACGAATCACTAGATTTTCCGTTACCGGACTTTTGATTACGTTCACATCTTATTACTTGCTACCCAGTTTTTGGGCTATGGTGGTTGTAATGTTACCATTTTCCTTCTGTCGTACCCTCCTAGACGTGACTTTCAATGATATTCTGATTCGAGGAATTCAGGATGGCGAGAAGGGTCAGGTTATGGGAGCGTATGATAGCCTGGATGTGATGGCGGGGCTCATTACACCACTCCTCTGCGGTTTGCTTGCAGAGCAGTTTGGCTACAACTTCTGCATTCTACTATGTACTTTGCCTTTAATGCTAATCCTAGGTTTGATCAACAAACTGGACATAAAATTGGACTAAATTATAATAAATATGTACACTGCAAGCAGAAGGAATACATTAGTTTTTCTCTTCCATAGCCTTTAGCATTTTCATCTCTTGCTTCTCTTGAATCTTCTTCATTGCTTCTTTGAATTCCTTGTGTTTGGATTTGCTATCTGGTGGATACATTTCCTGCTTCATATCAGTCACCCACTTCTCATAATACTGGGGTTGATTAAAGTAGTGGAAAAGGGCTACAGGGAATGTCATATACATTGCCATTTTACCCACCTCCAATTTCCAACCTCCCATTTTCTAAACAATTAATGATCAATTACAATTTCTATATACTAATCACTAAAAATACTTACAAATTAATAATATTTCTACTAGGAACAATTGCACTTAACCTCATAAGAAAATTAAAATAAATACCACTATTCTCAACTGAATGAACCAAACAGCAACATAAGCAATACTTCGATAACCTTGCCAACTTTAGGTATATGCGAATAAAGTTGCCTATAATCAACTACCATTCTACTTTCAAAATCCTTTAAATATAATTGTTAACAACTTTATTAATTTCCATATTTTATTAATAATTATTTCTTACTCTTAACAAAATAATTATTAGAGAGTAACTGAAATATTATAATTTGTTTGCTGGAATTTCGTACAATTAAACTATAATTATTAATAATAAGTAATAAATATTCTAAACGGATATGGAGCATAAGTTTTCCGAATCATTTTAGCTTATTTCACTTATAATACTTGTTAAGTATTTGTATAAGTTACATCAAAAAAGAGCAATTTAAAATAAACTATTTATTTAGATTTCTTCTTAAGTTATGAGGAATGCTGATTTTTAGTTGCGTATTTTCTAGTTTTAATTATGGAACAGGTGTTACGAACATCCTGCGATGAATACAGTTGATACACGTTGCTGATGAACCTCGAGATTGGAAACTTCTTAACAAATACAGTATGCATACTACTGTTGATTTAGAACATGGTTTACGAGGATCTCTTGGAAGAGTCGAGATTTCTATGGCTATAACATGTTTGGCCTTTAATGAACTTGCCAGCAAATCAGCGCACGAGTTCAGCCAGCAAAACAGTATCTCACATACGAAATGTACAGGAACTCCTCCTTACACGTACCGTCCTCGACTATCTGACAGTGGCTATCAAAAACAAGACGAGGGGGAACTCTAATATATTTTTGTCATTGTCGCAGTTGTTCTTGCTTGAATTGGAAGAACAACATCCCCAGATTGATGATCTGAAATTTCTTGATTTACAATTTTGCGGTGATAGGTTGCGAAAGCTTTGCGAGCTTTAAATTGCTACTTTTCTTGTTTATTATTTTCTTTGTTTGATGTTGATGGTATTTAGTGTTGGCGATTTGAGCAGGTGGGAAGAACTTTGGTGAACTTGGTGCTCGGGCGAGAGCGGTCTGAACGTGCGGAATCCGTCTTCTTCTGTTCGTTCTCTTTTCTTCTTTCAGGAGAGGTGTCCTCCTGAGAGGTTGGGTTCGGCCGAGGGGGACACCGGTGGCAAAAGCAAGACGTCCGTCCGTTTTCCACGGCGTAGTGGTAAATAAACGAGCCAACATAAGTCACACGTCGACTCTTATCTCCAAGTACTACACATAGGTAGTAGCTGGCTGGGTGCTTGGCGAGGAGGCTATTGTGATGTAGGAGTAGCGGATATCGGCGTGTAGATCTCACACGTGGGCCGTGGGGTAGGTCGCGGCCGCACGCCCTATGCTAATGGCCCACACAGCTTACAGCGCATTATTCACCTCTCTCACAAACACACACACACACACACGTGCATTCAATACCGCAGACCAAACCAACAACAGCAAGAAGAAATAGACGACGGTGTGTTTAATTTTCCTCGCTTCTCATCATCCCATCGTACCCAGTAGATTACTACAACGTAGTTCAAGTCCAATTAACATCATTCAAATAATAACAAACTTATCTCCATCCTAGCTACATACATTTCCTGCAATAAACTTTATTTATTGCTCAACTTTGTTACCAATATACTTATAAGATTTTCAAATTTTAAATCATAATTCAAAAACTTTTTATTTATTAATTATTGACTAAAGTAACACTAAAAAATACTTATAAAGGCAAATCTGAATGTATTAAGGTGTGAGTAATACATTATTAAATGTATCATTGTGTTTCTTTTTGTGGTGATGGAGTGAAAACTTTTAAACAAATAGTTCAATATTGCGTCGGTATGAAACATGTAATTTGTTAGGATACATTGAAAATATGAATTGGGTGATGAAGTGAGTAAGTGAATCAGGAAAGTGGATCGCCGCTGAAAAGGATTATGGATAAAAGTAAAATGCAGTGTGCGAGCGCGCGCGATTATTGGCCAATTACTCATTCATTGTATGCACATTGCGTGTGACGGATGAATAATGCGACAACGTTAGGGCTGGTGACAAGGGATTTGCATTTAAAAAAAAAACAGGTTGAAGTAATGGGCCATACGAAGATTGCAAGACATCCCCGGAACGGAACGAAGATGGTTGTAGGAAACAGATATACACACACACACACACAGTTGACAACTCTTCCTCCTTCTCGATGATGGTAGAGGTGCGTAGGCGTGCGGACGTTTACATACGGAACGCAGAGAGTAAAACACACCTGCATTGTCTATCAGACGAAGAGGGTTCGCGAACAACGAAAGAAAAAAAAAGGAACGTGCCGTGATCGTAGGTGGAATACAAATAGCTTCGTCTTGGTCTCGGGTCTTCGTCTTTGGTCTTGGTACCATCCCAACGGTGTGTTTCTTATTTGCGTACCATGCTTTCCCGCTTAGTCATTGGCCGTACCGGGCATTTTTGCCGGAGTCACCTTTATCTATTGTTCTTTTGCGCGCGTATTCTTGTTACCTACCACACGAGAGATGCAAGCCAACGCACGATCACAATTGGGATCAGCGGGGTGAAGGATACCGAAATAAATAAATACGTACATAAATAAATAAATAAATAAATAAAAATGTTCCTTCGGTTGGATTCTGTGGATGTGGATGGCTACAATGGACACGCATGAGAGTTGTTTGAATAGGAAGATTACTTACGTACACTTTCTCGACATCGAAAATCGCTCGTGATTCCCATAAACTACACCTAAAAGAAAAGCAACAGCTGTTCGTTTCTTTCATCTGAAATAAGGATTTCCCAAATATAGAATCTCTTACACTCACAGTTATTAACTCATCCCTGTAATCCCTTTAATATTTTATTTTTAAAAATACTTTCATTATTCTATAACAATCATAGATTTTCCAATTACTTATTTTCTTATTAAATAAAACAAAACTTTACATTTTCAACTATTTCCACTTAGTTTGCTATGGATATGTGGATAGTTGCTAAAGATGCTTTGTTATGTAAGTTACTAAGGACGAGAACCAGAGAGACGCCAGAAATTTACGAGAAATGAAATATTTATGTATCCTTGTAAAAAATATATTAGAAATCATCACTTATGAAAAACACTTTTCACATATGAAAATATATTTTTTTAAATGAGGCAATGTCAATAAATTACAAATTGTTCATTTCGTATTTGCAAGATTGTTACAGTGTTAGCTTATAAATATAAGAATATATAAATATATATAGTCAGAAACTATGAGATAGTGGCTTAATCGTGTTCCGCACTTTCATAACTTAATAAAGGACGACGACGACGACGACGTAGCTGCAGCGGAAAGGTAGGGTTTTGAATTCGAAGGTGGATTATTTAAGGACGAGGCAATCCCCCGTGGTCGCGTTCTCCCGGTTATAAACAAACGGTCCGCAATAAACATTCTTCCTTTATAAATAATATTTATTTATTTCGTCCCCGGGGCTATCTTAACTATATAAAGATAAAAGGACATAAACAATAAGGCCGTGCATTTTTACTTTTTGCCACGTTCATTTTCTCACCGTTTCCTTTGCACCTTCGTATATATATATATATTTATATACATATACACACTTATGCATACACATTTATTGCAGATTGCAGCGTGCACGCCTTTTCAATGACGATGGAAACGGCCGAGAAAAATCGCGAAAACGGGGCGCAGCCGATTTACACGCTACATTAAATAACCTATTCCAAATATAGAAAAATTGTATAATAATTTAGGTCCCTTTCCGCCCCAGAAGAAAACGCTAATTGTTTCTCTCGCGCAGATACGTATCTCCCTATCCTGGCATTTCAATCAGGCTTGATTATACGTCGCTCTTTTCAGCATTATTCAGCTGATAATTGTTCGTATCTGGCACAAGGATAGATGCAGAGAAAATTGCATTTCCTACACACAGATTTTTTTTTGTTTCCCGCTCATTTTTCATATTTCAAAATTCCCCTCCTCGACTTTAATGCGTTTATAATTTGCCAATCACGCAATCATTCGTTGCCATCAACTATTTTATGCAAAACTATCCTTCCATCATTCTCTTTCATTCATCCTCGTTGTTTCTCAGATCTGCGCTCACGCCGCAAATGAAATAATACAAAGAGAAAATAGTCCTCCGGTATAAATAACGCAAATTGCATTCGATTCATATCTCTCTCTCTCTCGCTTTATCTCGCTGTCTCATTCGGGTTATTGAATTTTAAAAAAGAATGCAAATTGGCGCTGCAATTATTGTAACCGATACACCGCAATTATTATTATACGTTCAATTGATTATCATTAGCGTGCGAAACAATCTAAATGAACTAATTAGTGTCGAATTTATAAAAAAAAATACATTGTTCATTAATTAATAATTCAATTTTTGTTATACTAAATTTTTATTGATTTTGTCCTAATTTTAATAGTTTTTTTTTGTTGCAAATATTATGGTTTTTTTATTGTATTATTATTTTATTTTAAAATGAATCTTTAATTTTGTGTAGAATATGAAGTCATACATTTGAGAAATGGAAAGTTATAAATCCTCTTTGAAGATATGCAGGAATGGTCAATGTAAATATGACATTGAAAGTTTGCTTATGGAAATTATATGACGTAGATGTGTGTGAGAGAGGCATAGAGTGTAGGTACACATGTACCATCGCCATCAAAGAAGGTGTATGATGCACTCGCACTGCACACTAAATGAATTGCGGTAAAAATCAGGTAAAAGCTTGATCTGCTGCTCCGCCGTGGGCGGCGGCAGGATAAACGACATCGTGAGGTATATGATATGAAGCAGCGAAGAAGTAGTGTGTGAGGAATAATTGAAAGTTGTAAGCATTTGCATGCGTTTCTTGGTTTCCGCGTGTCGGCGGTAGGCGCGATCCGCGGGGGCGGTGTGGGTGCACGAACCGAGACTGGACGAGCAAAAAGAGGATTTTCTGTGGCCCCCAACAGGGATCAATCGCTCAGAAACTTACCATCACTACATCAAAGCCCACCAACCACACCATAGGTACCTGATTAGAATAATCCACTTTTAATAATTCGTAAATCCATCCATTTGGGAGAAAATAATGTGAGAGATTCTTTTAGATGTGATTGCGTTTTGTTCTCATCTCATTGCAGTTGACATAAAAACGATATGAGATGCAGAAATGGGACGACGACGATAATATTTTTGCTGCATGTCATCGGTGGCCGAGTTTCCTTCGAGTTGTTTTGAAAGAGTTCCACCGTCCTCGATCCTCCGCCGCCTCCAACCGCCCCCGATCCTGCATAACCTTGATGCCGGGATCGCTTTGCAAACTACACCAACATCAGAAAATCCTCCACCACTTATACTAAAAGTGTTTACACAATTTATCCCAACTCGCATGCATAACGAAACTTTGCACCAATTTTCCTAATCTATAAATAATATTTTTCAAAGAAAGATTTATATAATTTCAATAATTATAAATAATTATAATTATTGATTTTAAATTGTCATTTATTCAATATATTTTTTAATAATACTTGAAAATTTACGATTCTCATAATTTTCGTTCTGCACTCAGTGTAGGATTGTATGTTTTATTAAAATTCTTCTATTGTTGCGAGTCCAAACTCGATGAAAAAAAAAATAGATAAAAGAGAAGAAAAACTGCGAGCATCGGCATGTTGGAAATTGGCAAGGCTTAAGAGCGTAGACACATTGGAGGGTGATTATTGCAGGCAAGCCATGTGGTTTGTATTGCGAGATTTTGTTGATTCAAGTCTCGAACAATTGGGGAGACGGAACCGGATGCAGGATGGGTAACGAACAAAGAATAAACAACGAGGAAATAAAGAGAGAAAAAGGAGCAAGAAAAACAAAGCGTTCGGAACAGTTTTGTTGCGCTCCGCAATGTTGCAGTATTTTTGTCCTTTCCGCGAATCCAAGCACACATGAACGGATTTCGAAGTGCATGGCTTGTTTCGGGTAGTGAGAGTTGGGTAGGCTGTTTTCGAAAGCCCCAGAGGGTGGAAGAGTAAGAGAGGTGGAGAAGCAGCAGCAGCAGCTTTTGCATCAATTATATATCGGTGCAATGAGCAGAGGGACAAGCGAGGCGCGCATTGTCATCCCTCATAGATAGACGACCTCGTCAACATCAACATCATCATCATCATACCAATACGTGGACTTATTTAATCGGGCGCTGGTTATCAATGCGAAAGAGCAAAAGGGTCCTCTTCCTGTGTGCCGACACAGACTCACCACCCGCAACAAGGACCGTGTTATGCAATGCAGCATATGATGCGGCCGCTTCTCACTTCTCTTTCTCTCACTTTGACAAAAAACCAAATGGAGGCATATCTCATCCATCCATTCAACCATCCATCCATCCATCCATCGCGCGCTCAACTTATTCCGGGCTCTCTTTTTTGCGTTTTGTTTTTGCGCAAATAATTCACTGGAAATGTTGCCATTTGAGCGAAAGATTAGACTTTGATTAAACATTTGATGCGCTCGCCGCAATCACGGAACACTTCGTCCCTTTCGCTGCTTCTCCTTGTTTTTTTTCTATTCGTTTGTTGCCGTTGTGTCGCCGCTGCATTTTCCATTTTTTTCTCCCTTTTCTTTCTCCGCCTTCATCTGCGACGAACAAGCAAAAAAAGCTATAGTTACAAATATCGATGCACGTTGTGTTTCACGCCTAACCAAAGCAGGATTGTGCAGATCAGTAATTATCTTGTAAAAGATTCATACTTTTCTATTTACAGAATTTCTTTATTTTATAATTTAAATCTAAAACTTTAATAATAATTAGAATTTGAAGAGTTCAAACTCCAGTTCGTTGAAAATGGATAAAACTGCAGATATAGGATCTCTTGCGAGATGCTGTAACTCGAAAGCACATCTCTTATCCGCCCATCCATCTGCAGCAATCTGGGTCTAACCTGAAGATAACAATCCGAGTAATGAAACAAATGGCGTAACGTGTACGTTAGTCCCGAGAGCACGAGAACGATGCAATCTGGAATGGAAAGATAACGTGCCGTATTAATATGGTTTTCTTTCCCATATCTTTTTCCAACACGACAAAAATGCAAGCTTTAAGAGGCCTTCCTTTTTCCACCTCATCCTTGATATTTCATAAGGACTTGCACAACGCAGATTGCAATCGCTCGAAAAGTTCAAAAAGTTCCTCCAAAATGTATTGCAACCTCCAACACTATCGAAACTTAACCGGAAGATATATTGCACTTTAATCCACAATTATGAAATACTTCACATTCCGTTTTGCAACAATTACATTCTTTCTACGATCATTAACATTATTTAGTTTTATTTATAAGAATTATTATATTTGGTTTATTTAAAGGATGGATACTGAAGAATCGAATTAACGGAGATTGCAGAAGGTGATCCAATTAATTTATTTTTCGTCCAGGATTTCCACGTTTCTGCTATTTTTAGTGGTTGCCCGTCCGTTTATTAATTAATCGCTAACCTAGAAAGCTTACAACACGTTTGCGAGTGCAATACCCAAAATCAATAAGGCACGAGAATTGGGCCATTCCAAATTTAGACACCCTTGTTGATTTTTTTTAAATTCCCTTTCCTTATTTCCTTACCCGTCATCACCTTCTTACCTGCTGCACCCTTATCAAAAACTAAATTTAATTTTGCAATCATTAATTAGTTTATTAGATTGGGGAGTTTTTAAAATTATTTATAATAAAATGTATAGATAGTAGGTTAAGTTAGTAATTGGTTATTTAATTGGATTCTGCGGTGCGGTGGAAAGATGATCGAAGAATTGATCTATTTTTGAGTCCATTTAGCAATAACGTATTTATTGCCTTATGAAATATGCGGCAAAGTGGATTTTTCGCCTCGAACACGTTCGGAACAGATCTCAGGTCCCCCTTTACATCTTCTTTACGGACGTGTCTAATGTTTCGGAAGATATTTACCATCGCACCGCGAATACAGGATCCGAAGAAGTCCATGTATCTATCTCTGTACGAATGCATCGCATTCTGCGGGATTATGGCGTGCAGCAGATATTTTCTATCCGTTCTCATGTTAATATACGATCCGGTATTTACATTATGCCTGTGCGTGCACTCGAATATAACAACGACGGACCCGAAGAACAGAAAAAAAAAGAAGGATAGCAGCAACATCGAGGTGGAGGAAAATAACAACAACGAAAAGAAGAGCGAACAAAAAAGAAGGATGTTACGAAGAAGTGGAGGAGGAGGAGGAGGAAGAAGAGGTAAAAAGATACGAACAAAACGGAGAGGAGAAAAAAATGAAGGAGCTCGGAGGTGAAGGATAAGAACAACAAGAGGACGAAGAAGTAATGCAATTCAGTGGTAGCGTTGCATTCTTGTTGGGATCGTGCTGGGTCGTGGCCAGTGGCCAACCAGTTGACCACCCGCCGAGTCCCGCCGCCCTACGATACCATCAACTAACCATTTCCACTCCATTCTACCACTTTAACTAGTTTATTCCCACCGGAAACCGTTTTCTACTTTCCTTTTCCTATTATTTAATATTTAAGAGCAGTCATCATTCCTTTTGACTCAGCCAATCAGTTTTCTGCCCTGCCTAAGAATTTTAGCACTCCTTTCATTAACTTCAATTTCTATAGATTTACTACGACTTCAAACAAAATTTTAAAGATCATAAAACAAATTTCACGCAGAATAATAATAAAATAATTTATTTTTATGAAATACCAACAATAATTTATGGAAGTTGTACTCATCATTTATTTATATACATTTCTTTTCTCATTCTTTCTAAGAGCGTATAAGAAACGAATCTATTTATTGGAGAAGGCGAAAGTTTTATTTATTTATTTATATATTTATGGATTCTGTTTACGTCTCGACTCTATCTCACTGTTAGATCATCATGTATATACACCCATTTTTTTTCTTAGATACGTCCTGGCGCCGCGTCAGGACCATACATTATCCTGCAGACACAAATAGCTTCATGACTAAAATCTCGCTTCTTTTCTCATTTCAAAACCAACAAAAAAAAATTAAATACAGAAAATTTAGCAAAAATATTGAAAAGACTAAAAAATATACTATTATTATTTATGTGTATTAACAATTTATGTGTATTAAGCTACGTTTACTTTCGAATAATTTTGCACAAATATTGATTTATGTCTATAGTAATTAAAGCTGCAACTCAATATCATATTAATGCATTTAGAAAGCAGTAAATACTCAATTTTGTAACTCTTACTAATTTATTTCTTCATTATTTAATTTTCCTTAAAAATATATGTTTTTATGTTATTAGTTAATTGAATTTTTATATTTTTCTTACAAAAAATTGTGTTCTAAATGTAAGATTAATGGGTGATGTAAAGCCGTGGCCTATATTAAAGTTTCTTCTTGTTTTTTTTTGTGTGTATAATAAGGTTTTCAACCAGTTTAATTTTTGTTTTCGTTGTAGGAAATCTCGCGTGAATCGAGACCGTTCCTACATGTGTGATATGCATTTTCTTGGCGCAGTATTTTTTTTTGCTCTTTCTAAAATTTCTCCACCTTTTCCTGTTGCGAACAAAAAAAAAATATAAAGAAAAGGGGGAGTTGTAACGAAAATAAATGAAAAAGTAGGATGCCGAGGAAACCGGAAAGTGCGCAATCTTAATTGCGGCAGGATAGCGGCGACCGGCGTGTGCATTATAACAGTCATTACTCGACACTTTTCCGAAGGACTTGAATTTATTCCGAAGCCAGGCCAGGATATATCGCATAGATGTCGACACGTTTCAGCTATCAGACGGGTTCGATTTTTTCACTCTCCTTCTCCTCACCGCCGCCGCCGCCACTACCGCCTCCGGTGCTGCTCTTCATCATCTCGCTCGAATTGGAATTGCATCCACGCAATCCTTCTTCCTCTTTCCTTCGCCTCTGAAGTGCAGGCACGATGAGATGGACGACGAGGAAAAGGTGATGGTGGGTGAAGAGCAGTTGAAGGAGGAGGAGGATGAGAGGAAGACGCGGATGCTGTCTGCGTGCTTCGTGCGGATGGATGGATATGGAAGTAGTTTAGCGCAACGCGTGGTTTACGGTAACGAACCGACCCGAGGAATGCGAATTGATTTATTACTCTCTCATATTTTTTCATTATTTTTTTACTCGTCTATGTTTGAAGTTATCCTTTGAAACCGGAGATATTCAAAGCCTAAAGTACAGTTTGATCTTGATTTATTCGGTATAAATATTATTAAAATTTACCTATAATTATTATTGGAACATCCATGAAAAGTATTGATTTATTCAGTGTATAAATATTGCTGAAACTTAATCGATTTTATTTATTTCTATTTATATTTGTATCATACTGAAATACCAATATATCATAAATTGTATGGAATAATTTATTGTCCGTATAAATTCATAATTAATCTGAAATATAATTTACCATTAACTTATGGACTAGTGGCGTTTTTATTAGTCGCATAAACATTTGCGTTCACCTTTGCAACCATAAAACGACAAAAGAGAAATAACCATTAAAAAAGAAAGCAACAACAACAACGACAATAATCTTAAATACCAAATTATGTATTGGTAATTAAAAAAGCAGATTTTTTCTCCTTATTACATGCGGCATGCATAATTAATTGATATAATTACGGCGAGGTTCGCGTATTTCTCTGCGCGCACACAATTTATTTTTTCTTCTAAAAGCCGCAGCCGCTGTACCGTTCGAATGCCAACTAAGTTGTAGATCGTAAACGTAGTACGCTAATTGGTGTGAGTCATTATGCAATGCGGATGCCGGTTAATATAATAAAGCCTGGATCATCGGAGTCCTAATTAATAAGTCAATAAAAAATCAAGAAGTGAAAATTTTAAAGGAAAAATACAAAAGGATGGAAAGAAGCGGGTGGAATCCGGAACGGCAAGGACCCAATTACGCGAGTACTAATTACTGCGGCAATTTGGTTAAATGTTCTGCTCTGCATCTTTTAAAATATTATTATTGATATTGAATGCAGCGATCGTGGAGATGTAGAAACGATAAGTTTAAATGAGTCAGAGATTCTAGTTAGTTTAATTGTTATTATAATAAGGGGAATCCCCTTATTGTCGATTGCATATTTTCGTTGATTAGAAAGTTGTCTATTGCAAAAGTAAATAAAACATATAAGAAGAGGTGGAAGTAAAAGAAGAGGAAGCTTTCGCGGCAGCACATCATGTCATGTATTTAATTGTAATGCTCGTCATTTTTCAACGTCCGGAGATAAATAGCCGAGCATTAGGAACAAAGCCGTTTGCCGTGCAAAATGTTGCCGGTTCACCTTCATCAAAAGCTTCACGAACACAGGAAGAAGAAGAAGAACAGCAGCAGCCGCAACAAGAATAAGAAGATGAGAATAATAAGAAGAAGGAGACACAATAAATGAACGAGGCGATGCTGAGGAATAATGCGAGAGGAACTCGGACTCTCTCCCTTAATATATTTATGCGGCCTCCGAAACGCACACTGACTAATTGCAGCGCTTAAAATCTAACTCATCCGAAGACACGCCACACGCTCCAATTGAAACGTTCCCAAGATTTCTTTAATGTCGATTTTTACTGATTCAAACTTATATACAATAGTAATTAATTAGTGTTTGCAGATTTTGTTGTTGTTGTTAAATTAGTAATTAGAATTAAATAAAATTGGGTAAAGTTGTATAATACATAAGAATGTGGTAGATAATTAAAATTGAGGACGAAAAAAAAAATCTGTAGTACAAATATGCAAAATAATAATCCTTTGTTTTCAATTTGTAAAGGGGGAGACAATAAATTATAATTATCCTAACAATTACTTCTTTAGCATTGGAAGCTGTATGAAGAGACTCTCCCACGTCTCTGCGTCTCTATATTAGGTTGTGCACATCTCGCACATATAAATTCCAAGCTAGACGAACAACGTTTTGCACAGACTTTTTTTGTTGTTGTTGTTGTAACCGACTATGAACAATACGTTATTTAACAATAGACAGATTTACAATGAGTTTTAATTAAAAATGATTTTTTTATAACTGTTAAAGCAACATAATAAATATATAAATTATTTAGGGTTATTTATAATAAATAATAATAATAATATATTTTTAGCGATAAACTCACAAAATATTTATTTACTATTCTTAATAATAATAAAGTTATTATAAATATTTGTTCAAGTTGGTAAAAGTTACTTGTCAAAAAATATTATGTAACTGTTGTTGTTTTTTTTTTTGTTGTGGTAATTAGTAATTGATCCGCGGAGTTGATGTAATTTAGGTATTTCGGAAAGTAATAAATCTTTGTTATTCTCTGGGTCGACGCGATGAGATGGGTTGTTGGATAGAGTTCGGCGAGAAGAGGATGAGGGATGTGTATTCGTGGTGCAGCAGTAGTAGTAGTAGTAGTGTATATGTGTTCAATAGGTAGGTAGGTAGGTGTACATTAAAACAATGGCCGAGGTACACAACCAAAACGTGAGATGTAGCAGTACATCAGAGGAGAGAGCAGAGCAGAGAGAGGTTTCTGATGACTGATAGTGCGAGGTTATCCCGCACACGCCCCCGCCTCATTAGGCGCAATGTGCGTCACTCACACAACAACAAACAAACAAACTACAAACAAAACAACACGGTATATGCACACAGCACATATCCATGGTGATGTTGTTTGGTGGTGGTGATGGTGGCGGTGGTGGTAGACATAGCACAGACACAAACCCATATTCATGCATGTACGTGTGCATGTAGACATACTACATACACACAGAGGTATAGCCTCGCATGCTGCAGCGCAAGTTAGCATTTGCTTTCAGACAATTCTCATTACGGCCATATGATGTACGTCCAGCCCAGAAACCATTACTCGTGGCCTCGTTATTGATGGCGTTGCCGACCAAATAAACAGCCATTTTCGAATTATCAGAGCCCCTACGCTGCTGCACCATATTCATTATATATATACACACACACACGCATATATACTCATGTAGAGATAGGAGATAGGAAAAACAAGAAGGAGTTATGGAAAATAAATAGCAACAACACCTGGAGTCTTTGGATGATGAGCGATGGCTGGATGAAAAACGGAAAGGAAAAAAGCAACGAATGATTCTGGACGGACGTGGAAGGATGTTACATTTAATCAGCGGAAAGGTGCGAGATTGAAAATGGAACAACACGAAGGTAGTGATGTAGGTATAACCTGGATGAGTTTTGAGATGGATGCAAGGAGAGAAAGAGAAGTCCTGGCTACAGCAGCAGCAGTAGTAGTAGTAGGAAATAGGAGGTGATTCACAATAGATATATGATGGGTTCCGGGAGAGTGGAAGAGCAAATTGGTCCTCCTCCGTTGCCGACGCCGCCGTCGTCGTGGAAAGCATAAAGTCGACGCAATAACCTCTCCCTTTACGTGCGCCAGACTTTACGATTTCATAAATATGGTTCAGTAAAACACCGACGACTGTTAATTCAGTTAGGAAGGGATGATGCGACGCGACGCTGCCGACGTCGCGTCTCCTCGCACCCGAACCTTTCTCGAAGAAAAAGAAGAATAAACCGGAATACTAATGTCGCTGCGTTCGTGACTTACCATAAAAAAGAAACGACGTCTTCGGGCGGACAAAGTAACTTACAAATTGTGGACCGGTCTATACTTTCGTACATTATCTTTCTATTGATTTATACTTAAATACAACTTTAATTATATCATCTTTTTTTTCAAATGTAATTACTATTATTATTTGCGTTGAAACTGTATATAAATGAATAGAAGAACGTAGGAATCGAAAAACATGATTAATTGCGAATATCTGGTTTCGTAAATAAGCATGAAATTCGGGGTCTGTTTTTGTGTGCGAGAAATGAGATGCATCCGACGAGCAGTGGAAGGAATTGTCGTCGAGCACTCGAACGTCGGAAGGAATTTGTTTACGTTGACCGAAATGCAAGGACGTTGCCTACCGCGATATCCTGAATTACATTTTTATGCGGAACTTTTTAACTTCTTTTGTGCAGCAAGGAAATTGCGACTACCAAAGTTGTCCTCTTTCTACAAACATATACAAACACGCAGTGCACACAAACATATACAAATACATGTTCCAGAGTTTATTTTGTAAACTCCTTTTCGGGATTTTGAAACGAAAATCCTGTTACACTTATCCATTTTGCTAAAATTAGAGGCGTTTAGAAAAAACAATTTTAAATTTAAGCTGTGTAGATGACCTAATTATAGATAAGTTGGTTGATAGGATATAATGTTGAGTTATTTGAAGAAATACGTTGCAGGAGGGATTGCAGGAAATTAATATCGCAAGGAATAGAAAATAAAGGATAGCCGGAGCTGCGGAGGGTTAATCCTCAGACTCTTTAATAACGTTTTCGCGTCTGCGGTGCATTCTTTTGATGTAGCAGAAGGCGTGGGTGTGAATGAGCGCGAAGCCCAGGGGGGAGTCGAAAATGTAAGGAGATGAAGGTAACTAAGTAGTACCTCGCACATGTGTAGCGGCATGTAAACGTAATTAAGGGGGTGCGGGATGCACATGTAGCGGTGATATTGCCATCCGACGTACACCCCCGCTACGAAAAGGGGGTTTAATATACCGGGGGAAGAAAGGTAATTACACGTGCTTCGCCCGACAGGTGGCGCCACAGCAGAGGCGGAACGGAAGCAATTTTGCAAGATGTTTACCAACGTTTCCTTCACTCGTTTCGAATTCTTTTTTTTCCAGCAGAAAAGAAATTCAAGACGCTTTATTACAATTCCTTTACTTCTAAAAACAAAAAACAATAGAATATAATCGATAATCATTGATTTAAGTGGAGGACAATATAATATGTGTTTTTTTAAGGATCCGAAGAAGTTTCACTGTCTGATTTAGAGCGGTCCCTGGTAATGGCATCGCTCGCAACTTCAGAAAAAGAGAAGAGTTCGGCCGAGGAATCCATATGGATGTGTAGGAGAAGGTTTATAACGCATTTCATCTGCATACATTTGTCCTTAGCCAGCCACATAAATCCTTGTACATGTTTCACTTGCCACGATCCTACGTACGTATAACATCTGCACACTGCTCTCGCGCATTTCCAAGCATCCGCACACACTCAAACTCAACACTTTCAAACAAAAACACGCGCTCTTTCCCATTCTTTTATTACGCAACGTCAAGAAACTCAGAAGAAGTGGTCCTTTGTTGCGGTCTAAATGAGCGAAACCAAAATAGAAAAGTCAAACTAAATTTGAGTAGTTGGTTTGAAGGAGGAAACGGTGTAACAACGTGTACGTACCGATATGATATACGGGCTTCCATTCAGATTGAAATATATCCAAGCGGAAAAACGGACAGCGAAAGTAAAATATCATCGCAATGAATCAATTTATTTCCTCGCGTTCCACAATTGTGATCTATGGAGTTATTTGTGGATGATGCTATATAGCTATATCTTCGGGAAGAACAGAGCTTAAGAATATATGCGTATTGGGTCCATCCACCCAACAATTTTTTTATACAAGATTTATGATATAAATATATTTGAGAATGAATTCATGTGATGATAGTAAGAAATTGAAATTATCATATTGAAAAATCAGAATTTGCTGAGGATTTAAATGCGTTCGATAGATCTTCTCTTTATTCCTTTTCTTTCTGCAATGGTCAGGTTAAGAAGAATGAAGGTGGAGAGAGGTGAGTGCGAATGTAAGAGCTCGCATTTATTTACGGTGACATCCAGCAGTACGAGAGGAGGAGAGGTATCGCGTTTAAATCTTTCTGGGAAAATATCGATATAATCGGAGTGCGTGTAAGTGAAATGCTAAACAGCATCTCTTCGCTTTCTGCTTTGTTTGTGTGTTTGGGCGTCGGGCACGTACCGTTGCCGCTTCCAGGAAAACTTCGGTGGCGATCGCGGAAAAATCCGCACTCACCTTTTTCCCCTTGAAAACGAAGGAAAAACCGTTTCCACGTTGCGTAACGCAAAAAGAGATTGTTGTACCTGATTTGCATCGCTTTTATGTACATGTAAGAGTCCGCATATTTTCAATATATTTCTCTATTTCTTTTACCATCATTCTTGCTTTTTTTTATTCCACCGCTTTTGTTGCTAAGCAACAACTTCTAAATTAATTAATTTTATTAAACTAATTAAAGAAAAAAGCAATGCATGAATGTTATTAGTTTGGGTTTGCGTCGTTCTTTTCTTCATGTTTCTGCACAACTTTTTTTTAGTTTTGTTTTGCTTTTGCACGGCCCCCCTTGTGATTTATGAAAGGGTGAAATGGGGCTGCCCCCGGAATACATGTTGTGCACTTCGAGGGACTTGTTTATTGTCCGCCAACGCCTAATGTGGGATTCGCACGAGCTTTCCAGAAAATAATCAAATATACAATAGACATTTATATATTTCACCAAAGGAATTGGGAACGTGTCATCCACCCTCGCCCATTCTCCACTGCACACTCTATCTTTCTCTCTCCTTTTTCCTCTACTTATCTATATCCACTCGATACACCTACTTCCATTTCATCCCCTTTTTCCCCCGCCACCTGAATCTTTCATCGCACGTCGACCTTTTTACCACCTCGCATCAATTACAGCTTCGAATTTCCACATTGCTCCTAATTAAAATCCTTCCTCATCTTCAACCTACCTCTTCATCATGTGCATCAGAAAGATATTAAAAACTTTTATTTATCTTACCATATTTACTAAACAAAATTTCAATCTAACATTTTTTTTTTCAATTCCTTGAGGGCCGTGGCGAAATGGAACAGTTGCGTGGGCCGTTTTCCCGGGAATCGGATCGAAATCGCGATACGAAACTGCCTACCACCACCCACCATCCCAGGCTGATTTCGATAATAATAAAGTTGCAAAGAAAATAAAACGAGAGAAACAAAGTGAGGAAATAACGTAAATTGCAATCGCGCCATATAAATTTTAAAATTCTTTTTGATTCCGATAAGATTTCCGCAGATTTAAACCGATGCGTGCCAGAGACCTGAACTCCGTAAGTCACTCACTCTTTTCCGAACTCGCAGTTTACAAGTTTACTCGAAATTAATTTTAAACTTTTGTTTCCTTTACTTTTACAAATCAGTATTTGAAAGTGCAATTTTCTTTAATATTTACAAATATATTTAGTTTTCAATTATAGATGTTATATTTATAGAAATAAAATAATAATACTACAGAAATATATAAATCAATACCATTATCATATTTCAAAGGAAAATTAATTAATCTGAATGTATAATTATCTTGTATTTACATAATTAATTCATTTGATATGGCTCGCATTTATGATTTTCCTTGTAATTAATTAATCATTTATAATTTTCACATTTTTATAATTTCTTTATTAAATTAGTTTTGTATCGAAACATTTTTCAATTGAATGATTAGAAATTTATAATTTTGTTTGTTTTTTGATTAATCAGTTGATTAATGTGTTCTTTTCTAAATGAATTAATTTTACTTTGTAATTTTTTTCTTTCTTATTTTTGTAATGTTTGTTTGTTTTTCTTTTATTTTGAAAGTTAAGTTTTGAACCGAAAAAGAGGTGAAGAGAAAGAAGTTTTGGAGACGCGTGAGCGAAAGGGGGGTTGAGGAGACGCCGAACGGTGGCAGCGTCGCTTGTTTCGAGTGGGTGGTGGGGAAGGATTGTAAGTTAGCGCGTAGTTTGGTGCATTTCCGAAACACGAGGCGTCGCGACGCGCGCGTCTTCCGGCTGTGCGTGTTGGTCGATGCGGGTGCAGTGGGGCAGAGTGAGGCAGGTCCGGGCCTTCGTCGGTCGATAGGCCCGTCTGGGGGGGCGGCAGAGGGTCTATGTGTATGTGTGTGTGTGTGTGTATGTGCGAGAGCCACCTTCCCCTTCTGCCGCCTCCGTTACCACCCCCCAGTCGTCGTCCGACACAGACTGCCGAAGAGAAAGGGGGAAGATCGAACGAACGGTGGAAAGGAGAGACGGAGAGAGAACGAGAGACGTGAAGCGCACACGAGATTGGGGGGGCGGTTGGGACGGCGGCGGCGACCATCGGCCCACACGGCACACGCAGACAGTCGATAAAGAAATCGTTTCCCCCCTTTACGCTTCCCCACTTTCCACCCGCCAAACCCCTGCCGCTCCGTCGCCCGCAGCTTCTTAAACTTCCGCCTCCGTCCGCCTTTCTTTATTTATCTTTTTTTTTTTGCAACCGAACTCCCCTTTATTCCCCCGCAATTCGAAGTCCCCACCGCCACCCACTCTCTGCACTTTTTATTCGCTTGCATTTGACAGACACGCTCTGAATAAAACAAGAAACAATAAAAGGAAACGGCGGAAACGTCGACGGGGGAAAGAGGGTTCGGCGCAAATACGGAAACGGAAATGGTGCTGTTGTTTCGCAATCGAAGATGATCAAAATAATTAATAAATTTGCAGCAATTCAATAGTTAATACAATAATTTCACGGTTGCTAGTTCGAAGTTTCAACCTAATTTCATATAATTACATAACTAAATAATTTGCAGCGTGCAATATTTACGTAATGATTTCAGCGTTGCCAGTTTCAAACAACAAGTTTATATTTTGATTAAGGTGTAAAAAAATATTTCATAAAATATTCATTAACTTCAGTTAATACTTACATAACTAATAAATTGCATTTTTTGGGAACTAATATATTTCAATTATTGGGAATAACTAAATGATTTAATAAAATTCAAACTGTTACATTTAATTATATTTGCATTAATCATTATGATATCTCATTAGTATTAAATATTATTGATGTCACATAAGTGTTGGAAATGACATTAATGCATATAATCAGATCCAAAAAGTGGTAATAATTCAAGAAGTTTCAGTTTTCTTTTTACAGCTGCACTTCGGGAGATGTGTAATTGAAGATGCGACACCCGATTTGATTAATATGCATTAAGCCTGACAGATTGCCTGTCAACGCATCTTTGTGGATTCGTGGAGGTTGTCCACGGAAGAGGCGCGGAATGAGATCTGGTAGGTATGGGTATGATTGTGTAGGTTGCAGAAATGCGGATGGAATGGATAGGCTCGGACAGCGCATCCATCATTTTTGAGGGCGCGCGAAAAAGTTCGCGGATTCGTGCATACATAAATTTATATTTTCGCCTTTTTACCTCCACCCTCTCCCACGGCTTCCGGAAATCCGACCGGCGGAAACGGAAGATCTCGCGGGACTTCAGCTTGGGAACTGCCGCAGTAAACTACTTATTCGGATCCCACTGGAATTCCCACTTTTCCGTTTGGTCAATCAAACTCCAATTGCGTTCACACTTCTATGGAATCCTCAATTACATTAATCTTAATTAAGAAAGCTATCATCTTAAATAAAATTAAAATATTTGCATGTCCTTTTTTATTATATTTCAATTCTTGAAGATGTGATGAAAAAATAAAGTATTGTAATATGTAGTTAATATTGGTTTACGTGATATTGATCTAAGTGTTTCTGCCTCGAGAATTTAATAAAAATCTGCATGCTGAATCGCTGAAGTTGACTTCTTTTTTTTTTGGGGGGTGTTTTGTTTGGGTGGCTGAGGATGCAAGGCGGATGCAGTCTTGCGAATTAAAAGTTGAGTAAGGATAATTCGTGAGGATTTCCGTGTAGGTCCGGGGTGGATCGAGGTTTAAGGAGAGATGGTTTGGGGTGATGCAGGATGGGCGGCGACCGTAAGCCCCGGGAGCCGTAAGTATCAGGGCGTACGAAATGGTTAATTAAGTTTAGAACATTAGATGGACCTGAAAGTCCAATCTCCATTAACCCCCCACATAAAACACATTTTGGAGCAACATCAATTAATGATCAAAGTTGCCTCTTGATAACAGACGAGCTTTGGTCGGTGCATCTGCGAGAGGTCGGGAGACACACACACTGTGTAAGAGAAGGGATTTTGGGTGAAAACGACGGCGATGTCTGCTGCGTCTGCATTGGTGTGAGTTTGCAGGAGTGTGTGTGTGTGTGTGCAGGGTTGGATTCGGGGGGTGTGTGGGTTTGAAGCACAGAAGAGGGATGGAAGCACACGGAGAGAGAAACGGGTGGAACGACGATGACGGCGGGAAGGGAGGATTTTAGGTTTCTGGGGGGAAAGGAAGGAAGAGGGGAGGGCGAGTTGGGTGAATGTAACATCGATAATTACGGCCTGCGAGCACGCGTCTACAGTCTGCACGAAACCAACCCATTCCAAAAGCACCCCACATCGCCTGCAAATCTCCCCCCAAACCAACCAAACCTCCCACGCTCTCTCGTCTTGGCCGACGCCTCCTCCCCCAAAGGTGCGCTCAATTCAAGGGTGGGTTGGGTTCGTCGTTGCAGTCTGGACGCCGAAATGCACGGACGAAGAAGAAAAAATAAATAACCCCAAACCAAGACGAAACACACAAAAAAAACATTTATTATTTATATTATATGTTTTTTTCCAAACCCTAAGTTTCGATGCTTTCATCAACAATCAATCCGCCTCCGGTCGCGTTCAATTTAAATGGTAATTGGGGGCTGGTGTGTGTGTGTGTGGTGTGCAGTTTTAAGAACCGCAAAACTAATTACTGCAACAAAGGCTGCGCGCACCCCTCCATCCGTATTTTAGTCTTCTTCGCAAATCCCCCCACGACCGACGATTCCTGCGCCTCAACCATCCTCCAGCCCCCGTTTTCCACCCCCTAACAATAGCATTTTTTGCGCGTCCAAGATATAAAGCGGTACGTGCATTAGTTCGTCTGGTAAATTACATCATCCCCCCAGAGGATGAGCGCAACTACATTGCACACACACACACATACACCGACCCACGTAGAGGGCAATAGGGATATAGAGAGATAGTGTGTGAGAGAGTAAGAGATAGAGAGAGGAAGAGATGGAACACCGTATCCCAGACCCGGAGGAGGCAGGGAGGAGAGAGCTCTTATCGCGGATGGGTCTTACTTTACTGTTGATGACTTCTTATGCATTCTAATTACACATTATCATTCCGCTTCCTTCTCGCACCCAAACCGAAACAAAACAAACAAAAAGAGTGCGCAACCCCTTTGTTTCCTGCAGTCTCCTTCACATTCAATTGATTTTACTGCTTCATTTTCTTCAACAGCAATATTCCCTTTCAAATTATTTATTTAATTAAAAAAAAATCTTAATTTCCATCTTCAAATCTTGCATAGCATAAATTATAATCTAAAATTATTTAAAAAAAAACATAAAAATAATAACGTTTATTATTTTTTCTTCAACTATTATTAATAAGTTAAAAAAGTTATTTCATTGTTATTGCATTCTTTGAAAGTTCAGGAAATTATTATTTTTTCTCTCTCGTCGGATTTTTTCAAACGCAAAAAACAGTTTCATCTTTACGTATTGGTCAAATGGTCGAATGGAAAGGGAAATTCCAATTTTATTGCTTCCAAATACAAATTGTGAGTGAAACAGTGGAACATGGAGAAAAGGCAGCATCGAAAACAACCAAAAAAAAAGGGGTGAAACAAGAGAAAAATGTTCGCATGCCGAAAAAGCAGCTCTAACGAAAAACCAAAACAACAAAATGAAGAAAAACAACATGTAAAACGTAGGGCCCCGAGAGCGTCCATAGTTGAAAATGAACGGCAAACGAAAACAATGCCATATTTTTCTGTTTCGTCCTCTCGGCCGCATTTTTTTCGGCCCCGTGATTTTCCTCCCTCGCTTTTTATTCCATTTCCATCTATCCCTTTTTATTTCTCTCTCTCTCTCTCTCTCTATTTGCTGCATTGTTTTATTGTAGTTTTCGTTGTTGCTACGGCTCAGCTTTGCTTCTTCTCTTTTTTGTAATATTTTTTGTTGTTTTCGTCCATTTTCGTCGTCGTCCTCTGCTGCTTTTGGATCGAGTGGAACGGCGGGGTAGGTTTGATAGAAGGGGATGGAATAGCCGGTGTAGGTTGGAAAGAAGAGAGAGAGAGACAAGGATGAAGTGAGAGAATGGGGAAGAGCGAAAGAGCGAGGGAGAGAGAACGGTTTTGTGTGTTGGTAGTAAACGGTTGTCGGGTTTAAGGACCTTGCGTCGCGGCGCTGGGGCGGTGCGTCTTACCTCTCCTGCGAGGTCACCTCAGGTCACCGTCGGCCTGCCAGACGCACGCCAGGATAACGCCGGGATTAGGACGTGACTAGCAGGACTTGTCACCCGGGGGACGGCAGTTTTGGTATACTGCAGGACTACACCGCTAAGCTTTTACTCGTCCTTTCTCGTCCTCCGTCTACCATTGCACACACACACACACTCGCACATTTTACGATAGGTTTTTACGTTAATTGCCTTGCTTTTGCGTAGCCCAGGGCGCAACAAACCCGACGCCTCCACCTTCCGAAAACTTTAAATGCATTCATTAGTTTCAAACTGCGGTTCTTAACCCTTGCATGAATTTCCAACATGTCTTCGCAATGAACTCAAAAAAATGAATCTCATACCGAATAAAACTAAACAATAACTACCATTGCCTTAAATAAATTAATAAATAAAAATTTTGATTGATTTGAACGTTTCGATTTAGGTACAAAAAATTGATTAATTTGCATTCTGCAATGCTTTTTTTTACCAATAACAGTGAAATATATATATGGCAGGAAAATCTGCATTCTTTGTGCATTGGCAGAGGAATCGCACGCACCCTTCCCAAAAAAAGAAAACAAGGAGGATTAAAAAAAACTAGGTAGACCGATCGAAACTGCAAGAGAGAAAATGAAGGGAAAATAATGGTGTTCGAGAGAGACAGAGGAAGATAGAGAGGGAATGAAGAAGAGACAAAAAAAAAGGAACCAAACTGGAAAACAGGAAGCGGCCAAAAAACAAATATCTGCACCGATTGTTCGATTCGATGCGGCGCGCACGAAAATCCCTTTTCTCCCTTTTCTATTTCCCTCGCTTCACTATTTACGTTTTTTTTTTATTATATTGTATTATCTTGCTGCTGCAGCTTTTGGCTTTTTCGTTGCAATAACCGTTTCCGGTCGTTACATCCATTACCATTCACTGAGCTCAACCATCGATGGACTCACTATAAAACTTAAAGAAATGTTTGTTATGCTTCAAAAACACTGCTTTTCACATATACGCAAATTAAAGATAAATGTTCACTCTTTGAAACGCGTGTATTGGTATTATTATATCATTTATCATGTTCTTACAATTCACTAAATTTAGTAAAGTTGGTGCAACTAACTTAATCTAACCTGAAGTTAGGCTTAACCGAACTTAATTACATGAACGCTCATTTACTGTTAGAAAACATAATTTAACTTAATTTTATTACTTTAGAGAAATATTGAAGTTAAAATAATTGCTTAATAATATCATAAAGATTTGAAGAGTAGATGAAACTGTGTTTGTGTAATGTTTGTGTAATACTTAGAAATAGTAAATCTAAAGATTTTAATGATATGTCTCGTTCCCAATTATAATTCTAATTATAATCAGTTTCTTCATCTCAAGTTAATAAACGTGCTAATTAAATTTCGGAGAAGGGATCTTCAATCATCGCACACGGTTTTAACACAGTTTTCCATTCATGCGTATTCAATCAGATATGAAGAAAGAAGTTCGTTTGCGAAAAAGATACAAAAAGAGGATCAGAAACGGCGAGAAAGTAGGTGTGATGGACGCTGCACCATCGCTCATTTTTCTGTGAGGATTTGAATGCACCGTAACGTAAGGCACGTAGTCTTACTATGTCGAAAGTTGGGAAACGCGAGAATTTGCATATCAAAATTTACCTCAATTACATCTTAATGCATAATCTGAAAACCTCTTTTACTAAAATCTGAAGTCCTAAACATAATTTCAAAAAATTAATAATGTAAAAAATATTTTTGAAAAAAATAATACCCGGCGCATCCACTGAAATAAAAATAAAATAAAAAAATATAAATGTCTCGTAGATATATATTTATACGTGAGTAGTGTTTATTTATAATTCCTCGGTAGGATATGGGACGTAATAAAGACAGTCTTATTGCTCAATAACTCATTGCCTTTGGAGTATTTGTGCAGTCGAGATTCCTCATGGTCGGACATGAACTTGGCTTAACATCGCCGATAAATCACCGCGGAATGAATGAAAAACTTCGCAGCGCCGGGGCCGGAGTAGAGCAATTTTTAATGCGATCGTAAATACGCGAAGGAGCCATGCAATGAACACGTAAGTATATATGTTATGAGTAATAATATTTTTTTTTTATATATTACTTTTTATTTTTCGTCTTCGAATGACTCCAATAAACATTGATTTTCACATTAAAGTTATGATTTTCTTTGATAGTGAAATTATGATAAAAAAACGCAATATTAATATCTAAATAATAAACAAAATGTAGTAATTTTTCAAATTATTACAAAAAATAAATTAAATAAGTTTATTTTAAATTTTACAGAATGACATATAAAATTTAGTTATATTTTTTATTATATAGATGCGATCTTCCATTACTGAACTAATATTACGTAATGTTAATAAATGACTGAGATATGACAATTCTTCTATTGAAGTTTTTTTTTAATTCAATACAAAACCAAATTTATATTTAATTTTTTAAATAATTAAACATCATTTTTTTTTATTTTATAAAAATACTTGGTTTATATTATTACATATTAATTATATAATAATTTAGATTTTATTTAATTACTCAATAATTACATATTTTTTTAGATTATCAAAGATTAAAGACAAATTAATGACTTTTCTATCAAAATTAAGCAGATTTTTAGTTTTCCTATATACAGTGTAAAAATTGATTAAATGTTTGGAAATGTACAGTAGTTTCATGTTTTATTTAATTACTCGAAAAAAAAAAGTACATTAGGAAGAAAATTAAAGACGAAAATGTTACTAAATTTGTATTATTTATTGTTTAAAATTTAAAATTATTATTTTCGCCTTTTATATAATTAATCTGAGATTTGCAATAATTTCATAATAATTTCTCATCTTTTGTTATAATAAAATCATGAAGATTATATAATATATATTAATGAATTGGAAATAATTATTTTTTGCTTTTTTTTTAAGAAAATGTTGAGAAATATTGTGTTTTCTTTTTGAGGGTGTTAAATGTCTGAGAACGGGATGGGAACAATTAAGCCTGAAACGGGATATTTGCATACGGGAGTGCATTAATCATCCGCGCTCCTTGTTAGCAAAGTCTCCAGCAACATCGCAGGTGGTTTTTGATGCTAATAACAAACTCGGCTCAAGCCTATCTCCGCTCCGTACATTATTATTTCCAGCTGAATCGGCGAAGATAACCAAGGATAATTCCTAACCGTTTAACTTTTTTATACCTCTATCTCTCCCATATGCCAATTAACACTGACCAACCTAACCGATAATTAACCATCTCTGATTATTATGCAGCCTCGTTCGCTCCGAAAATAATAAAAAAAAAACAGAACCAAACCAAGAATGAGAATAAAATTGAAACGTTCGTAAACAGAAATTGTTTGCAATAATTTTTTAAATATTTTACAATAAAGTGTAATTTGGAACTTTCATTAAATAGACAATATATGAAAGGATGACTTTTTTTTGTAGTTATTTTTGCCACGAAGTGGAACAAGTTGACCGTTTGGCTCGTATTATTTATTGTTGTATGTGTGGTGAGTCGAGATTGCGATCTCTCGATCTGTTCCAGAGGTTGTCCAGTTGTTTTGTTCGAATAATTCGTGATCACGATAGAGAACAGTAGTTCGCGATAAGTCATATGAATAATGCGCGACAACGTGGCCTCAGCTTGAGAGCATTTTTACCATTATCTACCAGACCCATTATCCGACCGACGTCTTCTTGGACTTCGGCGACAATCTCCTATCCAATCCCCGCATCGGAGATACCTAGTTTCTTCTGCAGCAGCAGCAACTTAAGACCCTCCACTACCACCACCACCGGAATCTCTTTTTCCCCCCAGATGCGCGCTGACGTAATTGAAATATAAAATTGTTATTGGGAGATGCTCCGGTCGCGATAAGACCGTGGTTTAGTGAAGAATGGACTCCTATAAATCTCCATCTCGGAGCCAATGCACTATCTTCGAGACGGACGGGATTTTTTCCCTCATTTGCTTTGCAGCACAATCTCTGCGCGCGAGGATGAGAGAAATGGAAAGAGGAGGAAAACGATGGTGCAGCGGTGCAGTGCAGCGGCATGCTGTATATGTGTGTATGGTAACAATATAATTACAATGGTTGCGGGTGCTGTTCGATCCATAAATCGTGTTTGCTGAAATGAAGTTATTTAAAAGCGAGTTTCGAACCGGCAGCTTCCAGTTTTAATGAGACCACGCACTGCTTGTCTTACACCGCATTAATTCAGAATACATCTACTTACCTTCGCGTTATTTATTCGATCACGCGAACCCCTCAGTCTCTCCTCTCCTTTCCAACTATATCCATCTACCCATCAAAAAAGAAAATTTCCAATAAAACTATTTTTTAACGCAAACAATATATTTCTAACAATTAAACTAAATCGTTCATTTTCTCATTTATAACTTAAGAATTACTTAAAATATTATTTTTTTTTACTTACTTGTTAAATTTCTACTTCTTCAATAACACTTTTAAAGTAAACACATTAAGGGGTTTAGAAGTAGTAATAAAATTATGATAAAAATATTAAAAAATGCAATTTATAATTTATTTTCACATAGATGCAATGTGGATTTTTTGACTTAAAGAAGAGTTGGTGAATGTTATTTAACGTCCTTTTTAGTTGACATTTCATTGATGATGGTTTGCGCCATATTAAGTGTTAATGAACGGATGGTATTTAGAAATGGAATGTTTTAGATTCACTCGGGATCGTGGGACCGGAGGATAGGAAAAGGTAATAGAGATGTGTCGAAGCTTGCATTTTTTTGTTGTTGCTGTTGCTGCTGAAGTCGTTTTTCTTTTTGGTTGAAGGCGACAGTAGATCTTAATTGATTTTCAACGGCGTTCGCGAATTAAACGAGAAGAAATGTCTTCGTTCTCTCTGTTGAAGCTGGTAGAGTTAATGGACACGGTTCATTACTTATGCAAGAGTCAAAGCCGTGTGTAGGTGTTGACAGTATATGTCCTAGTCACCGAGGAAACCCACCGAGTCTACCTATCTCCCACTACCTCTCTCTGTCTCCTAATTTATCTAAATATTTAATAACTCCAAGTGCATTTACCGCCGCCATCCTCGTCCTGTCCTGCAACAACCATCCTTTTTTAATGATCCCGCCCTTCCCCACCTGTCCATCCATCTTTCTCTTCTCCTAATCTATTTCACATTAAACGCACCTAAAATAAACCGCCTTACATATTTCAGCGCTGCAACTGAAAATAGTTTAAAGTTGATAATAGTCGCGTGCTCATAATAAAAGGGTTCCCGGCACATTGAAAACCACTTTTATACCCAACTCCCTCACCCCATGTGTGACCTCCTCCCCAGACCGATAATGCCATGCAATCATCATCTACCATCAATTATTCATCTGAAAACTGAACCACTTTACAAACCACACAAAAACCAAAAGAACAACAATCGCCGCTTATTTCATAATTTAAAAAGTAAAAAAAAAATATGGATAATACTTCAAATAAGTTTAATTTGCTTAACATCTTGCATTAATTATTCATTAAAATATTATGAAAAAAATGAGTAAATTTTTAAAAAAGTTAAGCAAGTTTTATGAATGACTATCATTTTTTTGTTAATAATATCACAAAACTGAAATAATATAAAAATATGTCCTTTTTTTGACAAATGCAACTGTCAAACATTTGTCAAAAAAAGTTAAATTAGTGGATGGTGTTATAACTAGTTATGATGGAAAGATTCTAATAAATACGGATATTCTAATCAATAAATTTAAATTTTTAAAAAAATATATCCACAGCATGAAATGTAAATCATTAATAAATTGCCATTAATTACCTGCGGTATGTTAATTGCAGCACGATTCCGATTGCTTCGAATCATAAAACTAATATTATACAAATATTTGCGGATAATTATTGCGGAATGGAGAGAAAAAATCGGATGAAATAAGTGAAAGAAAAAAAATAAAACAACTGAAACAAAAGCAACGAGACAAGAAATTATTAGTTAGTTATGTAGAAACCATGGTAACCTTTTGAGTTACGGCGTTATGGTAAATGGCCTGTCGCGATTAATTCCGATTCCAATATGTTCGGAATTAATTTCTCATTAATCGGCGATAATTACTTCGTCTCATTATAAAATATAAGAGTTTTCTTTCGAGGCGATTTCAGCTTGTCGCTCGAACCGTCCAACGTCCGACGGATCAATCAATTCACGCAACAACAAAAATTAACAAGTCCATCATCAACTGCTAATTAATAATTACTTCTTCGTACTTTCAATTATTTGCTTACAGATAATCTGAATTTCTTGAATAACAAACTATTATATAATAAGTACAATTTTAATAAATTTATTTAAATTCCAAATAAATCTAATAAAAAATAAATATTTAATCTGCGTTTTAATTATTTAAGAAAATTAAAAATAAAATCAATATTAATTTAAATTTTTAGAATTAATTTAAAAAAGTTTGAAAACTATTTAATTTTACTAAAAATTTTAAAGTAATAAAATTTTGGTAAATAAATGCATGCAGATTAAAATTTAAATAAATTGAATCACTATTAATAACAATGTGTAATAATAATAAATCTGTGCGAGTCCTAAACGCGTAATTGTCTCGTTTTACAGTTTTATTATTGCTGTAATTGATTAAAGAAACATTTATGTAACAATTTTTTATTTCCTTCTCGCAAAAGAGACACGCCTCTGACAGTGATTGATTTAATTATCGGCGGAGGCATTTATAACTCTTCGCCTCGTTTTCATCCGTTTTCATTGTTTCCTCTTTGTTGTTTAGCGTTTATATATATATTTTTTAAATTTATGTTCGAATAAGTTCACTTGAAACATTAATAATATAGAATTACATGAGTTCTACATTCTCTCGGATAAGATCGGGAAAAATGCGTGGAAAAAAAGAGAAAAATGAAAAAAATTGTAATGAAATAATGACTAAAACGTAATTAAACGATATATCCTATTATAATGGCGATACGTGTCTCGGGTTACGTGTGTGTTACGTGAGCCGCCGTTGCGAAATCTCCATTAAAGTAAACACAAATCGATAAATCTGCAGGCGCATTATTATCTATCATTAATTAATAACAAAGTCCGCTTTGCTTTTCATTAATTTCATTATTTCGTAAAACGCAAATAAACAAAGTTTATACTGTACGTGATTTATCGGTCGTTCATGTTTGTAGCAATTTGCAAAGAATTTCTTCATTATGATGTAGATTAAGCTTTTACAGATAATTTTGAATTACATTTATTCATAAACAAATAATTATTTATTGAAGAAAAATTTAGAAAATGAAGAATTATTTTTTAATTTTGATCTTATATTTGCATACAGAATCAATAAAAAGTAAAATGTAAATGTTTTCTATTCAGTTGAAAATAGTTTAAAAAAAAAAAGTTTTCAGATGAAATTAATGATGGGGCGTAGTGAAAAACGGAGTGGTGCAATTAATGGTGATTGTGTAGCCTTAATTCGTTATTAATATGGAAAGAAATTAAATGGGAATTAAATATTTAAATTTTTGGCTTCGGGAAATGGAAATCGTCCTTAATGGTGAACGTCCTCCCACGGTTTTGCGGCGATGATATTAACAAGATAAATGCAAATGGGGGCCTCGCAGCATTGTGTCCACGCGTACACGAAATTAGACAAGAAAATAGAATCTGCCGGCAAAACGTAAAACATAAACCATTACCGCATGTATTTCATTTAAATCTGTGTAATTATGACAAACGTTGAATGAATCATTCATTTTATTTAAATTCCTGTTTTATTTTAATAAATAATAATTATTTATTATTTGAATATGAGAAAGAATATAGAAAATCGGATATTTTTCAAAACAAGAAAATTATATTGAAAATCGAAGTAAAAGATATTAAATTGAAGAAAAAATGTTATATTTATTCAATAATTGAAATGAAATTAGATTATTTTGAAGATGATTCTGTAATTATTAAATGATTCTAGTAAAAAAAAAATAATTTAATTGAAAATGTAATTTAAAAATTGAAATATATAGGAAAATCTAGAGAAAATCACACATTTTTCTTCAGTTTTTACTATTTATAGAAATTGAAATAAAATTTGCGAAAAATATGTTAAATTGAAATAATTTTTAGGATGATTTTGTAATAATTACATGATTTTAGTAAAAAATACAATTTAATGTTAGTTAAAAATGAAAAAATATGGAATTGGAAATTTTTGTTCACTTTTTACAATTTATGCAAATAGAGAAAAATTAAAATTATTGTTTAATTATTAAAAATTATTATTAATATTAAATCATTTTAATAATAAACAAATAGAAAAAGTTTAGAAAATCATGTCGTTTTTGAAAAAAAGTCAAATTTTAAAATTAAAGAATTAATTATAGAATTTAATTGAAAATAATTTTCATAAAATTAGGGCTAATAATGATTATGTAAAAGATTATGGAATTTTATAAACATAGGTGGGGAATTATGTACATATGAAAAAGAAAAACCTTGAATTTATAAATGTTTATGATGAGTAAAATGTTATTACACCATTTCACAAATGACAGTTCAATTTTCCATCGTATTTCTCCTCTCTTGTACAATTTATGTAAATGCACATACATAAACGGAATGACGAAGAAACAGGAAAATTACGTAATAATCTAAGCAGTGAATAATTAAAATTTACTGTATAAATATAAGAAATAATTTCAGGCGTAATTACGAATGCATTACATAACACGTTTTCTGAAATGTATTAATTTATATTGATATATATATATGAAATAATATTTGTATTAGATAATTTGTTAATGTAATTACGTGCATTATGAGCTGTACAAATATAATAATAATATTAATCGTTTTCTGAAATGTTATTTCAATTTTTTATTAGAGAATTCTGATAAATTTGCTTACAAATGCAGTAATTTGTTTATTATCTATTATTATGTAATTTGTTGTTAACATATTTGTAAATTAAATTAAATTAAAAATATGATATAAACTCTGATTATTTGTTCACTATTTTTCCTGGTTAGTTATGTTTATAAAGAGGAATGGAATGATGAAGGGAAAGAGGAATACATAAAAAAAGGGTGGAGATGCATGCAGGAGATGCGTTTGGGATTTAATGCGACCGTGTCGCGTATTAAATAGACGCGGAATTATGCAAGTTTCATGGTGGTGGTTGGTGATGATGAGGGGAGGTGTTGTGTATACACGGTGTGCACGGGATTATGAATTCGAATGAAATCGGACTCCCCCGTCGAAACGTACGAACACGGTGCAAAAAATAAAAATAAAGAACAACAACATCCAGCTGAACATCAACAAGTTATAAAACACGTTTTATGGGCGAATTTAAATGCGGCGCGTAAATATTTATGCGGCTTGTAATGTTGGCGAAACAAGCGCGACTTATCGGTCGTCTTCTAATTGGACTCCTCTCCTTCTCCGAGGTCCCTCCAACATCAACATCATCGAGTTAAAAGTCCGCTTCTTTTTCTTCTTCTGCAGAACGTCGATGGTCTTCGTCCGTTCTTGAACGTATTTACTGCAGCATCGAAGAGGATGGCATTTCGTCGTCGGTCCAATCAAAGAAATGCTAATGAGCCGTTTATGCCCCGCACGACGTGTTTACAACATTGTCATTTCGTTTTACGTCAGCTGTAATTGCGAACGCCATTAATACACATGCACGTCTTTATTCAGAGTGTGGAGACCGGGGAGCATTCTATTGCTTGTCTCTCATATAAATTAACCTGGAGGACTTGAGACCGCTCTGAAGATCTGAAAAATAAAGAAGAAACTAAAAGAACAACTGTCAATATCAAATCGATAGGTAACTTCGGATTTTATGTGCACTTACATGCATGAACCTCTCTCACACACACTCTCTCTCTCCCCTGATACCAACTAACGCAACTGACTTCTGAATTACATTCCCTATTTATTTTCGCCACGACGACAAAAAGACACACCGCATCGCACTGAACTCTCCATTTCTCCATTCAATGTTGGCACTATGTGCATAATAAATATATTGAACGTTGGTGGTTTCCCTGACTCATTCCTGAAGACTTAACTAAGCTACTTCACATCGTATCTCTTTTACTTTTTATCCACATAAAAATATCATGAGATTGTCTCACCTTTGCACATCGTTAAAACCATCTGCACAAATCAAAGTTAAAACATTTTTACTTGCTTAAATTCTCTTAATTATTCTAATTTGTATCAGTTTAATCATCATTTTTTCATCTAACTTTTTTTTCATTAATTTAAATAAATTTTTCTATTAGTAAGAAATTACATAAAAAATCTTCTATTATTTACTAGTAGAGATATTTTGTTTCGTTAGAACACTTTTATCACTAAGTTTATTACTTTTTTTAAATTATCATATTTGAATATTGAAAGAAAATCTGTATTTGAATAAGATTTTTATTAATAACTTTGCCTATTATTATATTAATTGTTAATTTTTAAGTTCTTGCATGAATAAATAAATATTTTCCATAATCCTAATTATTTTGATTATGAATAGTATTTTTATTGGAATAAATTATGAATTATCAAGTAATATTATTACATAAGTCAGTTTAAAAAAATTATATAAAACTGGTATTTTTCTTCTCAAAGTATTTTTTTTACTTACTTTCTATGTAAGAACATTTATATAAGTTTTCAGTTTCTGAAATAAAGTCAGTACTGAATTAAGAATACTTAATTAATAAATAAAAAAAATAATTAATATTTTGAAGAAATCTTTATAATTATATAAAAAATTATATTATGATTTTTTTCATATTATTCTCACAAACAGTAACCAATGATAATATTATAAAAAACGTATATTGTATAACAAATTAAATTATTAATTCAATTAAATTAAAGAAAATTGATACGTGGAATTGAAATATTACGTAATCATTCAGTTAAAAAACATCCGACATAGAAACGTGTTTCACTCGCAAGTTTTGTGACATTTATGAGGTCGTGCATCCCGACGGAGCCCAGACGTACACAAAACCATCCGTCCTGCTCCCTATTTTTCAACTTGTACTGCTTTTTTCGTTTATTTGTTGTTGCTGAGTTTCGCCGATTGCGTTCGTCGTCCCTTCTATTGCGTACAGATAGATCCCCGGAATGAAATCGATACACCGTGTATTTTATTTATTCGATTTCCGACCTCCTGCAGATTGCGACGGCAATAAAAGTAAAATAAATCTTCGCTGAATTGATGGAATCCTTTCAACGCAGGATCCGTCAACAAACCAAACGAGGACTCGCCGCAGCAGCAGCATCAGCATCAGCATCGAGAGCTGTCTCCAGTCTTCCGTTGTCCTCTTTTGTTTGTCTCCTCTGTATTATCTGTCAGCAGCACACTATTTTTTTTTATTGATTTATCTATTTGTTTCAACAATAAATGTATTTGTCATATTAATTAATTGTTTTTTTTTCTGTTCCTAAAGAATGATAGTTTAAATACATATGTTTGTTGTTATAAATCTTGATCTTCGTGAATCATCAATAAGAAAATAATGGTTTGATGTATCTGGTATCGGGTTGTGTTCACAGTGCGCTCCCACTTTAGCAATTACCAATATGTAAAGTCCTCTGCAGAGGAGCGCAAAATAGGCGCCGGGGGGCGGGAATCGTTCTCGATCCGCATGCACGTAATTGCGTCGGAATTCGTGCGTATGCGTAGATTGAAATTTATTGGAAAATATTTTATGTTTTATTGTATTCTTCTCTTTATTTAAATTTGAAAAGAAGTGGAGGAGCAAGAGCGAAAGGCAGTACCCGTCGGGTGATTTATGCGGCCCGAACGATCCGGGCATCCGAAGGCATTGTAGGAGGCCGTACGCAGAAATTAATTGAAGCAATAATTTATATTAAAGATTAATTTCTTATTCTACGTAATGTAGCGTGATATGGATATTGCATGCCCCCGGACCGGCCGTAAGTAAATCAGCGATGAGTAATGTCATTACCGTCATTACTTTTATTGAAAACTCCTCGGGGCTCGCGTGCGTTTCATCGAAGAAGAAAAGAAATGGTTACATAAAAGAGCGAGAAGATGCATGAAATGATGAAGAAGCAGGAGATGTGGAGGGAAAGAGGTTATCGGCGAAATAAAGAATGAAGAGCGAATGGAAAGGATTTGATCGCCTTTGGAGGTGGAGAACGAGAACGATCATCTCTCGCATGGAGAGAGAGTGTTTTTAATTGAAGTCCTAGCAGCGAAGCCAACATCGAAATGCATTTATATCTATCTTGCAGAGGCAGTGGTGTGTCCAATACATTTGAACGTCAGAGAGAAATCCCGGTGCATTTATTCATTTATATGTATTTATTTACACTTGCTTAACATATCCAGACCATTCATCACTCGTCCATTTGAATTAATTACTATCTATACTGCGGCGGAACAATTTATGGCGCGCACCGTATACTAATTAGGTGTCCGGCAATCAGAGAAACCGATGAAAATTCAAGTCCATAACCAGAGAGATCTTCGAGGCGTTCCACTTAATGGAAAATCGACGTGTTCGCAAATGCACATTCATCAATTCTGCAACACAGCGGATACAATCCGAACTCCAAGATTCGAATCTCGCGAAAAATCACTTGATTTACTGCATTCGCACAAACTATCATGAAATTGGACCTAGTGCGGAAACCTGCGGAACTTCTTTTATATAAATTAATTCACATCTTGACGTGTGCTAATTATATAATTATGAAATATTACTTGATTTATTGCATTCGCAGAAATAATGAAATTGAATCGATTGTGGATTCTTGAAATGTACGCTATTATAAATTTATCAAATTTCTTAAAATATTTGACAATTTCTTCTAATAATATAATGACAGATTTCTGGATAAATTATATATATTTTTTTGTGTGTATATTTGGATAATGGATGTAAGAATTATATAATGTTTATTTAAGGAGAAGCACCTGGCTTTTTAGTCCCTCGATGGATTAATTGATGGATTCGCGTGAGTTTGCTGTGCACGAGTCGCGGTTGAAACGATCTAAAATGCATAATTGCAAAATGGCGTCCGACGCCCGCATCAATTTTTCACAAATCACGAATTTCCCGTCTCCTTCGGACAGCTCAGAAAATACACACACACAAACACACACACACATACATATAGAGCGCAGACACAGCACAACCGATACTTATGCATCCATCAATATTTCAGCTGCACGACATCAACATCATCCTCCTTTCGTACGTACGTACGTACCTTTCCGTTCCTGCCAGGACGAGCGACCCTAAATAATGCACGTGCCCCTTTGGTAATCACTACCAGCAAAATATTATATTTAACCCAGATAGAAAGCTCTAGAAAAGAAACAATGAAATACTTCATATTAACCGTTTTTATATGTTTGGCGGATATATCCGCCATATTTTCATGTTTTTTTTTTAAATTTATTTAAAAATCAATCTGTTATTAGACATTGAAAATAACAATAAGCTTCAATTCTGCCTATAAAGAAGAAATCAAACATTATTGAAGATTGATCCATCATGAAATTAGTTGAAAAAAATATGTTACCAAAATACGATATAACTTAATAAGATACAGTTGAAAATGCGTCCTTGAAAAGTCGCGGACTAAACGTTTAATATTACATTTGTACTCATTGCAATCCATTTGAAAATGTTACGTTAATGTTTTTCCTTTTTTTTTGCATATGTTGTATGATATATTATAGTTGATTTTCCTTGAGAAACTTGGAAAAGTAAAAGAGATATGTCTCCGACATTTCTAATATATTCGTTGCACTGGATGTATATTTATGGAAAAGATGGAAAATTTAGAAATACGTTCGCGGTGCAATGCTGTTTTATAGTGCATATATGGGTATTGGTAATGTATTTATGTTGGTGATGGTGATGGTCATGCTGCTGGTTTGTTATGCGGCCGTTGTTTACGGGTCCGTAAATCAAAGCGGAGAGGTGAGGTAATAACAATGTCTGCCGGAGGCCGCCAAACGGTCCTGCCGAGGCTCGCCCAGTGTCCTGCTGGGACTCACTTCCAAGTCGGCTTTTACCTCCAACATTTTTTAAAATTTTATTTTATTTTCGATTCGATTTACTTTTTTTCGGTATTTATTTTCGTCGGTTTGTTTCTTCAAAATGTATTAAGTTGTGACATGCGTTATGGATCTTTCCAATTTATTTATTTACATCTCAACCTTTCTGTTTCCTACAACAACTCCACAATTCATTCACAAAAGTTGCAAAAATTTGACATTTGATAAAATTTAATTTAGTTTGTACTTATAATTCGTAGAAACGTATAAGTATTTACATAATTAATTGGTAATCTTTAAGATATTTATGATTTATAATCAGACTTTTTGTGAGTAAGTATAAATGGTGCAGCATTGAAACGGTAAGAAATGATTGCCATTTAGAGTACTCGCTCATCCCCTTAATCACGAGGTTGTATTTACTTTTTTTTTGTTATTGCTCTCGTTCGTGCCGTTGTTTTCCCTTCGTCTTTTCCATTCCATTTGGTATCGTTGCAGCTTCGTCCATCTTCTGGGTTGTTCATGCCATCGAGCGGCGGGCAGAGAAATGTTTCCAAGATGAAGTAGTCTAATGATATGGGATCGTGGGCTCAAAGACTCCCCAGTGGGTCCCTCCGTACTGGGCGCGCGGAATGTGAAAAACGAAGAACCGGTGTTAAATAAAATAAATACCCTTGTAAGTGGATAAGATGAAGGAGGAAGGAGAGGAACACTGCATGCGCGAATGCATCCAGCGAATTGAAGATGAATAATTTTGGATACGCAGAAATGTCGCGTCGCTCCGTTCAATCCATTAGAGCGTTAGATGTTGCGGAGCGATGGAGGATTTGAAATGGGAATCGTTGGAGGTGGAAGAGGTGCTCGCGTGATGGCAGCCTACTCTCCCACAGAGATATGCGTGATATTCGTATCGTTTTTCAGTCTATTACCTTTCATCAATAACCGTGGCACCTGAAACGTGCACACGATGTTTGTTACATATACAGTATGTTTCGGAATTGACGTCCCTGCCTCGGCATCCCATTACATCCACTTAATATTAAAGCCATGCCGTCGCCAGTTGCCTTTCCCGGAGCATCCAATGAGATTATAATTCTCGATTGCGTGGCGCAAAAGTGTACCAAGTAATTCCAGCATTAAAGACTTCATCTCACAGACCAATCATTTCGCAATAAAATATAAAACCTCTGTGTGCGATTGGATTCACGAGAAATAAGTGCATCGGGAATTCCACGTGGTTCAATTCTAGGTCTCATTTTTTTTTATTTAAGTAGAAGTCATATTCATATAATTATTTCTCAATTTGTACAAATAACAATGTCGAATGAAAATACCCACCTATTACATGACTATTATGTGTAATTCAAATAATCATTTCTTCAAATCCATAGAAATCATATTGCAAAACACAAATTTCTATAAAATTTAAATAATTTTTTTTTTAACTATAAATTTAAATATAACTTAATTAAATTAAGTTGTTATATTATAAAATATTATCAAATAAAGAAATAAGAAAGTTTTAAAATATATTGTAAAAATACTAAATGTTGATTACTGTGTAGTTTTTTTATTGTCCAAACGAATCGAAGCATTGTGTCATATGCAATTTCCTTGTCATTGAAAAGCTGCTGTGGATCGATGAGAGGACTCTCGTCAGACGTAGTGAAGACTACAAAAGAGTAGAGTTTTGGTCTCTTTCTTTTTGGGATTCCATCCATCAGATATATATATGCACACACAGATATATCGGCTGTCGGTCGGACGAGAGTTACCCTTCCTCCTCGCGCCAACCTTCCACCATGGTTAATTATCCCGCAAACCAATTATAATTTAATTATATGGTCTATCAATGCGTGAAATCAGCAAAGCGACACACACACACACACATCCATATTGATGCTGTGAAATGTGTATACGTATATGCAGACACAAAACGCCGTTCAACAACAGCATCAACTGCAACGCGTTTAGTGCAGAAGCAAAGGCAACGGCAGCAGCAGCAGCAGCATCAACACTTGTTGCCTTCGATGCACACCAGAGGAGTAGGAGACTCTGGTTATCCAATCATCGAATTCCCAATTTGCAGATGGGAAAACTTCTTACGGTAATAAAATCACGCATCGATTTTTAATCAATCACCTCTTCTTCATCCCTATTTTTTTTTATCTCTCACTTTATATTGTTGTTTTTGGGGGGGCTTCTTTTTGCTACGTTTCGGCAGCCGGTCGTGTCGTCTGCATTTCGAAAAGCGGACGCAAGAAACGCGGTAATTGCGGAATAAACGCGCGCATCCACGGCCCGTTTCATAATTAGCATTTCAATTATCCGCACATTTCCGTTTGTTTCCTAACGCCGGCCGTAATTGCATTTTTATTATACCGCGATTCTCTGCATACTCACACATCGCACATATATGCACAAATATTTGCATAACACATACAACTTGAATACCAATTGTTCCAAATCGAAGCACTACACAAAAAAAAATATATAAAACATCAATTGGAAGTTTTATGATAGAAATGTATATAAATTACAAAATAAAAATATTTAAATTTAAAATGTAAATCTTTGATGTTATCAAAATTTGTAACTAAATTAAAGAAATATTTCATGTATTTGTACATATTTTTTTTTGGGAAACTGAAAATATTTGAATTATTGTTTGATTTGTATTTGATTGATGATAAAGTAGTAATAGTTAATTTGAGTAATTTTGCGTTACAGAATCGGACGCAGCATAATTCACGCAGCGATTTGCAGCGAAGCCAATGAATGAATTAATTTATGATGATTAGGTGCGCCTCCATCGTTCGAGTAAACTGCGAATGAATTACGTGTTACGAAAGATGCATATGATATTCATTGGTGGCATGCATAATGCATGATGCAAGGTGGAGAGAAGCAAGAAGCCAGAAGCTGCTTTTGGATGGACAATTTGAATCTCTCGAAGTCTACGAGACTGCACAGAAACATGCACACACATTGACTGCCACCAGATAGATATAGAAAGAGAGAGAGAGAGTAGTGTAGTGTTTCTCTATTTTACTGCATCCTCTTGTGCGTAACTTCGATGCCCTCAATATACACAACGAAACATATTCAATGGTCGAACGTTAGTTATCTCCTCCTCAGAGAGGTTGTTCGATGGTGTCTGCAGACCGTGTATATACTGTACGTACGTATTCAATTGCTGCTACCCATTTGGAACACTCGCATACGGCAGTATTTATTGGAATCGTATGAAATATTCAGTACCTTGGGGAACGTAAACCAGAAGTATTGTATTTATGGTGTACGAAGACAGCTCTATCTTCTCTCCGGTTGCGTACGATGGTTTGGAAGTAAGGAAGGACGGACGGAAGGAAGGAGTCGCGCAAATAACGCTAATAACAAGCAACCACCACGCCTCGTCGTTCCTAGAACTTTCAACCCTTCTCTTCCACCCCAAAGCCTTAAACACTTCCGATGAACAACAACTATCCGTGCTCCCTTTGTCCTCCGCATCAATTTTTCAGCGAGAAAAAAGCTCTATAATAACAGGCAAACAAAAATGTATATCTGGTAAACACTTATTAAACTCAACTCTTCCTTCTTACCAAGAAGCCGTACCGATTCCACGGAAATACTACACTATTGTAAATTGATAAATATCCCATACATTTCTCAGTTATTAATAAATGTTACATAACACTTAACACATTCAAATTAAAGACCACTTCTTAATTTAATAAATTTTTAATTCAAAATTTTGCATTAATAATTTTTGAGAAAAAATTTAATTTTAAAATTATTTTAGACAATCATTAACATAAAGTTATTGGTAGAGATCAGATTTTGTTTTTAACTTTAAATTCATTAATATAATTAATATGTAATTAAAAATTATAAAATATATAAAAAGTTGTATAAGTTAATAGAAAAAAATAATCTATTTTTGAACATTTTTAAAAGTATTAAAAATATAATTATCTGAATTTTAAAAATAAGTGTTACAAATTTATATATTTTATGATTTAATTAGCGTTTAATTGTTATTAATTAATTAGAAGAAACTCAAATTTGACAGATCATATTATGTTTTTTGCTATGCAAAATTGATGGTTTAATTGTTGTCGATTAATTTCATAAAACCGTAAGTATGAATCATTGAGGAGTAAATATTGGTAATAAAAGAGGATCGTTAATCCATTGGAAATTACATGTTAAACTTAAGGTTGGATTGTTGGAAAATGTATTAAGGTTAATTAAGCGGAAATAACTACCGGCAATATGCACGTGGATGTGTGTAACAACCAACAAAAACTAAAAACAACAAGAAAAAAATAATGGAAATATGCATGAAGAAGGAAGAGTAATAATAACGATGATATTGTGCGTTCCTTAATGGAGCTGTTGTTGTATAGGTAACGGCGTGATAAAATTTTACAGCGGCATCGGGCACACAAAAATGCGCCTCCCGGTTGCACGTGACAGAATATGGAAGATGGTATTTTATGTGCACGGTGTTGAATGCAATAATGACTGCAATTACCGGTACAGCTACTGTGAAGAAAAAAATAATAATAATAATAAACCCTCCCGACCGTCGGCGGTAATGATGCGAAATCTGTGTCGCCTGCTATATAGCAGTCATCATCTTTCAGTTGTATTACTAAAAGTTTATTTTACATCCAACTTAACGGTAAAAGCAACAGCGTTACGCCATCTATAAATAATTTGTTGTACTTCCACAATACAATATTATATTTATTTTGTAATACTTCTTGTAGATTCTAAATATTATTAGAAATGTATAAAAAAAATATTTTCAAGTGTATATTGAAAAGAACAAAATTAATCATTAAGTTCACTAAATGATTTAAATTTAACTTAAAGTTAGTAAAGGACTAAATATTAATTTTGTAAATAATAATTATTTTATAAGTTTATAAGTTTTGTATAAGTTTTAAATGAAGAAAGATGTCTTAAGACTATTTTTTTTAAGCTCCGGTTAAAGTGTCGAGAATAATGAAAATACTGAATGGAAATACATGAAAACCAGATAATAAATATTTATTTTCAAGTGAATATTGGAAAGGACAAAATTAATCATTAAGTTCATTTAATTTCAAATTAAAATAAATATTAATTTTGTGAAGAGCAATAAATAAAAATAAAGTTTATTCTGTAAGTTTAAACTGAAGAATGAAGTCTTGTAAAAAGCTTTGAGGAAAGTGTCGAGGATAATGAAAATACTGAAAATACGTAAAGTGCATATAATAAATATCTATTTTGAACGCGGTACACAATCGCGCTCGTGTCATACGGTAATAGTACATAGTGCATAGAATGTGCGTCGTCGGTATTATGTAAATCGCACGTAAAATAATGCACTCGAAACGACATAATTAAAACATTAATGTCCGCATGTATACATTTTAAATAACCTGTATACTTGTACCGAGTGACATCCTATTAATTCCATGCTGGCCTCTCACTCTCTCTCCCTCTCTGTGTACGTATATATCTGCGTGCCTATATCCATTCATCCATCCATCGTCCTCTCTTTCGCACTCGCACATACGTACACAGATTTTCAGATATACGTACACGCACCGATCATGTGTGTGTGTGTGTATCCATCCCGGCTGCTTTATTTACGGCCGATGAATTATTAATCAAAAGCGCATCACAATCACAATCATTCCGCAACTGTTTGTGTCGAAATTAAAATCCGGCGACACGCAGCCCGCCGGTAATAATCTCACCTATTTTCCCCATCAATTTCCAACAGGACACACATTTTCCACAATCTATCTACAGATAATTCTATTTACAATTTCTGCTTGCATTATTTCCAATTTTCATTTCATTTTATAAAAAATTATTTAAAATTCCATAATTATTAAATTTCTTTGAAAAAATCATTATTATTAATTATATTATTTCATGATGTTATTTGGAATACATGTGATTAAAGATTGTTGAGAAACAAACGCTAATTTGCAGTTGCCACGCATCGTTAAGATTTGAACTTTCCATGTTCGTAAAACCATTGAAGCATTGTTAGAAAGTATACAAATTTAGAATAAAGGTAATCCAAAGAAATTATTAATTAATTGAATGATCTATACATACATCTATATATACAAAGTCTCCTATTTTAATTAATTTGGAATAATTTTATATTAATAATTTAATTTTAATGTTTATAATTTTTATTAGACAATTATTTTTTCTATAAACTATATATAAACTATGTGGAAAGATGAGTTTGTTTAAAAAAAAATCAATTTGTTAACTGAAAAAAATACGAATTTCATTAAATAAAGCGATATGTGATCTGAAATCGAAACTGCTGAAATTTTGCGAGTTGCAAAATTGATGAGAAGAAAAATAAAAATAATGAAGTCCAAAACACATCGATAAGAGTTAAGACATAAATTTCAGCAGTGTGTTTTTACGTTTATCTCTTCGGATGGATTAATGATGTTTTCATTGAGGAAGGTTGTTTGGAGAACGGCTGCGGTGGAGGAAGAGGAGAAAGAGAAGATGAAAGAGAAGTTCCTCGGTTGGATGGTCCGAAACCATTGCTCCTCGCCATCACCACTCCAGGCAATAATCTTTCAATGTTCATCATTTAATTATCGCCGCAGCTTAACACTCACACATCTACATTATACATGCTCGTGCAGAAGTATGTGTGCGTATACGTATACGAACACTTGCATTCGTAGTGCGGTGGTCGGCGAGGCCCGAGTCCGTTTAATATTATAATAAATTAAATGCAGCATCTGCGGTAATTGCTTCAAACGTTTATCGCCTCGCCTTATTAAATATTAAGCCCGAAACATTTTAAATGGACACACTTGATTATCATTACGCGTTAAGTGTACCGAGAAATTTTGCATACGCTCGTGAACTACACGGATGTTGATGATGACTCTTTCTCTCTTTATCTCTTAAGTTACGTAACAGACGCAGACTCCCATGGCTTTTCCGATCCATTGCACACTCGAAGCAGCGAAGTAAAATAAATAAAGAAATTAGTGCAGCGGCAACAAAAAAAACTATTTCCATTCTCGATGGTCTATTTTGTAGATCAGAGTGTATGTTTTTGATTAATTATTAATCTTCAGATCGCAAGGCAGTGCTCTTTCTCTTTGTCCTCCCGGTATTGATTGATGGTCTACGCGAGACAACGGAATGGCTTGGAAAGAAGAAAAAAATCGAATGCGTGTAATGGGTCAAACGGCCTCTTTTTAGGTCACTTCTGAGTGGATTACGTTCTCTATACTTTTTTTCTGCTATTTCACCCCACTGTATTCTTTATTATCTTTACATACTTAATGGAAAGTCCTTTGAGCTTTTATCCTGTTCCTTTCAAGAATAGATCGACTATCTTCACTCATTTTTCACTCAACTGATTTTTTTTATTTAGTTACATTGGATTCGAAAAATCTACAATCAATTCCATTACCGGTAAAAAAATACAAAATTACCAGTAAAATCTTATAAAAACCAAATATTAATACAAAATATATTTATATACTTTTATTGAAATTTAATAGACTATTAATTAGAATACGATATTTTCTAAAAAAAATATATTACCGGTAATTTATCGCTTTTTACTTAAAATAAATAAAATCTCGGTAATTTTGGTTAGTAATTTTTTTCTCAATGTTTGTAACGATTACGGACATGACGATTACGCAATCAACAAAAAAAAAATGAGATAAATTGATGGAAAATGACACATGCTGTGAAACGAGATCTGCAATTATTCTGTTAATTCTATTCTTGATTATTTACACGCGCATCGTGGATTTCCCCAATTGCATAATGTTTATTACGATTTTGCACCTCTCTCTCAAAGATTACCATTTAATTGCAGACATTATTGTTGATGATCTTCGGAGTTGTAACTTTTTTTTTTTTAGTTTATTTTATTGTATTTTTATGTATTCTCGATACGGTTTCTACGTCGTTCGGATTGCGGAATTGCCTGAGGTCAAGAAAAAGACGAGCCGAAGCATAAATGTATATTTATATATTCTTATTTCTTAATCTCGACCTTTGGGCACTTTTAATAAACTCATCAGTTACCCAACCTAATCAACTTCACACCTCAATACCTTCTCTTCTCTCATCGAGATCGTATCGCATTTTAAGGTTTAATGATATATATTTATCGTTCCACTTGCGCAAACAAAATGTTATCTGCAATTAATTTTTTTTTGTAAAAATTATAAAAAAAATGTTATTAATATTAGTATTTTCGTAATATTAATTTGTTGTAATATATTATAAATTGTGTTTTAGATTTGTAAGATAGATTGGAAGGTTTTTCTTGTTGGCTTAGTGAGAGAATACGGAATGGTAGATACAATGGCACTGGCTGCAGCAACGGGGTAATAGTTAGTACCAGCTCTGCGGATAGAGGGCAGAGATATAGTGCATGGCATAGATAGTGCACCAGTCGACGTCGTCAACATAATTTGAAAACGGCTGACAGCTAAGCCATCGGTGTAAAGTGGAATGGTGCGTTCATCCTCGGTCCAATCACTATGGCAATCTTCATCCCGATCCGCTGCCGCCTCCTCCTCCTGTTCTCTAAAGGGAAGGTTGTAGGAGGAAGAGGAGGAGGAGGAGGAAGCGATGGAGGAGCGACCGTTGGAGGCGGTTGCGCTCTCCACGGCTTATTCACTTGAGCGTATCATGGCTGCTTACCCTAATTTCAGGAGCAGCTCAGTAATCCCCAGTTCGCTGCAGTCCCCCCAATCACCATCTCTTCCAGAAATGCCCCTCGGCAGCGAATTTCCCGGACTAGTGGTTACGGATGAGAGGACGCCCCGGATAGTTCGGAGTTACGGCATCTGCAGCAGCGGCAACAGCAGCAGCAGAAGCAGCGCCAGAAAATTCCACTTTTCTTCGACGTCGCGCCACTGGCGCTGCTATTACCATTACCATCCACATCCATATCCAACCAACCCACCCGACCCAATTTATACCGCCATCCCACTCCTTCGTCTTCTTCCTCTACCGGATCTTTCCTTCGTTCCACTTAAAACTTTAAAATCAAACAACTGCTTTTTTTTCAATATAACAAAATTTAAATACAAATTTATAATCATTATCAAAAATATTATTTCGATCATATTGAAACTAAATAATCTTTTTTTATTAATTTGAGTACAAAATTAAATATAATTTGCACAAGTGGAAGTGCGAGGTAGTAATGGAACTTAAATATTTATATTATTATTTATAGATACTGAACGATGGCATTTATGGGTCATAAATTATGTTTCACATCATTCATAGTTTTAACTGCAGTATTAGTAATCTATATATATATATAATTTCGGAAACTATTAAAACATAATGAATCTTATATTTTTGGATGATTAGATGTGTAAAGTGTAGATGTCAGGGCAGTTCCTTGGATGATGCAACCATCCCTTATTTATTTGATGGTCCGGGTGGTAGTTTGGTTACCTTCACGTATGCCAGGCTACTGATTACTACTACTATAGTATGGATGCGAGTGAGAGGGTTGCATGGCACCGATGGGAGAGATCTTCGTGCCGAATTTACGATTTTCGATTGTGGGTGGAAAACAATTCGGGCAATCCGGGACCGGAATTGGGATGGATACGTGCGTCGATTTCCGGAGACGTGCGAATCGCCGACGTTCATTCGTTTATGAAATACGGCCGTCCGTGGTGCAATTAACGTGTATGTGTTCAGCACATATGTGTATGTGTGTATATATATGCGGGGGGGGGGGTTGATTGTGTGTATGCAGCCCGTCCGACATCCGGGGAATCCCCGGCGCATGCATGCATACAGATATACACGTATATATAGGGGTTGGAAGGTTGAGGGATGAGGTGGGACGGCCGAGGGGTCTTCGGTTTAGGATATCGCATACTTGGCCCCTCCGCATTTCTGCGCCCAGATCCGAATAGAATTTACACGTTCAGCCTGGAAGCTTAAACATCCCCGCTAAGTACACAAACGTTCATCTATTCGGTGTCTATTATTTTAGGATAATGCGCTTTATCGAGGAGGGGCAAATACGGTGAGGCGAAGGGAGTATGCGAGGTGATGGGCTAGGGGGGGTGAGGAGGAGGCTGCGGCGGGGGTGGCGAGCATTGTCCTGCTTCCGATTATATCAGCTTCGAACCCAGACAGATATCTCCCTTCCCACGCTAAAATACACACACACACTCACTCACATTTAGTGCATAGCGCACACCGTTCACATTTCATTCAATCAAACAACCAAAATTCTATACACACCAGCATTTCATTGTAACATCTATGACACCCTTAAGTTCAAGTTCGTTCAACTCTGTTATTCAATTAAAATCATCTCTTTCAAATATTATTTTCATAATTTCAAAATATTAAGATATTTCAATTATGAAAATTTGTTCAAATGTGATATATTTGTTACATAATTGAAGTAAGTAAATAATTTCTTCTAAATTGGATGTAAAAGTTGTTTAAAATCCGTATCGATATTGCAGTTATTTGCTGAAGAGGTCACAACCTGAGATTCCTGCAGAGTAAAATGCGAGCGATGCGGCGCGGCGACGCGGAATGCTCCTAGGATTATTGAAATTTTAATGCGAATGTGTTATTTTCTGCATGCAACAAAGGAAATCGTTCTTCGCCATTGGAGTTGAGGTGGAGGCGAGGAGGCGGATGAAGAAGAAGTATTAAAAGAAGAAGACGAAGAAGTAAAAGGTGTGTGTATGTGTAGGCTGTAGGTGTCTCGTGTGGCCTGTGATCGCCGCGACAATGGGGGCCGTCGGAATTCCTCCTCATCGTCGCGAAACCGTAACTGTACTGCAAATCATTTCGCAACAAACGCACTTTTTCCTCTTACTTAGACCAAAAAGAAAAAAAGTAAGATGTAGCAAAGTGCACGAGAAAGATGATGACTTGGCCGGATGATCTTGATGATGATTCCTCTGCAAGTCATGACACATAGCGAGCCGTGACAGCTGCGTGCTTTGCTGATCTTCTAACGACCGTACGAAGAAGGAACCTCCTCATTCGAACTCATTAACCACCAAGTGTGAAACTTCTTCTCTTCTCCCGTCCCATTGCGGAATTAAACGTTACACTTCTCCGGCGGGGATTCCCCTTTCCCATCCGAAAGCCGCCGCCGTCGCATGGGACATTCCCCCCTAGCGCGTTCTCCTCTTGCGAAAAGCATTATTTAATTGAATGCAACATTATTAATTTAAATTAGATCCTTCGGAATGGAAGAGACGTCCTGCGACCCCCCTCGAACAACAACAATCCTATGGAGCAATCAATCTGAACGTAGCAGGAAAAACTCGTTTTGCCAATTAATCAAATTTTATCTCTCCACGTTCGTTCCTCTCTTATTATCATCATCATCATCATTCCTTTTTCACGTTTTTCACGTCTTCGGGGAATCGTCGATCCTTGTTTTCCCTCGCACAATAAAAACCTATCTCGACTCATATTTACTGCTGTCGTTCCGTACCCTACTTTCCGCCCCGAACTGGATTCACAGAACAAAAAAAAAGGTGAAAACTGCAGATGCAGTATAATCAATATCTGCAGAAACACGAACATAAAGTACGGAATTATTATATATCGAATATAAAAGTCATTATAAATCATTTGGAATATTTATTCGATTTAGTAAATTGTTGTGATAATGTAATTCTGATAAATATATGTGTTTTAATGGAAAACCTAATAAAGTTGTTGTTCGATCTCAGAATTTGTTTGTCCATTATTCATTGATTGTTGCTTGGAAAATAAGGCGCAATGTGGGGACGCGGTAGCGGCGGGATTTAATTGCGGAAGAAAAACGATGCGAAGCGAAAACAGGACGAAAAAAAGAAGAAAAGAAAATGAAGAAGCAAAACTAAACAAACTACTGAGCGAGTGGAGGAAATTGATTCAATTAAAACGAGTGACTTGCAGAGCGCTTTGTGCAGTACGCAAAATATTGCGTCGCAACGGCAACAATAAGCCACACACATACATGACCGCAGGTTCCTAGATGGATAAGTCCTTCGTCCTTGTCGTCGATGCTTGCGTGAAAGAGAGAGAAAAAGAGATGACCTGCAGTGGGAAAAAAGTGTAGCGAGGATAGAGAGAGAGAGACAAGGTTTAATTCAAAATACGACCGTCGTGTCGGATGGTTTTGGTTGGCTGCAAGGGAAAAATATACGTGAATATATATGTACGCTGCATCCAAACATAGATGTGTATGCTTTTTATATATATATGTATAGAGAGAGAGTTGCACACGTACCCAGATAGTACGCGAATGCACGTCTATGTATTTCACAAAATGCTTATGAAATGTAGAAACATCGGCGCTGCGCGAACACAATTTAGATAGGAATTGTAGTGCAGCAGGAATTCAAGTAATTCCGCTGAAGAATGGAAACATGGCGTTTATTGGCGTACTGCAGCAATTCCTTATCCGAGCCCCGAGAAACGTGATGAGATCATTTAAATCCAGACCGGCTCGATTGCACACTTTTCCCTTTTTCATTTAATTAAATTAATACCAGTCTGCGGGGGTGGCGGCAGCGGCGGCGGCAGAGGCGGTTTCGCGATGGATGCAGCAGGGTTGATATGCATTCCGCCACGTGAATAACTACCATCCACGAACGGGTGCTTCACTAATATCCTCTCCGCCTCCAAAATCCGAATGCTTCCCAAAATTACATCAACTTCTCTTTACTAATTACTACTAATCTCTAATATCATTCAAACATTTTTTTTTCATTACATTTACATTTAAAAAAAAAACTTAATTAAGGCAATTTTAATTAATTATTAATATTTTTTTATAACTGAAAAGTAATACAATTGAATTTTTAAATTTAGAAAATTAATTAATGTTTTAAAAAATAATTTAATAAAGAAATCCTACACTCCGAAATCCTTATGCTTCCCGAATACTACTAATCTCTAATATCATTTTCATTACATTTACATTAAAAAAAAATATATTAAAGAAATTACTTTTTAAAACTTAATTAAGTGAATTATGATTATTATTTATTAAATTTTGTTAGTTTTAATAAATTTAGGAAATGATTTTTTTCTAAACTAGTTGTACTTTAAACATTATTATTGTGAATAAATAAATTGGAAATCAAATGCAATTTCATTAAAAAAAATTATTTAATTATAGAAATTCTATTGGTTTTTACTTCAAGTTTAATTGATTTGTATTAATTTTAGATTTAGAAAATTTAGAATTTTAGATAATTTTAGATTAAATTATTATAACTTAAGCTAAGAGAGTGTAAACTTAAACCTAAAAATAAGAAAATGGTAAAAGTATCATTTGCAATTCACTGCATCATCGTCGATAAATAATGGATTTACATAAGCGTTAAGCTATTAGGTTTCGATGTCCCTGCATATACAATTCATGTGCGTTTAATATGTATACCGAGGGGAAACATTAATCGCGAAACGAATACACTAAATTTAATTAGCAATGTAAATGCCGAAGTGTGCTAATGATAAATATATATATACGTACTTATATATATAAATGGAATAGCCGACGGCCAGATTATATAATAACGATAAAAAAAAATAAAGTGTGTTTGTGCGTTCGTAATATGCAAATCATAATTATATAGGTACAATTATTTTCACGCCGCTGTACAAATGGCAATTTGCAAGATTGCGATCTACATAAAGTGCGAATGTGATTAGCATGCTATTAAAAAAAATAAAACGAAAAAGAGATATTTTCAACATCTTCCAACATTGACTTCCATATGGTTTATGTGCGCTGGGAATGCGATTTTTTCTGTAGGTCTGAAGCGTTCCGCTTGGACCGTTTATCCATTATCCTGAGGAAACTGAGCCTTTTCCACGCACAAATCCAATTGATTTGCGTACGGTGGTGCGGCGCGATGATGGAAATTGCATTGTGCCGCGGTTTCGAGGTGTGTTTTGATGATCCTCCAACGTCCGATAATTCCAGATCCATTCATTGTGTGCATGAAAAAGCCGGTGGGTAGACAACAATAATACGCAATCTGTAATTATTGTGCGAACATCATCATCATTGCAGTCATCATCATCTTTAAAGCTCAAATTTGCATTAACTAATCATTGTATTGGAGATGCCGAAAGGATGAAAATATTTAAAAAAAAATATGGGTGAAGCAGATGATGTAATAATTTAGGACTCTTTGTGCGGGAATTTAATTCCGCTTCTCTGTGTCGCCGCGCGGAATTGAATTTGAATGCCGCATGTAGTTTATATACACTGAAACGTAAATGAGGCGATGGGCACAAAAGGCCTTTTGTTGGTTAATCCTCAAAACATATAGAATCCGGGACTGAAATGCGGCAGTCGCACCCGTCGTTTGTTTGGGGTTAGCTGGAAGATTATTTCATTCTTAAGCGGAGATTGTGCAAGTTTCCAACGTGTTTCACCCAAAACTGGCCGAGTTAATTTGCAACTTCCTCATCCATTTCCAAAGACGCACCGCTCATTACACATTTATCTTATTACTTTATCATTATCTTTACACACTTAAAACCTGCATTATTATTTCATTCATGATATTAATCGGCGGATATATCCGCCCCACCCTTTATATATAATCTTAGTTCTCAGTGAGACACTACTAATTTTTCAGACAGAGCTGACATTTGATAATTACTAAAATCATTGGTTTTCTAAAATTGTAGTAAAAATGTTGCAAACGAATTGATTTTAGTCAAGTGTAATTAATATTGTATATGTGATTTAGTAATTCAAGCTCTTCCTTCAACGTCCACTGAGATAGCAAAAGCGACGTCAAGTATGATGGATCGAAAGTATAAGTAAGTAAGGACAAAAATAATAAAATTTGACCTAAATATTATAGATGGTTTATTATCTGCTTTAGAACAGTCATATGAGTTTTCACATAATCCTATTATAAAATTGTATTAAAATTATCACATTATTTACATTTGAAAATAACAACATTTTAAGTAGAATAAATTAATTAATTAGTTTATAATTAAATTAATTTTAAAAAAAGTTATACTTTTTGCCTAACAAAAGTAAATAGCTGCAATAATTCATTGATGATATTTTATTCATTGAATGCAACGTGAGATCGGAATGCGTAGTAAAACTGATAAAAACTTTACTATTTTCTAATACACACACAAAAAAAACTGTCTGCTACAAATGCAATAAAAAAAATACGATAAGGAAACACGTGCATTTCGAGACGTCTGCACGTTTTTTTTTTCGTTTGTCGCTGAAAGATAAATAATTTATGTTTTTATTGATAACACGTTTTTATTGCTTTTCTTCGAAAAGCAGACGTGCGTATTTTTTTATCTACAAATCGTAGTAATTTTTTTTTATTGAATGAAATATAGGTCAAATTTTTCAATTTATGAATGAGTTTCAAATATTGTTAGTTTTATTCATAAAATGCGCGCTTTTTCTAATTGAATTAATAATTTTATTTATATTATGAACTAGAAATGTAAATTTTGATGTAAATATTATTAAATTAAAAGAAATTCTTTAATATTATGAAATAACTGAAATGGATTTGCTGTAGCAGAAGCTAATTAAAACCGTAACATTGTTACGACGTAAGTTACATAAAATGTCGAGGAATAAAAATGGGGCGGAACCTGTCGACAAAGAGAACTTTCATACATAAGTATATACATATTCGTACTCACACAAGCGCACGTTTGTGTACATGTATAAAATGCTTGTGCATACACGTAGCGAACAATTAATTATTACAATTAGAACGATACAGAGGCAAAATTTATGATTGCATGTTAATTAAAACGCGTGGAGAATTCGATCGTAAAGCATTCAATGCGCCCGGTTTTGTTTATTGCAAATGTCACTTAATTAACATTTAAATGCCAAACACTTCTCCGCATCCGTCGGCCTTTTTGACACGTATGCAAATCGAAAACAAGGCATAGATACAAAACAAAACAAAAAATAAATATTATAATAAAGTAAATAAAATATATAGAAAATCGTTGCGGGAAAGACTCGCTGTTTTATTAACACTTAATTCAATAATATCAGCTCGAGCGTGGAGCCGTAAACAACGAATGGAAATTATTAATTATTGTTATTACACTGCATGCATACAAGTACACACACACACTCGGGTATATTCATATACGTATAGTCACACACAGACGAACATTGTAGCTATTCGACGTTGTAATTGCAGCATTATATTGCAAAATTGAGACGATTAGCGTTTGAGACTATTATTGTTATTACCAGGTAAAATCAATACGTTGCATCGTAATTGCGACGTCCTTTTCCCTATTAATTAAGATCGCGTTATTCGAGAATTGCAACGATGAAATAAAATGCGAGAGGAGAGAAAAGTGGAAAAAAGTCGCCGGGAATTGCTCGTAATTACGAACCGCGTGTCCATAACTCTCCAGCCACGATACATTATGCCGAAAGGGTATTAACTAAGTAGTATTTAGTGCTGGATCAATTACGTAAGTGATGGTGGTAAAGGTGCCGCCATACCATTGCGTGCGACAATAACTTTTAAATAATATACCTATTTTACTTTTGTTATTGCAAAATTCTTATTACAGCACTAATTCTATATTTTTTTTAACATAAAATAGATGCAATTCCTTCAGATTTATTGAAAAATAATTATTTCTGAAAAACTGTAATTTAAAAATTATAATGTTTATTTTATGGTGACAATTTTCTTTAAATTGATTTGGCGGTTTTTATGAATTTAATTAATATATAATTATATAAATAATTATTTAATATTATAGAAAATTTATAATAAAGTTATTATATTAAATATTAAATATAGTTGTGGTGAATAAAAGTGATATTTAAATTGAAGTTGTAAGTAAAGTGTGTAAATGAGTTTTTTTCTTTAATTGATTTTGTAGTGTTTGATGAATTGAATTAAAATAAAATTAAATAAGTAATTATTTAATACTATTTAAAATTTTAAATAAATTTAAAGAAAATGTTTATACTCAATATTTTATTAAATATTAAATAAAGTTGTGGTAAATAAAAAGCATATTTAAATTGAAGTTGTAAGTAAAGTGTGTAAATGTGTTGAGGTTTTTTCTTTAATTGATTTGGTAGTGTTTGATGAATTGAATTAAAATAAAATTACGTAATTAGTTATTTAATACTATTTAAAGTCATTATATAATGTTGTGTTAAATACAAGGAATATTTAAATTGAAAGTGTGTAAATGTGATAACGATAAGGGTTTTGCCATGGCAACCGTACAATCAATTAGGGAACAACGAAGGAAGATTATTTGCATCTCGAGTGCTTTCAATCCGGCATCGCGCAGCCTGGAAGATTACTATATCAGATGGTTTTATAATTAGCGAAGAAAACGCTGCACGCCGGGAGCAGCGAAACACTCGATATTGAGCTTAATTAACTTAACAGAATCCCGGTTCTGTGCAGAAGATGAGACGAGAGTTTTTCACCCAAAAAAAATAAAATAAAGAACGGAAAAACTGAGAGAGAGAGATGTGAAACCGGAGAAGGATAATGGAGTGCCACGATGAAAGGCCGAGGAGCAGATTAATTCTTTCATTTCATCCATCCGCCAGATAGTTCTTCTTCTCGGCGGCCGTCTTCTAAATTAAAAGAATCAGCGCTCCGTGACGCAAATCACGTGTGCATCCGCATCTTTGAAATGTTGCAAATAAAGAATTGGAACAGAAATAAATAGATTTGTTTAAATATAGATTTTGAAATTAGATTAACAATAAATGAAATATAAAGAAATGATTTTATATGAAGTAGGAATGAAAGAATCGTGGACCAATGGTATAAATCGAGTACGAACTGCGTGTCAGCGCGAATGCAGAAATCGGAATGGGAAACGTGAATAAATAAGCGGAACACTTAGCCGTGTATCGCGGTTATATAATTCATGGGACCGCTGAATCGATATGGCAAAATGATTTTCCATGTACGGCCTGACAATTAAATAAGCTCCCTGCCTGACAAATATAATGGTAATAACGTGAAACGAAAATGTTGTTACCGCGCGTTGCGCTCTCCTGCTCGTTCTGATAATTTATTAAAATTCACAATTCAACTCAAACAACAACAACAACATCATCATTGCAGTAGTTCAAATCAATCGATTAATATGGTGATCAACATTGCAGTAGTTCAAATCAATCGGTGGGCGCGTGCTGAATGCGACACCTGATTCATTGCTTCCGGTTGCCGTTCGAGATGCTATCAGCTGCTCAAGACTTTTCCATCGAGACTTCCCTTTCGTTTATTTTTTTTTGCTTGTTTGCTGATGTAATTGCACCGTATTTGCGGCTTGCTGCGATGTAATTTACTGATTACCGATAATCAACTTTTTTGTTACCACTACACCTCCCCTCCCTCCTCCATTAAATAAACGATACAATTAACAGCGACGTCTTTAGAAACAGGTAAAATAATAAATCATTTTTGCAACATGTTTACATAAAATTAGTAACATTTAATTTTCGTTTAGTAATTTAAATAAACATTTATATTTTTAGTTATGTTAATTAAATTGATAATATTTTAAAAATGTGTAATGTTAGATTAATGCATGTATAATGTTATATTTAGATTGTGAATGAATTTGTTTAATGAAATATAGGGGACTGTGCGTATTTGCTGCAATCGGCGAGTCGGTTATTTATGGATGTGGGACAAGATAAGTTTTGATTTATCGCCGATCTGTTGAGCAATTAAAAATGGATTTAGGCGTTACCTTTGCGGAGAAGAAAAAAAAATGTAGAGGCGAGATAAAAAAAAAACGTTGCGGAGAAAAGGAAAGGAAGGTTTTTCGATGATGATTAGCATAATTAATTGTTGGTTTGTGGTAATTACAGTTATTAGGTTTTGCGAAAAATTACAAATTGCGTTTCTTGGAAGAAGAAATGGGGTAAAAAGAGTTGCATTAATTAAAAATTATCTTCATTCCGCCATTTAGCTAATGTGTAGTATGCAAATTTCAGGAGATTCGATCGGCTTCGAAAACAAGAATGAGTGTGAGAGAGAGTACGTATAGGATCGTAATAAATAAATGGAAATGGTGGTGAAACTAAGAGCAAATGGAATGGGAAGATGTTGAGGAGGAGGATGGGAAAAACGATGAATGTTTATATTGGGTGGTTAAATGTGGTGGACGTGTTGAATTAGTATGCGTGTAGTATAGATCGACGATAGTAACAATCATGGAAGAATGTGGTCCGGAGGAAAAGTATGATGGAAGACCCTAGGTTGGATCTTCGCGTTTGGGGAGAAGAGCTTAGCCATCCATGCGTGAAGTTGCATCGAGCAATCCGCACACGGCGTCACGCGCGCCGCACGTTCAACGTCCTCCGACTCGGGGCACACACACAAACCCATCCACTCTTCTACTCATATACACACACAGGCTATAACCATCACCAACAGCATCACCATCATCCGAAAGAGAAGGAAAGGGCAAAAAACCGTCCGCATTTTCTGCCGCTGACACCTCGCGGTGATGGTAGTAGTAGTATAGTAGTAGTCCGCTCCACGAGTGGTGGTGTAGACCTGGACTTCGGTGGGTCCCCTACTAAATCATCAACGGTCGCTGCATTATTCATCCTTCTTTCCATCGATATGATTTTTCGCAATCGGTAAATCATATCGATTATTAATTGTAATTATAAATCACCGATGCTGAATCCCTTCTTCGGGCTCTTTTCTCTCTAATCAAACCAAATGCACGACGCGATCATCAATTTCGTAATTTACCTCTCCGCTAATTGGTATTAATAATCCCACCGGTTTTTAACCCACTTCCCTCCTTGATATTTCATTATTATCTCATAGATCTCCAAAATTTATACATTCATGAAAATTATTAAGAATGATATTCCAAACTTCAACGAAAATTTCATAACAAACATGCAAGTAATTCCCTAGGAAGTAATATATCACAGAAATGCAACCATCTACTTTATTTATAATTAATACTCAGCCTTATCACATAATTAAAATAATGATTTAGTTTTATTTCTAAAATAATACAAAAGTTTAATATTTTTTAAATACATTTGATAGAAAAAATATATTTATAAAATTTTAAACAAAACTAATTTATGGGTTTCGACTAATTTTAAAATAAATTAATAATTTTATTTCTTTCAGAAATTTGTTGGATTTATTATAAAATAATAAATACTATTAAATTTGTGGATTTTGTCTTTAAAATGTTACTTATAAAATAGTTTATATTACATTAAGAAACTAGTATTAATTGTGTCATTATTCATGTGACTAAATTGTTAAAGGATTTGGATGATCTAAAATTAGTTACATAAAATGTAATAGAATTTCTTGGGTCGACTTAATCAAAGGACGTGAGTTTTTTTAAATGTTTGAAATAGTATGAGAGATTTAAATAAATGATGGCCGGGATTGTGCAGGTTGGCTTTCGGAATTTTTAAGGCTCGCAACGGCCGTCGGTATTGCTGCTGCTACTTCTGCTGCAAATGTGTATACACATACAAACATTTGCGTGCATTTGTATAGTAAATATATATATGTGTGTGTGTATGTGTGTTTTGTCGCAGGACGGTGAGTTCCGAAGAGACAATTGTATGTAGAGTGGCTGCAGGAGTCCCGAAGGAATAGAAATGCAGGCTCGTTGTAGCGCATTGCCAAACAGGGATATTTCGCACCATTGATTTTAACTGCTGATAGCATCGGCTCGCGCGTCTCAGTTGCATTGCTTTACTGCATTGCATACATACGATTTCTTTATCTCGAGACCAGAGACCAAAAACCCCCACACTCTCACACATCCATACAATCATACGTATACACGCACACAAACGCAAACACACTTGTGCACGAGCGTGAAGCAACCCTTTTGGAAACCCGCCCTCAAGATATGCACAATTCCGTGCATTGTGCCCCTTCGGGCGTTTCACACTCGATATGTCCAACTACGAGTTTCTCTGAAAAAGCATTGAATTTCAAAATAAATTAACTACAACTTCGACAAATAAAAATCACACACCTTAATTTTGAACAGAAAATATTATTTGCATATTTAATTTAAATAACAATATTTTAAAAATATACAAAAATTTATGTAATTTTTAATGAATGAAATTATAAGAATAATATAGAATGATGTAATAATTAGAATGTTATATGTAATTGAAATGCAAACAAGATTGCATGAATACGTTTAAACAGATCATAATTTAAGTTCGGAATGGTGATTATGTAATGGGAATTGTTTGAAACAAGAGGATGGATCTTCATCTCGCTTTAATTCGCCACCGTAGAGTTAGTCTATATATGTAGTTAGTTTTAGTTTTTTTCTGTTTGTTTTTGTAGTAACATCGGCTCGAGCGTAGTGGATGGAAGATCGAGCGAATTAGTTATGTATGTGTATAGTGGAGAGAGAGAGAGAGTAGCGTCGGTTATCTGTAAATATTGTAATTAAAATGTGGTACACGCTCACGGCCTCAGCGCAGTGGAGATTAGCCTGGTTAATTTGTACCAGGCATGTGAACAGCATCGCATGTTTGCTGTGCGCTCTGGTCTTGTCTGAGAGAGGATGATGGTCGGTCCGGAGAAGAGGTATAAGATGTAAGGGAAGAGAAGCAAAGGCAGATACGGAGGTAGAGGTAAAGGCCGGTTGGCATACAAGAAGTTATTAAGAACGCGTGTACTCGGATGGCTCGAGCAAAAATGTAACACAGCATCCGAGATGCACGACCAGCCAATGCTGCTGCACGAGTTTCCTGATTATTGTTCCCGGTGTTCGCGCTCTGCTCTCCGCGTCTTATCTGATGTGTACGCCGCCATTAGACCAGAAGATGAGGAGAAGAACAACAACACCAACAACAACAGCAACAACAACGAGAAGAAAGAGGATGAAGAGGAGATTTAGTTTTTCGAAATGCGAACAAAACGAGGATAGACGCAAAGAAAATAAATTTAAAAAAAAAGAGAAGAAGCGATGGGAAACAATGCGCTCTCGGTTCTGGTCCTTGCTGTATCTCCTGTAATTAACTTGATAACAAATCGGCTGATTTACAAGGGTTGTCGCTAAATTAGCACCGCTCCGGCTCCTTAAAATACGCGCACGCATTTGCACATCTCCAGATCTCTACTACGCTTTTCGTTCGGAAAAGTTCTGGAAACTTTCCCGGGCGAAACAATTTCACTTGCAAACTTCCTCCCTTCGCTCAATTAATAAATTAATTCACTTCCCGAAGACTAATTTCGCACCGCCACGAATGATACAGCAAAAATGCTCAGTTTTCTACTTCAATTAAATTTGCCAGTTTAAAGAAAAATAACACTAATTTACTGCTTAAATCATTGCACTTCATCGAACTGTTATTTAAGTTTACTATAACAGTATTTGCTAATATTTGCTAATATCAAAATTTGAAACTAAATTTCATAATAAAGAAAAAGAAAGAAAAGTTTATAAACTTCAGTTTACTGAATTAATAAATGTGATTCCTTTTGTATTAATTCAAAACTGTCATTGAAAGATACAAAAGGAATTGTTAAAAATTTTGCAATTAATTAAAACAATTTAAATTAAAGTATCTTAAACTATTTTCAATATAACCTAACTTAATCATAGAAAATCAAAAATAATCTATAATATTGTCTTAAAACTACCAAATATTGGAAGTTTCAAATGTAATTAATTATGCTTTTATTGATGTTTATTAGAGTAGATTTAATTTATAGATTTTAGATTATGCATTATAATAAAAAGTGATAGTAAACACAGTTATATGTTCTAGTTGGTTGAGCAACAAAGATCTAATGAGTCGTCGCGAAAGAATGTGCGGATTCGAGAGAGCGAGTACGGTCCTGAAAATAATATAGGAATTCCAATGGTAATGTTAATGGTGGTGATTATCCATAAACTCGTTTAACGTTCCGATTCCGATGCGCGCATCTCGAAAATCTCGAAAATGAAGAATACGAAGGAGGAGACGAAGAAGAAAAGAAAGTGAAGAAGAGGAAAAGAAAAAGAGGAGCAGGAAGAACGGAGCGCAGCACGGGGGTATTTATACGACCGCTTGACCTTAACGCATCAAGAAGTAAATCTCAACCATAAAACTTTTTTGCTATTCCTTCTCAACACCTGCACAAGAGTAATTTAACAATTTACTCGTAATAAATACAATTATCCGCAGCGCGCGTCACCCTCTTCGTTGTCCTTCTGGGATGGATGGTTGGGTGAACGAAGAGAATTTGGAGCAGATTTTCGTCGAAGAATGCGAGGAGATTATGATGGTGGTAGTGGTGGAGGAGGTGGACGAATGCGTCCTCCGCTCTTCGTACAATTTTCAATCACGACAGGCACGAGTTCGCTGCGTGCAGAACGCTGTGGGGCCCAGAGGGCTTCGCCACCACCACCGACGGTCCTCTTCTCTCACATAATTCAGTTTTATTAATATTAAAACTGACGATCCATTTTTAATTAATGTCAGAAACTCGTCTCGCTTCGTCTATTCCTGACAATCAATAAAATTCAACATTCCTTAATTCATTTTTTTTTTTATATATATTAAGAAACTTGCATTTAAGCTGCCTTTTAATAAGTCAATTCATCAACTTGTTATGATTGCTGAACTAAAGAAGTTCTTTTTTATTGGTTGAAGCAAAAGGTAAGTGATAATTCAAAAGCAAGGACTAGCTGTTGCTACCATGGAAACGATTAGTTCTGAAACGGAGTCGTTCAACTTGAACGATGTATTTATTAGGGCAGTTCCGGATGATACAAGCCTCGGCACACGAGGAGAACGGGAACGGGAATAGAGATAGAAAGCTCGGACACTAATTGGGATTCGATTAATAAATTTGGATCGAACCATAATGGGATGAATGCTGCTATTTGCGTTTCTGTATGAGCACGAGAGAATGTATATATGGATTTGCGCGAGAGGGAAGGAGATGTGACGACGGTGGTTGCTGGTGTGCATTAAAACGCCGACGGGTTCGACGCTGAACCGGGCATTTAAGTCTGTGTACGTATACGTAACGACACACACACACATACATTATTGCATTACGTTATTGTGTGCGAGTAGCGAGCAAAGCAACATTTCAATGATGTGTGTGTGTGTATATGTATTTATTTGTGCATGTGTGTGTGTGTGTAGCGTGGAGGCCGATAGAGCCATGTGAAATGTCTTAATTTTGCAGACAAGAAGAAGTGGAGAAGATGTTGTTGTTGTTGAAGAAGGAGAGGAATAAGTAGAAGAAGTGGTCTTCGTTCCGCGGCGCTTCTCAAACAAACGGACGGGACCGCATCCAGCCACGTACGTTCACACGAAACTATTTAAAGAGGTGTGCTAATGGCATATAATGAAGAAAATTGCAGACGCGACCACTAGGTTCCAGCGAGACCATTTTCTCACCTATCCACCAAATGACTCTTTGAACATTCATTGCACCATCGCAATTCCACGCGTTTTCGTCCACACACCGCAATCATCAAGAAAACACGCGACCGCCTTCCCCCGGGGTTTAGTCCTCAGCCCTAACCTTCGCAAATTCCTTAAAGTTTTTTGTCAATTCACTCCAACACTTTTTCGTTTTGTTTTCAAGAATAGCTAAATATGAAGTATTTTTTCAGTAATTGATCTAGATTAAATTCTTGTACGTTTCTCCATTTACACGCATAATCTATAATTATGGGCAATGATTGAAATTGATCTGAGAATCATTAAGGACGCATCATTCTTTCTCATTCGCCCTGGAGGTTGACTTTAGCATCGCTAAACTGTGTGGAATTTGAATAAAATGAATAAAAACTTCGAACGCTTCGAGCTTAATGCGTTCCGGGATTAAAAGGAACGGCGAGCTTTAATTTCAAGAACGCAATATTTAATTATTAAACCATTAGCTTTGTGCACCTCTGGCACGCATCGCACAATTACTCAGTGCAATTGCAATTAATGTCTTCTTGCTCGGAAAACTCTTCGAGCTTCGAGAATTTCTATCATAAATTTTTGCTTATGAAGAATCTATAATGAATGTTATTTTATTTTATTGCCATTTTATTACTGTTCAGATTATTACAGTTTTCATTTAAGAATTTCATAGTCAGGATTTTAAAATTTTATTGAGGAATGTTTGATAGTAATTATGACTAAGTTTAAATTAATGTAACTAATAGAAGAAAATAAATATAAATGAAGAAGATGAAGAAAATATAGTTAGTTATTCGGTGTTATATTTTATGTATAAAGTTATATTTGTAGTGTGAAAAGTGTTTCAAACAATTAAATGGTTCCAGTGAAATTATAGCAGGAACTTTGAGTTGAAAGAGATAATCAAACATGTTAATCATTGAAATGCACATAATGTTCCAGATTCGAGGAGTTAACTTGTTCAACAATGGGTATACGCTTCTAACTAATTTGCTGAATAGTTTGTAAATAAATTTTGTTGCGAGCAATAATTGTTAATTAAAATATCAATAGTGCACGATGTAGAACTTTCCAAAATAATTATAATTAAATATTTTTCTTGTGCTTTTATGAGCCATTCTCTCCTGCGACATTTCGATGCAATTACTCTTGCAAATTGCAGACGAGCGATTGAGTGCTTGAGGGAATTGATTGAAAACACGTTGACATGAAAATAAATGATCAGTTAATTAATTCCCGGCTGTAATTGGAGATTTGTTCATTAAAATGATGTGTTGGTTAGATGGAATTGTGGGTGGGTTTTTGGTGCATCGGACATCGAGATTCGGCGTCGGCGACTCGGCGATGTTGCGTAACGGCGGCGCCGGTCTGCGTCCTCCTTCCTCTTACTAGTACTTTTCATCCTCCTCTTCGTCCTCTCTTCCTCGTCCTTCTCTACAGTCCGGAGGACATTGATCGATGTGCGTCTTGAGCGTCGCGGCCGGCGTCCCTCGCTCAAAGAGCGGGCGCTTTGTCGACCCGTTTCAATTTAATCATTAAATGCACCGAGGAGAGAGACGTCCTTTGTTCCTTGGAAAAGAGATATTACCGGGCGCGCTGTTCGGGGCCGGTGCGAACCACTGCCGCCCCCTCATCCTGCTGCCGCCACTACCAGCAGCAAAACGATAGGCGAACGAAAAGGATTTATGCCCATTTTTATTGCCGCATCGAACTGACGCCGACTGAAAAACTAACATTCGTTATTCCTGTTTACGTTCCGCTTCCTTACAGATAACGAGTTCTCCCGCTGAAGAACGACGCTCTCCGCCAATTTGCGACCGGCTAATAGAATTAACCAAAGACCTGTCGCCCATCCCAAACATTTCACTCGTCCCCTGATTTATTCCGAACTTTTCAAAACAAACTACCCCCAAAAGCCAAGCACAAATCCAACTACTAACATCCATCGAAGCCACCATCTTCCTTCCTTCACAGCCCTTCGTTCTATCATTTACATTCCTTGTTCCAACTATTCCAATTCAATAAATTAATTTGAAATTTCGTTTAAAATTTGAGAAAATCAATTTCTTAAAATTATGTCTTTTGATAAAGTTTTCTTATTGTTTATTGCTTTCTTAATGTAGTATTTCTGTAAGTTTTACGAGTTTAAAATTGCAGTGAGTTGTAGTTATGATTAAATTTAGGTTGTAGCGTACGCATGGAACGGGTGGATTTCTGCTACCCCTAAATATTGCGTTCCAGAAATTAGACGTTGCTGAGCGCGCATCGAAGGGTGCTGCAGAGGGTGAGGCGGCGGCGGCCGGTCTCGTTCGTTTGGAGGCGGCGTGGGTGGGCGGCAGGCGTCGTCCTTCTCCTCCAAAAACGCATTAGGCTTGTGCAGCGTCGCCGGCGTCGGATCGATAGTGTTTTGTCTGCCCCGCTTCCGATGCACCCCCGCTTCGATCCACCGCCTCCGCCGTCGTCGCAGCCGCCTTCCTCTTGCAACTACGACGCTGCCACCCCCGGTTTGCCGCCGCCACCCGAATATGGGTCGCCTCCTGACCCAATTCCACCATCAGACGCTTTATGACCCCTTTAGGTAACGCGCGGCGGCGCTCTTTGTGCCACTTTACGATCGCCCAAAGACACGTTACTCGCAACTCTTTTCAGCTATTACCGGCGGCGGCGTCGCGGGGGGCGGCCGCGCTCGCACCAAATTAATTATTTATTTAATAAATTCAACGACACAACATCCATACGTGCACAAGAGAACTAAAATAAACAACAAAAAAGTAGACGACTCGCAACAAACGGCGCTTCGTTACTTTTCGCATCAAAGAAAAAGGCCGTCGGATAAAAGAGACAGCGCATTTCTAAAGAAAACTCCGCAAAATTTAATCAAAACCACTCCTTTCACTCGCTTCATTTTCAGCGTAAACTGACAAATTAATAAATATAAACATTTGCATGCAAATACATTATCAACATCCTCTGAAAATAACACAACAAAAATATAAAATTCTACTGAAAATTATTTCATCAATTATTTTAATTAATGCTTTAAACATTTATTTCCAATAATTACGAATAATTATCGTTACTTATTAAAATAATTTCAAGGAAATAATTAAATTTCTGATAAAATAAAATATGAATAGAATATTTATTAATTACTTCCTGAATTCAAAATAATAATGGATGCCAAAGCATTGAAGTAAAATCAATATAATTCAAAAAATAAATAATTTACTATAATTTTTATAAAAATTAAAACTACAAAATAGAATTTAATTTTAATTAAAAAAATAATCTAAAAAATTATATTATACTACTTGTAATTTACAAATAGCATCAAATTCACGAAATAATACTATATAATCAAAATTATTTATGTTCAAATTTTATTAATTCAGCTAAAAATAATATTATAGCATTTGGCAACATGTAAATGTTCCTAATAATGAATTATACAAATTTAGATTTTTCGTAATTTTAGCATTTTTAATTAATGCATTTCATAATTTATAAATTCAAAGATCAAATCTAAACAAAATAAATGTTCTGTGTGAAAAATGCTTCTAAAATAATTTATTCTAACATTTGAGACTCGCACCTGCAGCTGATAATTATTCGTAACAATTCGCGACGTTTCGTGTGTTTATTAATTTTTATTAGTACGAAACGCGAAAAGTGCAGGTGTTCTATTGCGTTTTAATCTCTTAATTTTTATTGCTTTTTTATCAAATTATTAACAACACAAATCGTCGAAAACTTTATGAAAATAGTATTCTGTCCCAAAAAAGTAATTTTTTTAAATTGAAATTATAAAATTACAAAATAGATTTTCATATTAATTCAAAAAATAATTAAGATAGAAATAATCCAAAAATGTGTACTATACTATTTGCAATTTAAAAAGAATACTAAATAATAGTCTATGAAATAATAAATATTTTATCGTTTTCATAAATGAAACTACAAGTTTATTTATGCTCAAATTTCATAAGTTCAGTTAAAAATAATATAGCATTTGACAACATGTAAATTTTTCAAATATTAAATAAGACGAATTTAGATTTTTAGCATTTTTAATTAACGCATTTCATAATTTATAAATTCAAAGATCAAATCTGAACAAAGTAAAAAATAATAATGTATGTATAGATACAAATATATTATTTATAAATAGTTTTCTGTTTGAAAAATTGCTTCTAAAATAATTTATAAAAATTATTCTAACGTTTGAAAGTCGCACCTGCAGCTGATAATTATTCGTAACAATTCGCGATGTTTCGTGTGTTTATTTATTTTTATTAGTACGAAACGTGAAAAGTGCAGGTGTTCTATTGCGTTTTAATCTCTTAATTTTTATTGCTTTTTTATCAAATTATTAACAACACAAATCGTCGAAAACTTTATGAAACTAGTATTCTGTCCCAAAAAAGTAATTTTTTTAAATTGAAATTATAAAATTACAAAATAGATTTTCATATTAATTCAAAAAATAATTAAGATAGAAATAATCCAAAAATGTGTACTATACTATTTGCAATTTACAAATAGAATCAAATCCAGTAAATAATACTCTATGAAATAATAAATATTTTATCGTTTTCATAAATGAAACTACAAGTTTATTCATGCTCAAATTTCATAAGTTCAGTTAAAAATAATATAGCATTTGACAAGATGTAAATTTTTCAAATATTAAATAAGACGAATTTAGATTTTTAGCATTTTTAATTAACGCATTTCATAATTTATAAATTCAAAGATCAATTCTGAACAAAGTAAATAATAATAATGTATGTATAGATAAAAATATATTATTTATAAATAGTTTTCTGTTTGAAAAATTGCTTCTAAAATAATTTATAAAAATTATTCTAACGTAGTATTCTTTCAAGCACCTGCAGCTGATAATTATTCGTAACAATTCGCGATGTTTCGTGTGTTTATTTATTTTTATTAGTACGAAACGTGAAAAGTGCAGGTGTTCTATTGCGTTTTAATCTCTTAATTTTTATTGCTTTTTTATCAAATTATTAACAACACAAATCGTCGAAAACTTTATGAAAATAGTATTCTGTCCCAAAAAAGTAATTTTTTTAAATTGAAATTATAAAATTACAAAATAGATTTTCATATTAATTCAAAAAATAATTAAGATAGAAATAATCCAAAAATGTGTACTATACTATTTGCAATTTAAAAAGAATACTAAATAATAGTCTATGAAATAATAAATATTTTATCGTTTTCATAAATGAAACTACAAGTTTATTTATGCTCAAATTTCATAAGTTCAGTTTAAAATAATATAGCATTTGACAACATGTAAATTTTTCAAATATTAAATAAGACGAATTTAGATTTTTAGCATTTTTAATTAACACATTTCTTAATTTATAAATTCAAAAAACAATTCTGAACAAAGTAAATAATAATAATGTATGTATAGATAAAAATATATTATTTATAAATAGTTTTCTGTTTGAAAAATTGCTTCTAAAATAATTTATAAAAATTATACTAACGTTTGAAAGTCGCACCTGCAGCTGATAATTATTCGTAACAATTCGCGATGTTTCGTGTGTTTATTTATTTTTATTACTGCGAAACGCATTATAAAGGCGTGCAACTGCAGGTGCTAATCGCGTTCTAATCTCTTAATTTTTATTGCATTTTTATCAAATTATAAACAGCACAAATAGTCGAAAAAGGATTTTTTTTTTAAATTAAAATTATAAAATTACAGAATAGAATTTCATATTAATTTAAAAAAAAGTACAGGTATCCCGCTTGTACCATTCCTGTCGCTGCTTGTGTTTTTTTAAATTATTGTTAACAAAATTTGAATCATAAATATTTTAATTTCAAGAAATAAATCATTTATTTTTATATATTATGTAATTATTTCTGCTGAATAAAATATTTCTGACAATTTAATAGATATTATAATTTATTTATATGAGACAATGTAAGACTCATAAACAATTCGATATTATGTAAATTCTGTTCACTTTTTATGCAATAAAATCACTCATTTCGTAAATGTTCAGTGATTTAATGCATATATAATATAATATTGTAGTAAAAGATCATGATTAAATGGTAATTGCAAGCGGATTCGTAATTATATTGTATTACGAAATCAATATGATTTTTGATTGCTGCTGCGAGAAATGCTGCAACATTAATTGGTGTCATTTGCATGTGGGCAATATGATTGAAACGCGTACGGAATTGCCGAGCTCCTCTCCTCGTCCGCTCTCAAAAGATATATCGTAATAATAAAATGCTGTTGTTACCTGCGTTTTCTCCCATATAATTTCGCGGCAGCACCGAAGGCATTTGCATATCATATATTTATGATATGCAAATCGACACCTAAGTAGGCGATTTCGTATATTAATGATAATGTAATTGTTGCTGCATATTATCGCTTAGATACACACAGACACATAAATACATACGTACAAACAGGCAAACAGTGAACACACGTTTAATCTTGTCCGCTACCGCCGTGAAAATGATTTATTTATGCATGTACTCATTGCACATAACATTACTTCAAATAATAATGACGCTAATGGTAAATATTTGAAATAACGTTTGACAATCTCCGATCGTTTACTAAAACACTTTGTAATCGAATTAATGAAAATCATGCACTTATTTCAAAATTCAACTACAGAAATTTTGTGTAATTTCATTGTATAATACAAATTAAAATATTATATATATTTTCATTATTTTTTTTTATATAATTTTATATATAATTATAAACATCGGTTTAAGTTTTCTAACAATTCTATATCTTTTACCGAGCATTATTTTTTTTAATAAATTAATTGATAAATTTTATTGCTTTTTTTACATCATTTTTAAATTATGATTATATAATTATTACTTTCTGTACAATTTTATTATTGAATTATTATTAGCTTTCGGTTTTCGTAGAAGACAAATAATATTACGTTTTACCATTTTTATTTATAATAATAAAAATAAATATTATTAAAAATATTTAATTTATTTGAGAAACGTATTGCAACTAGCATTTTCCTGCTGGAAAATCAGCAGCAGCAGCAAATCGAAAGCGGTTTGGGATTATGTCATTACGCCGAAGCGCATTTACATTGCTACAATGGAAATTTATGGACGGCAGGTCTAGTTTACCTTCCTAACTCCAGCAGTTCTTTTGCCCCGCACGTAGGTAGTATGCGAGCACAACAACGGAGCGCCAAACCGAACAAGAAAAAAAGGAAAGAAAAAATAATAACCTTCTTGTTAAAGAGTGCTACAGATGCAAAATCGTGCAACTTTATGTCACGAAGTCGTAAGTCTTGGAAAAGTCATAAATTCCCTCGCATCTTTGCTTTCCTGGCGAGACGCTCCTGCTTCTGCCAAACCATTTTTACTTCTTCTATTATTATTTCCTCTTCGATAATATTATTACTTTTTTTTATATTCAAACATACACAATTTATATATATTTAAATTTCTGTATTTTAAAAACTAAATTATTTTATTACCATTTTTCGTATCCATATGATAATTTGTTTAAAATTTGCAGCTGCAGCTGATTCATTGTGACGTATCGACGAGCTGCGTTTTCATAACCTTATAAGGCTTGGTTCTACGTTCGAGATTCGCACGTGCAGATGACTCACAGAAAAGAGACGTTATATTGCGATTTTTACAATAAACTCCAAATTTGTATTACTTTTACATCGTTTATTCTCGAATCGACTCGATTACACTCGATGTTCTGTCGTTTTATTTTGTGTCGTATTAGTTCAACTTTTGCGATTCGCAGGTGCAGATGATTGATTCATCGTGACGTAGTAAATAGGTGATTTTTAAATAATCTCCCAATTTTTATTTCTTTCATCATTTTAATTTATAAAAAAACCTCAAAATTGTATAAGAATTATTGTTATATTTATTTGTTAGAATTTAGAAAATTTATTTTAATCGTTAATTTATATTATTTTAGCTATTTTTAATATACTAAATAATAATGGCAAGGTTTTAAATCTTTATAAATATCATTTATATTAATATGAATAATTGTTGATTTTTTTTTTCATATAATTATAAAAATTGTATTTTATTATTTTCAATCAAATTACTTAGAATTTTTTTAGTTAAAAACTATATTGAATATTTACGAAAATTTTAAAACAATTAGTAAATGTTTAAAAGCAAAATTGGTAAATAGGTGTACATAACCGAAATTGTTGGAAATTGTCAAAAATGTTGTATAATGTTTCACTCGATTCGTTCGTATTGAAAACCGAACGGATTTTCGAGCGCTATAAATCATCATTTGCGCATATTTAAATCGCAATTAATTAGCGCATCGATACATATATAATTGTGTTTATTAAACGCCGGGCGCTCATTTAACATTAAACCGTACCAAACGCGTTCGTTCGCTTCCGATGCGTTTCGCAAAACCGGAAAACGTCAAAGTTCGTAATTCAATTCAACTGCCACAACAGAAAATTGCAACCCGAAATAAATAGATTTCGATGTATTTTTTTGTTAGTTATTTTTACATTCTCTTTTTTTTGTCAAAACTTTGTTCGATTTCAATTTATTGCATTAATTTTCAGGTAAAAAAAATAACAAGAAAATTTTTGAAAAATTATAGTGCTAATAGAAATTGTTGAAAATTCATTGTAGTAATGAAAGAATTGGGATGGTGTTTAGTTATGTAAGTAATGAAATATTATCGTTTTTGTATAAAATTTTTGAGGTAGAAACTGGTGTCGAGGTGAGCGTGAAAATGAAGCATTTCCCTTCGTACCATCATTAAAGCGTGGGGGTGCGGCGGCGGCAGCGAGCGCACATCGCATTATTAATTGGACGCAATAAATTAGAACGTTGCGCACGTTGCGTTTATGGTGGACGCATCGAATTATTAACAAAAGCCCGATCGGATTATCCAGAAGTGAATTGCAATTACGGTTTGCGCTTTGCCGCTGTGCCGTGACCTCCACCTCTTCAACCTCATCCCAAAACATTATACGTACCTCGATTTTTTTTTTCATCCTAGTTTTTTTTTTGTGAAAATCCATCCCCTAATCATTAATTGTCCGAATATGTTGTACAATGCGACGTGCAATTTATTCCGAAACGCATCGGCATCACCGGAACCGGAATCATATTTGCTGCACGTCGAATCAATTCGTCCTGATTCAAAGTTTAAAAAAAAAATACAACAACATTGAAACTGTCACAGTTTTGCTGTCAATTATAAAATTAAATTATTATTGTAAAAATATCCCTTTTAGCACTTAGTGTAAAATTTTTCGTCAAAGTCATCATATTATTATTTGCATAGCGATGATTGTAAATGTTTCTTTTGCGAGCCAAACCTTTTTTGAAATGGTTCCCTTTTCCCTTTAGTAATGCATTTTTTTGGATACGTATATGTGTTTATATCTACGTGTATATATATATATATTTCCGAGTGATAGAACAAGGCAAGGAAGCGAGCGCAATTCCATCTCCGGCAGGGCTCTCTTTTACGATCCTCTGGTGCGGAGGCGGCGGCAGCGGCGGCGGCGACGGCGGTGCAACATTTCATGCAACCGCAGATTTGTCTAAGTCTCCATCTGTATTCATGGCGCGCATCTCGGTCGCCGCCTCCTCTTCGTCTCCTCTCACTCCTCTGCTGCAGCCCACTATTTTTACCCGTTCCTTTTTCTACGTGGTTACTTCCTCGGTCGAGGTTTAGTTTAAAAGAACCTTGGGATCAATTTATTCCATTCTTGCGGAGCGCAAACTTAGGAGAATGGACCGAGATAGCATGGAGGATAGTGGTTGTGCAGAGGAGAGGATAGGATAGGATGGAGGAGAACTCCCATCATTATATATTTACCAACGAATTTATCGCTTTATTATACCCGGGCTGTTTTCCGTTCATTAACTATTTAGAACTGACGAAGGAGAAGAGATACATATATTTCAAATAACGCTGCATAATATATTTACATGTGTTAAACTCAAAATAAATAAAGCAAGAATTTACAAGAGAAAAATATTAATTTTTACAATTAATTTCTATAAGTATAATCACCTTGTTGAAAATTTTATTTTAGAAGAATGAAGTAATTAAATACAACGATATAACCGTACCTAATTGATACTCAAGTTGTCAGTTCTGATTGATCGTTATTGGAAACCATGGTAACAAATCACTTCAAATTAAACTGTTATTAAATCATTTTTACGTAATTACAATACCATCAGTTTAATTCACTGTCATCTGACAACCAATGACAACCAACTAAAACTGTCAAAACATTGATTCCTTATTTTCTTAGTTAATATAATATTAATTATTATTTTTACGTAATTATAAACCAACCAATGTCATCTGAAAACCAATGACAACCAATTAAAACTGTCAAAACATTCATTCCTTATTTTCTTAGTTCATATCAAATTAACATATATTAAATTTAGTGTTAATAAATGTAATTCAATTTATATAAAAAAAAAATGAGTATATTGGCTTTTCTGTGAATGTTCCAACTTGGGTCTTGGAACAAAGTTTACGTTTGGATTTGGAACATTAGAGGAGAATTACCGCGAACTCCGGATTTGGGTGGCAAGGGGTGACGGTCTAAAGTTTAAGGAAAGGGGACGGCGGTGTATTAATATAATTGTGGTTCCTCTTGCACTAATTACCTCTAATAGTTGGGGAACTCTTAGAATAGCTGCGAAAGCCCCCTTCCGGTGGGACAAAGAGGATGGATGGACTGCAACTTCCAACCCCTAAAAACCGCCCTGCGAAGCGGTAGAAGCTGTAGCATTCGGGATTAATCAGCAATCCATTTCGGTTTCCATTACTATTTCATCTATTTCGATTAGTTTTCGCTCAGGTAGCGGTAGGCCAGTCCAGGACGACTGCTGCAATCCGATTCCGACCGCCGCCCCCTTTCGACTGCCTCCGCAAAATGCGCCACGCTCGAGAAATGTTAAAATTACTCCCTAATTACGAATAGTTCATCTCCAGTTAAAGAAACATCTATTTTCACGTTACATCATCAAAGCAAATTAAATCCATAAAAAAGTGCTCAAAAATATAAATTACAACAATTTTAAGAATTTTCATCATTTAATAATATTTTTATTTATTAAATATTATAATTTAGAATTGAAAATGTATTCTAAGAAAATTAATTGTTTATAATATTTTTCTTCAGAAAAATTAAGAATTTTTAATAATAAATATTTTTATAATTATATTGATTAATCTATAAACTTTTATTCCTAATATATATAAAATATTGAAAATTTCACGTTTAAATTGTATAAAATCAATGAGGGAATTTCAAAATACCCGGCGCATCCACCAAAAATTTACGATACTTATTTTAGTCGCAAATGAATTTTTTTATCAATCTTATATTTGTGTATATTGATATATTTTTTTATATGTTTTTTTTTTTATGTTGGGTTTTGTGCAGACATTGACATGCAGCATCCTTGTTCGTCGTCGCTTTAATTTATGTGAGCAAATTGCTCATGTTTGGGGTGGCCCACAATGGTGTCAGATGCACGTGTGTGTACTCAACACAAACATACGCGTAACCATTATGTGCACGTGTAAGAGAGAGACGGACTGATACGTATACGTGTTGTTGGAGAGAGAAGTTACAACATCAGAGGAGATCACGTTAAAATACAAACGCGTTAACGGAAACGCAATGGCTCCGATCATTACGCTATTGCGATGCCAAATTATGTAACGTGTTTTGTTGAATTTAGAAATTATATTTTCTACTAAATTGTAAATTTATTTTTATAATGATAAAAAATAAATCAAATATTTTAAATGATAATTAATGAAAAAAATGTAATGATTTATTTTTTCAAGTTAATTGAAATATACTTTAAGTATTGGATCAGACTTGAGTATTATTTTATTTGTAAATCATCTAATGCTTTCCATTCATCAGTTGATCGAAGCTCCATCCTTGAGCATCGGCGAACCTCACAATACGTCTTTTAATTATTCTTCTAAAATCCCAATCGCCTCATGCATCGCATCGCATCCATTAAACGATAATTGCACTTTAATTTGCCGTCCAGCAAATAATAATGAAATGCATTTTATTGCATCAGCATCGTCGTTTCGTCTCCCTTCATCACACACGTTATTCCTGCGACCGCCTCCCTCTCACCGCCGCTGCCACCGTCCGGCCGCGACCCATTATCGCGCTCTTTACATAACAACACCGAACAAAACATGCGCTCCCCGCACGGCGAATCAATTAAAGTAAATACACCGTAATGAAATCCGCCGATCGCAATTTGTATATTTTCCTTTCAGCCTAGGCATTTCAATTGTTGAAGCCGCCGCCGCCGCCACCATTTTATTGCGTAATACGGCCTTACGCAACGGCCACGCTCGGAAGAAACACTCCCGATTTCTATTTATATAACAACAACAACAACAGTAGTCTCCGTTCTGATTAGCCAACGTCGAACAGTTAATTGATTCTAGTGCCGTAGATCCGATCTATTCTCACAGTAATTCCAGCAATTAAAGAGTTTCTCAGTATGGTAAATAGGTTTCTCATTCCATTTTGGAAAAGGTTTTTCCCCCTGTTTTCTTGATTATAAACTTCCATTGTTTCCATTAATTAAACACGTGTAACTTCTTAGTAAATGTTTACTAAACTCTTAAACTTATTTAAATAAAATTCTATATTATCAAATTCACGTAATTGTCAAAGTTATATAAATAAAATTGGCTACTGTCAAATGCATATGTTGTTTCAATGACGACCATCACTAGTATTTACAGTTTTGTAATATTTTCATTAATTTGTTAGAAGTTTTTTATTCAAAGATTCTAAAACTTGTTTATTATTTATGAAGTTACAAATTATTATTGTAGAAAATAGCTTTATTCATATATAAAATAGTTCTTTCCTAGTTGACCACCGATATAAGTAGTAAACTATTAACGCACATTGCTTAACTATCGAAAGAAATGAACGTTCAATTTACAAATTTTTTTTTTTTTTGTCTATCTCGTTTCGTTGCGTCTATTAAAGTCAACCATCTGAGACGAATGGTGTCGAAGCAAAGTGGCAATGAGTGCATCACTTCCCAAGTCATAGACACGAGAAGAACGAAAGGCTACGAGTGCAAAAAAATATAATAAGAAGAAGGAGAACCGCGATTAAAAGTAGTAAAAGTAAATGCATTAGTTATGCGTTCGCCGCGAGATGGCGTATTAAAATTTTGCAGACAATCGTAATTCGCCACGCATTTAAAGGCCATCCGCATCCAATGCGATGAAACGTTCCGAGCGTTTTGTCATCTAAACGGCTCGTCCCACACACACACACACACACATAGCACTGTCCATCCCCCCAACTGCCATTCCGTCCTCTCTTTTCGCGTAACGATAATGCGGCAATCTAATGGAAAGCTGAAACTCACCTGAGAACTGAGAGAGTGAGAGAGGAAAAAAAAATATGAAACCTGGAGAATCGGATAAAGCAAAACCGCAGCGAATAGATGAGAGCAAAACAAGAGGTGGATGGAAAAATAAAAAAATAAATGTGAGCACGAAGTACGGTTTCGACCCCCCACGACCCCACTTTTCGCAATAAAACGCACAATGTGCTCTCTCTCTTTCCATCTTTCTCTTTTTCTCTTCGTTATGGGAAAATTACTGCAACGCTCCATAACATAAAATGCACGGCCACCCTTAACCAATCCGAGGCCGTAAAATCCGACAGCAAATAACACTTTCGTTTCTTCGCATTCGCATTCTTCTAACAGGTCACGTCGCGATTAATGAATTCAATATTCCATCTGTCTGCAAAAAAGTTTAACTTAAAACTTATTACATTTTCAACAATTTAATATTAATTTTGAGAATAGATTGTAGTTTATATAAATATTACTTGTAATTTAATTTATAATTGTGGAATCAATGTAGTATTGAATGCACCCGAAGCACATAAATGTGCCGTTACAGTTGCCTTCCATAACGAGTGTTCAATCAGCTCGAGATATAAAACCGTGGAGGATAAGTGTGTTTGCGTTGCAAACAACATCATAATCTCCATCATAGTACCATAAGGTCGGGCCCCGATGGGGTTTCGGTCGTGAGCGAGAGGAAGAAGAAAGATGCGTTTTTAACAATCTGGAAACGTGTACTTACCAGCAACAACATCCGCCGCTGTCGCACTGCATCTACGGATTTGTGTGTGTGTGTGTATACCTACACTGCACACAAATATATAAGAATGTGCTGCGTTCTCTGTGTGTGTGTGTGTTTGTTGGAAAATTTGCATTCAGAATAATTACGTAATGATACGGTGAGCTAATGCGCTTATGCACATACATGCATTGCGCGCACACAAAAAGAGATCGGCTCGCAGGAAGAGAAAGAAACGGTGATTTATCTCGGGTCGCCGAAGAAGCGAAGGAGAGAGATTAATGGAGACCCGGAAGTGTGCACACGCACCGTATGTAAGGGGGGTGTTCCTTCGCGCGACGGGGAATCCCCGTGCTCCGTGCGTGCCACCATCATCTCATATTAATTACACACATACTCATAACCATGAATCTGCTGAGCCGAGTTGTGTTGAGCTTAGTCGATGATGATTACGATGATGATGATGATTGGTGGCGGCCGACTTTCACCGTTCCTCTTCTAATACGACACTTCCTCGAAACCAAAAACAGAGAGGAGGATATTAATGCGTGGGAACGCGCCTCGATTCACGGACTTATTTAGCGCAGAACGCAATTTCGATTCCATCCGTATTGTGCGAGGAAAGGTCTTCTCGCTACAATTAGAGGTCAGATGACTAAGGTGTGCAGAATCGAAGATCAGAAACTTTTTGGGTCAACAGTTCATTCATTCGAAATCATTTAAAATACCACATCTAAATTATTAGATTAATGGCAAAACTTTGAAGGATCTAAAAAAAAAACTATATAGTTTAAACTGGTATTGTGTATTTAAGGAGGATTCTTGAAAGTGATGCACATTGTAAATTAATGCGAGGAACGGTTTATGTGTGGGTCTGGATAACAGAGAGGAGTTGTAGATGTGCTGGGACTACTTGGAGATTGGTGACCCAGTTTCAATGTCTTCGTACAAAGAACGTCTTGTAGCCATATTGTGTCCGTCCCTGGCTGCAGGAATAAAGGGAGCAAAAACAGCAAGGACCATTATTTTTTACGTTCCTCGCAGTTAGGGGGTTCGTGGATGGATGATTGGGGGGTTTGGGGGGAGAGCGAGGAGAAGTAGTGATGCGGCTGAGTAGAAGGATCAAGAGAGCGTGACAGACATGAGATTGCGGCGGCGTCGGAGGAGGATGAAGATGAGGATGCAGGAGGAAGAGGTGGAGATGGTTGAGGATGAGATGAGATGGAGGAGGAGGAAAGTTCGGTGGGTCCGACCTACGGCAAGCCGAAATGATGTGAGTTCGCGTCACTGACCTCATACGCACTGCGAGAGGTGACGTCACGAGGACAACGACCAGACTGTGATATCGATTGGTTGCGGGAGTGCGCCTACCCCGGCTCTAATAATCCATAACTCTAATTGCATGACTCCAGGCCAGGTCTTTCTCTCGCTCTTTCTCCATACCGAAACCATCCAACCAACCAATCTCCCTCTCGCTCTTATTCTGGTTAAGTGTACTACTACTACTACTACAACAACGGGCTGTAGTTGCTGCTTCTGCTGCTACAACTACCACCACCACCACCATCGACTGCATGCACACACTACACGTACACATGAGTGTGTCTGTCTGTCTTCCTACTTCTTGCTACTCTCATCTCGTTTTTTTTGTCCATTTTCCACGCGTCAGTTTCCTGCGACTTGACGGGCTTGAACACGGAAACACAAAGAAACCAATCCGACTATTATTCGGAGCATTAAATTAACACACATACATATACACAGTCCAAGCCACCCCTCTTCGTCTCTCGCACGACACGAAGATGGAATATGCCGCAATCACAATTATAAATTTAGAAACGCTTTTCCGCAGGAGCTTTCCGTGCCCGGACGCAGTTGAAGGGAGAACGAATCGTGAACCAAAAAAAAAAGAAAAAAGCAGGAAACGAAACCCAAAGCGGAATGAAAGAGAGAGAGGGTTGGAAGGAAGAGCGTGCTCGCAGAGTCCTGGCAGGAGGAATGCGATTTATTGATTCGAAATGTAAAAAAGTGGGCGATGTTCTTTGTTATCAATAGCTCAGCGGGTTCCATTTGGGAGAGGCAGAAGGACTTTTGCATAGATTCCCAAACCACACACACAAAAAATGTAAATATATATATAAAAAAAAGTTGCATGAAAACTAAATGGAGTCTGCGAGTTGAAGGGTTTTTAATATCATCGTTTCCCTTTGGATATCTTCCACTAGTTTTTTTTTATTCTGCAATTTTCAGTTTCATTCCTTTTCTGGTTTATGGTTGGGAATTAATTTTCGCGATCAACGAACCATTTCAGTGTCGAATTAATGAGATCTTGATCTCCGTGTCCCTCGCACAAAACGCAAGGTGCATTAGAACGCTAATCCAGTTATTATGGAGAGAGAGAGAGATGCTATAACCATCCATCTAACTTTATTTTCATCTTTCCAGTTTCCTACTCCACCATCTACTTTTCTTTTGCTGTTGTTGTTGTTGTTGCAGTTGTTGTAGGTTTGCTTTGCTCTTCATCCTCGACGACCATCGGTCACGGAGCGTTTGATGAGTAATTAAATCCCGCGGGGCCCACCCATGCTAGAGCCAAGCCAGAGGAATGATGATCCCTGCCTGCACACTCTCTTTTCTCTGTACCACCGCGTTTGACCTCCCGAGATGTGACACAAGCTCACTGCGTTCGATGATTAATGCCATTCACGATCGCCACTTATATACTTTATGCATTTCCTCGCTCCGTCGCAACGATTCCTTTCCTATATTTAATATAGCGAGCACCAAACGAAGCTTTTCCTTCCATTTTGCTGTTGTTAATTTTTAGTTTATTTCTACCTTTAGTACCATTATGCATACTACACACCTATGTTTTAATTAGGGGGTTTCGAAACTTCCACTCGGAGAGGAAGAGAAGCAGATTTATGGACTGGACGACCCACGCCACCGCAATAGTTCACAGCTCGCGCACACACATACACACAAATACATTCCGACTTATTTATTGTTCGATTTCTATATAGTTATTAGTACTCTATACCCAAGAGATTCATTCGAATGATTCACATTATTTTATTTAATTGTTAACGTTCCCTATGCAAATTTCAAGCTTAAAACTTATTTAAGTGGTAAGTTTCCAGTAATAAAAATAATCTATTAAAGACATAAACTTCCTACTTGGGTCAAAGGACGATTTCTGAATATGTCTGAACACTAAAAACTGGAAAAGGAGAACTTAATGACTATTTATCATGTAAGGCCACATATACAATAGTGCACGTCTAGGTGCCGTAAAATTATAATAATGCAAGCAACGTGTGGCAATAAATCACGACCGACAAAATTGAATTCCTATAAATAAATAAATGAATAAACAAACAAATAAATAATAGTATTTGCAGAGCGCATTTGAATAGTAATAGTGAATTATCGATGGAATCACCTGAAGAGCAAATAAAACCTGGGTACAAATTACATCTGGAGTGACGAAGTTAGTCTACACGCAGCGTTCAAATATACTTTATTTCATTGTTGCATAAGATTTAATTTCTTATTCAATATAAATAATTGTGTCCAGACTGATGCAGAAAGATCAGTTTAATGCATGTAAGCTGCACGCACATTTATCATTTTTATAAACCATTTTTCTCATGAGCTCTTTGTTCTTGTCAAAGCCGTGAAATCCAGGATTAAGTACCCCCGCTGTATCAGACGTTTTTCCATTATTGTTACAGTTTAGTACATTTAGTAGAACGTGATTTAATCTATTAATTTATTACTTTATATAATTTTGTAAAACAGTTCAAGGTCAATCCTATAAATTACAGTTAATTACATAATTCGTACGTGTTATTTGCCAAATAAATTGTACAATTTGTCATTATGAATTAATTAATATAAGATATTACTGAATGATTCGCAAAGAAGTTGTTTTTGAACTTTTGAAGATATTACATCATAATTTCTATTTGAACCTAAATTGCAGTCGTTTTTTTATATGTATTATTTGTGGGGAAAATTGCAAAGCAAAATGGATTTCGCTATTCCGGCAAATTGCCGTTTTGGCATTGACCACTTATCCAGGTGTGTGCGCCGCATACCTGCAGATTATAATCCGATAGGTAGGAACCGCCGCGTTTATTGTATAAGCCCGTACTCGTTTCGAATGGAATTGGTGCAATTACGTAATTAATCCGCGGGTTCAATAGACCGAAACGGACATTCCGGGAAGGCAAATTGTCCTGGACTCGCTCGACCGGACGAAAAGCTTGGGAAATGATGGGAGAAAATAGAGAAGGAAGCAGAAGGAAGGGAAAGGACAAACGCACACGTTCAATTCGAAATGTGTGTGTGTGTGTGTGCGAGAGGGATGGAAAGAGATGGCGCTGCTAGTTACAGAAACAATAATAATAATAAAGCCGCGGAGGGCTGCGTTTCTGTGAACGATTAATTTTCTGTCTCCGGGAAAAAGCGTTCGGTCCGCGTTCCGTATTTGCTCCAATTAATTTCCATCGTAAAAGATAAAATAAAAACGAAAGAAAAATTATACCAAAAGAATACAGGGTTGTCTATTTAACGTTACATCCAATATGACGTTTATATAACATTACAAATGACAGCAATAACCTTGATATTATTTTTAATTAAACTTTCGCAAAGAATACAACAAAATTAATTTAAATTGTTTTCTTTAAAGCTAATAAATATTTAAATTTATTGTAATTAAATTAATGAAATATTTTCAGATTAAAAATTTGATTCAATGTTATATAATCACGTTAAATGAATCACCCTGTACATATAAATTTACAAGAATAAAAAGAACGAAAGAAGCTTATTTTTTTTCTTTCTCGTTCGCTTTTCTCTTTATTTTAGTTTACTTTTTTTTTGCTGTTTCTTTTCTTTTCGGTGGGAATAATTGCGTGGCGGATTGTGAAGGCACGCAATGCGTGCGAACACGCGAGGCCGCTGATCAAATTTGTTTTTCCACGGCCTCCCCCGAACGACGAGAAAATAATGCCCATAATTATTATTAATTAATCGCAAATCAATTTCGGGAATTTCGACCGTAATTTTAAGAAAAAGAGAAATAATTAACGAATTGATCAAATTTTATTATATTATTCGATAATCACAAATTCCAATTGGGAGATTTGTGATTATTATCGTTTTTATGTAATGTTTGAAAAAGTGGTAAAAAAATGAAGATGTGAGATTGGTAAGAAAATTGTAATTGAGTAGGTTATAGTAATTGCATTGAAGTTGATATCGAATGTAGGAATGTAAAGCAACCGGAGATACGTCGTTGCCTCGAAAGAAGCAATCAATTTCCTGGAAACGCAGAACAATTGGAAATTTTCCGTAATAAGTGTATGATTGTCTTGCATCTTCCTCTCACCGGTAGTATACGTGGGGGTTTGGGTTTGAGTTCGTACGTATGCGAGTGTATAAATGGCATTGTAACAAGGATGAATGATAGATGGGATCGATCCCCGAAGGATAACGTGACAAGATAGAGCTTGTTCGACTCGCAGAGTTATCATGTTTCATTAATGAGCGCATGCACATAGCTATAACTATATATATATATACGCGGATGTACGTAGCATTAAGTTTGAAGTCGAAGCCGGGGATGTCGGATGTCTGTTGGTTGGTTGGTTGTTAGGTAGGAAGAGGTAGGTGGAGAATAGTCTGGTCGGCCATCGGTTCCTGTTTCGTCCAAATTAGGAAGGCCCTAATGCACAACAGGATTCATTACTTGCCCGGGTCATAGTTCAAAGCCGAAGGGCTTTTCGGACGCATGGAAAGAGGCCCTGCTGCACTCGTGGATCGTCCTTTCCACCTCATCCCCTCTGCAAAACTGCAGTCGACCGACCGTTCGGATCTGATCCTGCGGCGAGTCTCGCAGGACCCTCGTCAACTTTAACCCATCAACATCCTCGGGCCCTCGGTTCCGTGCACCTGTGCCATCGACACATTATTGACAGAACGCCAGAAACTTGAAACCCTCTCGCATTTCCTATCCTTACCTTCACCATCACAATCCACCTGAATGCAATCAAGAAACGGTAGCATTCCCATCATCCCAATCAGATACACGGATGCTTACGTTCAAACGGACAGCTAATACGTCTTCAATTTTAATAATCTCCTCCATCGAATTATCGCGGATATTGCTGAAGCTCAATGCAAACGCAAACTGTATGCGTGCACATACACACACATATATACTACAGGCGTGAGTGTGTTTGCGAGAGCGTGTATGATATTATTGCACATCAGGGATTATCGTAAATCATCGCGGCTCGGAGCCCACTTTTCGCGCATTGCATTGCATAAGCAAATCCGTGATTAATACCTGTTTGATATCCGAGCGTCGATAAATTCCGGTCTAAATCTTATAAATCTGCTCCTACTTTTATCGCTGCAATTTTTGCCTGTTCAGCGCAAAATTCCCAAAGAAAATATAATATAAGTTTATACAAAACCAATATATTTACAGATCCAAGTGCATCTTTATTTATACATTTTACATAAAGTTATAAATTATATATTGTTAATATTGTTCCTTCAAAATATATTTATATAAGAAATTAATTATTTTATTGTAATTTATGGAAATACAATAAATAGAAACTAAATCTATCAACTCTATAGATTGCGTAACTATGGTAGTTATTATGTTGCCATGGAAATGAAAAGCTGTAATAAGTAGGAAATCAATCTGGCAGCAAATTGTGCAGACAGAGAGAGAATGTTTTTCCATTAAAGTTGCATTTAATAATTTAACATTAATAAACTGTTGGAGAGGTGTGTGTGTGTGTGTGTTGGGCACGTCCATTCAGAGAGGTGAGATTGAAGCACGGCCGAGCAATAAAGATAATAATAATATTTGAATATATCTGGAGGTGGAGAGGAGAGTGCAATGCTCATGGTTTGGATGTAGTTCTGGTATATAGTGTATGTGTATGCATGCATGTATGTATGAGAGCGAGGTATGGCATTTGAAGTAATCGAAAAATCTTTCGGGAGAAACGTGCGACCCAATTGCATGCGCCTGAATCGCCATCGTAATTTCGTAAATATTGAGTTTTATATAACCATTACACGTAATAATGGCATTCGTTTTATTTTATGTTTGCCCTTTTGTTTTATCCTTGTTTCATTTTTGTCCTTTTTCTTTTATTACACCTTACATGCATATACTATAAATTATTAAAAAAATCATTAAAATTTTGTTGAAAAAGTTAAGCAATATCACCAATCATATATTCAATAGTATTAAATAATTACACTAAATTGATGAAGATCGTGAATTGAAGCTTTGATGATGGGAATCGCTAAACTGTTATTCAAATTGAGAATCGTGTTTTTGAACGTGGGTAAGTTCAGATGAGACAGTTGAAATGAGCGCTGGACTTGGTGGCGTGGAGAACGCAATGCATTATCAATTACACATGCGATATTATGCTTATATTCGTGTTACGTAGACATCGGCTCGACGGTAATTAGTAATAACCACTCATAATGTTTAATTGCGCGTCAAGATGTCTCGGAGTGTGACAATCCATGTATGCTCTCTCGTTACTCTCCCGGCTCCTTCCTGCTGCTCTCGCACTTCCTGCGCGAAAGATCCGTATCGGTATATTCAGTCGAAGGATCCAACAAACGGAAATGACACATCCGAGATTGACATCCATTAATTTATGTCACTCCAGATGCATTCAAATCAATTTATTTATTATTGAATTATCAATGACAACAGTAACTATTGACAACTGATTCAAATTTATTTCCATGGTTACGTAAGGTTAGATATTATTAAACTCGACATACTTATTTTATTTATTTAAAGTAAAGTAATGTAAAGTTAGTTTGGGTAATATTATTTTTATACATTAGTTTATATTGTATTAAGTTAAGACTATGGTAAGTTTATTATGTTAAGTGATCTACGGTGCTTCAAAATATTCAAAAGTTTAATGTAAACTACGGTGCTTCGAAATTTTTAAAAGTCTACCATGATCTACGGTGTTTCGAAATTTAAAATGTAGTATAATCTTCAATATTACAACGCAGGAATTGTCCATTAAACAGGAACCTGGCACGTAGCCGTTTGAATACGTAGATGGATTGTTATTAGTTCATTAGAGGAGCGCGATGATTCATTGCGTTAATTAACTCCCACGCGTGAATTAATCACGAAGAAAAGAATCGCCCATCGCATGGGACCACCCAACTGCTGCTGCTGCTGCTTCTCTTGATGTACCTCTTGCACACTTCCTGCAACCGGGAAATGGGTAATTGAATACAACCCTACATGATCCATTATTAATAGGGCACGAGGTCACGAACATCCAGCATCTTACCTAATCCTATTATTTAGTTTTTTTTTCCTTTAACATTTGTCTTGATTATTATTACGTCGGTGGCAGCATGCGCGCAATCACGCTCTCGCAATTAATTATGAAGTTAATGAGCTTGCTCGCTCTATCGACTCATTCCGATAATGCTCTCCGGCTCATAGGGGATAATAGAGATACACACATTCATATAGCAAATATAGATATTTAATTATTTCATTCACATAATTCCTGCAATTCATACAATTTCTACAACAAAAATATAAGTAAATTTTTGAGAATTACATTATTTTCATGTTACTTTATAAGTTAAACTTTAATTTCTATTAATTCGAGTAATTAATTAATTAAAGCATTGATGTTTGCGTTAAGGGAATGCAAAGTTTGGATGTGAAAGATAAACTGTTGCAGTATTTGCTGGTTGGAAATGAGTTTGCAACGCAAATATGTTTATCTATAAAGACATATACGTTAGTTTCCCGTTGTCGCGCACGGTAATATCGCTGTTCTTTTCAGCGGTTTCAGTTGGCCGAAGGGTCGAGAAGAGAAGCGCACGGTTGGTGATGGGTGGGACGTCCCCTCCTGCAAATAACGTTAATGGAAGTTTCGCTAATCCGTTTAATTCGAAGTGCACCATGGATGGGTTCGGCCTAAGTTCAGGCATGACTTTAGGTCAGGTTGTAGGAGTGCATAGCGTAGCGTAGGTATAGGGTTGTTTCTGTGGCAGTAAATTCGAAATGATTCGGGCGAGGACGAGGAGGTGTGTCCTCCACTATCGGAAGGGCCATTCTGACACGCATTTGCTTCCATTGCGATTGCGAACGGAGGATGATAATGCGACCAGGCCATTATTCTGCCTTAATCACATGCAAACGCCTTTGGAAAACCTGGGGTGCCGTAAATTACCCTCTCTTTCTCTCTCTCTCTCTCTCACCTTTGCGATTTCGCACAACGGAATCCATCCCTTTCTTTATTATTCATAAACATTTTTACTGTCGCAGTTATCATCCGCAACATCGTATCCTTTCCTCTGAATAAACAATACGTGCATACACCTATTCCCAATCATAATTAAAGAGCTGCGCTTGTTCGAGAGACGGAGAGGAAGAGACAGAAAGATAAAGAAAACGAGAGACGTAATTACGACAATTACTTCGGGTTTACAATCTAATTCTCACCGTGCGCCGGCTCGCCGCAAAACCCTCATTACATTTGACTTAAAAACATGCCTGTATATTATTACTTCATCCATATTAAATCATATACAAACTAGCCAAGAAACTGCAAACAATAGCGTAATATATCAGCAACAGCAACAACAACAAAAAACTGTTAAATACTTCTCTATTACATTTATCTTAATGCTCCATTTGTACTTAAAGTTATTTAGATGACGTGATTATTACCTTACAAACTTATCCATTAAATACTTTTATTTAAAAAAAAAAACAATTTGAACTTAAAAAAAAAACGGTTTTCATTCGAACGGCGATTTGGTTAGCTGTCAACTTGTCGTATGGATGTCATGTTGGAAATCGCAAAATGTTATAAATTACTCTTGAAACGCGGTGTTAATTGAAATATTTCGTTCGCTGCGGGCGGCAAATCTACAGCTCTGTTCTTATTCAACCGTTCGTTCTTCTCTTGCGTAATCAACAGACATTAAACAATACATGTTAATTATACATTTTAACTCAATTTCTTAATTTTTAAACCATTTAATATTACCATCTTATAAAATATATGTTAATTTTTTTATTACTTTACTAAATCTAATAATTTGCATTTAATTTAATTTTTAAAGTGGTAAGAATGAAACAATTAATAATAATCAATTCTTGAAAATGTAGAAACATGTCTTATTTGTAGAATTGGTATTAGAATATAGAATCCAAGGTCCTCGAAATTAGTTCTGCGCTATGGGAATACTGTGCAGATTGTGTTCTTCATTCGATGCTGTATGTACATTTGCAAGCATTCCTCGCGGATTGAGCAACCAATTGTGATTTTGATTAATGAACAACCGTCATTTGCACATATGCAATTATCGATGATGGTCGATCGCAAGAAGAAATACAAGAAGAAATCGATGGCGCAATGCGCCCAGAATCTGGAACAATAAAGATCTAATTGGCAAATGGGAACGGTGCGAGAGTTTCGCGAAACGTCCGAAGGTCATCGAATTTCGTTCCGCAATTGTCTTCTTCTTTTTTTTTTCTCTTCATCTCTTTCATCCATTACGGGCACGTCCTTGGGTCTACGAATTTTGCGAGATTGTTGCGTTAGATTCGCAAAGGTTTTTTTTTTCTTCGTTGCTCTCTGCAATAATAACAATTTTTTTCGTCGCTTTTTGGAATGGTTCATGGTAGCAGTTTGCCTGGCTGTTGCGTTGTCCAGTTTTGCATTTGGCACTGACCTTTGTCGTCCATGTATAAAATATCTAAGTGTGTAATATTGCCGATGTAATTTATTGCGTCGATTTCGCAACGGAACGCCGTATATCCGCGCCGCGCAAATCACGAAACCGTTCATTTTAATTCTTCTCCTGACATTTCGAAATACAGCTAATGTGTGTGTATATATATAAAAAAAAATAGAATAAAACCAGAGAGAAAGAAAGAGGATTTTTTTTTCTTGCACGAAATGGTCTCATAATAATTAATTTCCGCTTTTAGCAACAAAAATAATAATAATAATAATGTTGTACCAGATGGGAATGAAATAATTTATGTAACTATTAGGTTTCGATATAGAATCCGGGTTTATTGGAGCAAACTAAAATTGATGTCAACTTATTGGATAACTTCTATTCAAAAGAATCTTCAAGGATGTTTTATACTGAAGCCATACCTTAGAACCACAATCACTTCCTTACTTAATAAATCTTATTGAACCTGTAACCACACCTTTCTTTCCTGTTCTTTTTTTTTAAATATCTTTATTAAAATCGGCATAAAGAAATTAAATCATTTTACTTTCCTTGAGACAACAATCATCATAAATTCATTTCTAGTCATTTACATACAAATACATGTTTTAATTGCAATTAACACCTGATTTATAGAGAACGTCAATTTATCGCTTTTCAGTTTACATAATTAGCTTGAATAATATAAAATTAATTTAAATTTTGTAAAAATTAAATGTTTTAACAGTATTATTTTTGTTAAAACTATAATAAATGAAGATATCATCGAATTTCCTATACAATTATTTTTTTGTCTATGTGGAAAATGTTAAAATTATGTAAAACTATTTTTTATTCTAAATATTTTCAATAATATGGTGCATATACAGTTTTGAAGTACACGCTATCTATCTTTATTACTAAATCCGCTATAATTTGGTATGTCTTGCACATTCTTGGACGTTTTTCTTCTTTAAAATTTGAATAAAATTCACATACATTTAAATTGCTTCAATTTACTTTGATGTAATAAGTTGCTGTATTCTCATATAGAATAGATTTTAACCATAATAATAAATCATGGATAAAAATGAAAATTTATTAACTTAAAATTTAACTATGAAATTTGTGTTTTAATAACAATTTAATTAAAGTATTTATAAACAATTTTGGAACTACTTTTAAAAATATTTCTTAAATTCATAGACAAAATTTATTTAATTTAAAAGTGTTTAATTTTTGAATATTTCAAAATTATTTGTTGAAAATTTTGTGATTAATATTTTGGAGATTTATATGTGATTTATTTGTATATTATTTATAAAATTTGATGTATGGGAGTAGAACTACTATTATCACATTGAGGATCAGAAGGTTTTAAGGAGTATAACAAAGATTTAGGATAGGAAAAGGAGAAACTTTGCGCGACAGGGATTTACGTCCTTCCTCAAAGGAAGTAAACAAAATATAAAAGGAGATTTAGCACCTCGAGAAAAAAAAATCTTTTATTCTACCATTATTTTTCCTCTGTTTATTTATCTGTCGAAGCGAACATTATTTTTATTCAACGACTGTCTGAATAATTAACGGCTCCGCTCGGTTTCATTAATATTTCCTAGGAAAAAGCGGCTCTCGACTCAGCTCATAACAATAATTACCCGAGCAATCGAACAATTCGAATGGGAAACGAAACACGTTTCCCTTGCGCTGCGCTGCTTGCATTGCGTTTCCATATATTTACTGCTCATTCTATCTCTCTTCTTATTTATCTTTTTTTCTTTTTCTGTTGAAATCTTTTACTTCTATCCCTGTCTACCTATTATGCAATTAAGAAAATACACCTGAATTAATTATTCAGATGCGAAACGTAAATTCATGGGAATAATTAAATGCGCGTCGCCTTTGGAGTCCCCTAAATATTAACGACGTCCGGAGGGATCACGGATCTACGGGTTGTCCAACGGAGCGATTCAAAATTCATTTTACTTGCATGCAGCAAACGTTAATTGCTAATTGCTACAGATTATATAACGCAAAGCGCAAAGTATATTACTATAGCAAAGTATATTACTAAAAGTAATATTTTATAAAATATTAATTATGTAAATTGATTTAAAAAAGTTCATGTTAAAATGAGTTGCAAGGAAGCTGAAGATGCAAAAAGGAGCTTGGTTTTCAGAACGTTGAAGATGCGAGCGGTCTGGTTGCAATGCAAATGAACTCTTTCATAATGACGATTTCGGAGAAAAACGAAACTGATGCGAGTTGCGTTTCCGCGGCGTATTTTTGTTCGATGTTGGAGGAGAAGGAAAAAGAAGAAGCGACGGCGGCGGTGAGGAAAAATATTGTTGAGTAAGGTTGTGTATTGGGGGGGTATTGTCTGGCACGTTTCGCAGAAAGAACGGCGCGGAAGATTGGGTTTTGCGTGTGTTTGAGTCGAGAGAGAAACATGATGATATAAAGAAAGGAAGGAAGAGGTGGCGGGCGGTGGCGCTGGCGGCTGTTTCGGGGGGGTGGTGTTGGTGGTAGCAAAGAAGAGAAGGAAAGGCGAGTTGCATACGAATATGGCTAAAGTAGAGATAGTGTTGGTGAGAGAAGAGAAGTAAGCGGCCCCAAACTCTCGTTTCTGCAACAACCACCCATCCGCCGCCTCCCCATGAACACATATCCAGCGCCGCCGTCGTCATCGTCCCCCGCTTCTTCCCGCATCCCTCTTCTGAACGCCCAGCGCCGAGGCACTTGACGCCACCGTCTAGCAGAATGACGGCTCCCTCGAGCGTCGCGGCGCATCGCGTCCTCAGATAACTCGAGGTCGATATCATAAACCGGGATTACCAACTCCATAATAAAATATCTAGGTAGTTTCTGCTGCAATTTATCGGCGTTCCGAGATAGCTAGTTTTCAAATTCACGTTCGACCCGGAAATTAATACTTTTCTCCCCCTCAGCAGCACTGGAGAGTCGCCGGGCGAAAATAGTAAAAAGGACGAAAGGGCCAGACGCGAACGTACAAAGCCCTCCGTGCCCGATAGCAAAAAAAAAATGTAGTAGAAGTGCAAAATGAAAGGAAACACAGGACCCGATCCGAAACAACCAAAAATAAAGATGCGCGCGATACCCGATGCTTTCGAGAAGAAAAAGCAACGGCTCTGTACTTTATGGTCCTTCCTTCGTGCAGCAGCATCTCGCTATACTAAATCTGCGAATTAAGATCTTCAAGCTTTTATATTACATACACCATGCATCAAATCCCAAATCAAGAGATTTATCGAATTGAAATTTTCAACCCAGACTCAAGTTTCTTAAAACTCTCCAACAAACATTTTTCTAAAAATATAATAAATATATAAAAAGAAAATATAATTCTTAAATTAAAGTGTAGATTAAGTATTTAATCTTATATTTTTTGCCAAGTTGTGAGAAGTTGAGTCATCATGCAGTGAGCGTATTCAAATTTCTCAGGAAATAAGAAAATAAGAACAAGACTGATAACCATTAAGAGAGTAAACGTTGAATATATATTTATAAATAAAAAAAAATGTATGAGGGTGCATAAACATGAATAATGTCGAATAGCGTATTGCGATTGCATCGTCGGCGGCAGCAGCGGCGGCAATGTAAAAATTAATTATAATCGCTTAATTAATAATGCAAATAGGTGAATTAATTTGCTGAGACGAATGCATCGGTTACTAGGTGGGGTACAGGTAAGCAGTTTAATCTATCTCCCGGTGCGAGGAGCGTAATAATCGGAGATGATAAACGCGAAAATAAAAGAAAACTAAATTATAAAATAAATAAGCGAGCGGATTTTGCACATAATTAAACCATTAAATACGGAAAGGCGTATCGCTTCATTATATTGTAATTTTTCTTTCGCCATTTCGAAATCAATTTAATGCAATTACGCGGAGAAAGAGCGAATTATTCAAATCGCAAAGAGAGCACACACACACATTATCCAACACACGTACACGTCGCTAAATGAAAATGTTTATTTATTCCACCATTTAGAATGCGGCCGGCGGCCTCATTTGCATCCCAAGCACTTGTTAATATTAATTCCTTAATGTTTATAATTATTTATAATTGCCGCCGTTTCGCCCTTTCCTTCCATGCGTTCCGAACTGGGAACCAGCCGTGCATCCACGCTCTCATTGCATTCATTCAAATCATCCTCATCATCATCATCATCATCATAGTCGTCTTCTTCTACCACTGCGAGCATATCGCCATCTCCATCGCGTTCATCCATCGGTCCGCATTTCATAACAAGAACAATAACATTTAACCTGTCTTATCTAATTACGTCGGTCTCTTCTCTCTCAGCTTTGACGCAGATTCATCAAGATTTTGCAGGTAATTGCTGATAAGACGATTTAATTACAATTTCATTTCGCATCAATTGTCACTAATCATTTTAATAATTTGACATCATAAAAATAAATTCAGCATCAGAAATATTATTAAAAATTAAATCTAAATATACTTTTGGCTAATTGAAATTTACAAAAATCGCTCCGATATTTTTGCAATTAAGTTTTGGAAAAGTCTAAGAATCATAGCTGATGTAGGAAAATAATTTGACTTAAAAAATGTTTTTGTTAAATGTAATATTTCATAATATTTACTTAGTATGAATTCCTTTAAGATGATTATAAGATTAAGAATGTCTCAAAATTGTTGAGAATTATTTTAGGACGTATTTAAAATGTAACATTTTTGTTTAAAATGAGATATTTTAGTTATAAATTGAAAAACTTTTCATTTTGCGTAAATGCAAATAATTTCTGCCTATAGCAAAAGGTTAATGCTACGAAGAAGAGTCGAAGAAGAGAAAGAGAGAAACGTCCATGGAAATACGAACGAGTTGTTTTCCAGTTCTATTAATAATGGGTCGAAGGTAAAGTGCATTACACGCTTTTCAGGAATGAAAACAATATGTGGAAACGGGAGACCCGAACGCCGCTCTTCTAGGAACCTTTCAACAAGAAATGCTTGCACTTTTTTACACACCAAAGTCCTGCATTTATCATTACTATATTTTTTTTCCACATCCTTGCAGAAAATTAATCGCAGCAAAAGAACAACAGCACCAAGAAAAAAAGTATTTCGCGGAGGAGACAGGAAAGAAAGAGCAAAAAAATCGCAGCGCTAATCCAGCCAATTAGTCGAGCGAGGAAAAAAAAATTGTTTAGGAAATACGTTATGTAAGTGCGATTCGCCAATTACGCGAAGGACCTCGACGCGAATATTGCAAACCCATTATTATTTTAATGCGAGTTCGCGAATTTCGTTTTTCAATCTTTATCTCTTTGTTCCTCGAAACTAATTTAATAGTGCGAATGTGCACCAAAAATGGATGCCAAGGTCGAGGAGCGTTGCTTCTTTTTTCCAATTCGTCTTTTCGCCGATTCGGTTTTGTTTTGTTGCGGTGTTCCACTCGAAAAACCGAAACACGATTTTGCTATTTTCCTTGAAGCAACTTTCTATTAGTGCAGGCTGCGGATGAGGAGGAGTAGGAGGTGATCGTGGAGGAGGCAGAGGCGACGGAGAGGAAACCGACCATCTGGGTGAGGAGGTGGATGGAAAAAAACGTGGAAAAGAACGCACGCTTTATTGATTTGCACGTGGCTTATTAATAGCAGATATCTTGCGAATTATAATATAAAAAAAAAATATATATATAGGCATAAATAAATAAATAAAATTGGAGGCAATCGTTGTTGCTTAATTACGTGTCTATGTGTCTGACCGTGCGAGCATTTTGCAAGGATAATCTACCTTCGGGGAAGGTTAACGTCGGATCATTGCTGCTCCGCTTAGTAACAGAGGATTGCCACTGTCTATCAATCAGTTACAGATTCCCAACCACACAAATCTTAGTATTAATCAACAATTTTAACAATCCAAATCACTCAACATCATTTAAATTACACAATTCTGAACAATTCCAAATTTTTATACTTAATCCGTCCATCATTTATTTCTGATTACATTTCCTAATTTTCCGACTTGAAAGTAAATCCTTTTCACAGTTTCAGAATTTTTAAAAGCAAAGGACTGACTAAAAATTTCAGAATTATTAACCAATCACGCCATAACAAAACACAACTCCAATTGAAATCTTGTTAGTGCGAATGCCTAGAAAATAATGTTATTTTGTACGAAATGTATTTTAAGAAGCTGAAATCAAACATAGATTGAAGAAAGTTTACTTTTCCTTATAAATATTGATATTTTAAAATTGCAATTTCTTAAACTTAATTTTAGTTTAGTTGAAAATAAATTAATATTTCTTACCGTAAAATTAAAAAACTAATGAGCAAAGAATATAATAAGCAGATGTTATGAACAGACTTTTTGAAATGGATTATATGAAATATTAGAATGTAATTATTTTTATTTTAAATTTTAGATATCATTAAATCACTGTATGAAATGATTAATTGCGTCCTGTTGGCCCTGATCATAATGAATCATAATTAAATTGGTTTGAAATGAAATTTAGTATTAAATTAAAAATAAATTTAATGAACGTACCAAAATTATAATAAAACCTTAAGTAATTCTAAAAATGTATTTTTTTAATAATTAAAATACTTGAAACTTTTGGATTTTGGATATTTTTAGTGAATTTTGTTTTACATTTGAATTCATTTAATTAATACAACTTTTATAAAGTAAATGATCACATCTATAGATAAGAGATTGCATTCGGAAACAATTTAGACACAATAATAACACCTATTGTTGTTTGTCCAAAATTAGTCTCGTTTTGCGAATAACATTAAAAAAAATGTTCAAGCTCAATAACAATGTTCAAGTTCAAACTGATTTTCATAGAATTATTTAAGTATCGACATTTACCGAAAAAAAGGCAGTCTTGCTGTTGAAATTTTGCAGAGATGAAGTGCATATACGTAGTTATTTTGTTAATCTTAGTCCAAACTTGGGTTAGTAATTTCTGGTTAAAGATTCCTTTTTTTTTATACAAAATATTTATTCTTAGAGTTGGAAGCAAACTGCTTATAAATTGAACATTCATCACATCGAAAAGTTCTATACCGATAGCAAATACGTAAAAGATTGGAGTACTAAGTATGAGCACTACAACCGAAGTACTAGATCCTTCAGTGCTTATGGGAGATTATTGAAGAAACTCGATGCACCACATTTGAAGGTAAATATAATTAATCAAGTTTTTTTTTTAATCTTATCTGTTTTTTAGGGATTTGGACAGGTTTATTTAAGAGTTCAAAACGAGTATAAGATCTTCGCGCCGTTGCGAATGCTTGTCGATGCGTGCAAAACATTGAAGCTAAATCTCTTCGGTGTTGCAAGATTGATTTCTTTAGGCAATATCACGTATTGTCCAATTTATCCTGTGAGTTTTTGATCATGAAAATTGAAGATTTACGTTGAATTTAAAATTATTTTTTCAAGGGCTTTTACCAGGTCAAAAATTTCAAATTTGATGAGACCCAATTTCCACCCAACGTTCCTCCTGGACACTACAAGACATACATAGAATTGATTCATTATAATAACGTATTTATGAATGGTTCAGTCTTTGCAGAAATCATCTACAATAAATAATAATATAAGAATTTCGGGAATAGATTTATTTCGAAATTTACTAATAAATACTTTTATCTAAAACCCTTAATTTTATATTTAATTTCATAATAGACTGTGAATTCTAAAATTGCGGTTTCTCCATATGTAAATGAAATTTTAATACTATATTCACCAGCAGGTACATTCGGAGGAAACAAGGTATCATCCAGATAGAAGTTCTTACCTTGGTAATATCCCTAAAAAATAATATTTAGATAGTTTATTCGTTGTATTAAGCACACAAAATTACCGGATTAATTGGGCAATAAGAGACGTTACTCAAAGTGTGAATAATTCCAATCCCAAAGAGATTTTTCTTATATGCTTGACACAAATTCACTTGCATTCTTATCGGCGCAAAAATTCTGTACTCGTTAACAATCTTCATGTAAACTTGACACACAATCTTGAATTAATTAAATGAATTATAATATAAAAATATTATTTTGCTGTTAATTAAAGACCTTTAAGTGTGGTTGACTGAGTTTCTTCAAGATATGTCCGTAAAAATTGAAGACTCTGACCGTGCGATTGTAAGGAGCATAAATCACATTCCAATTTCGGATGAAATCCGAATTGTAATAATTTTTCTCCAAGTGATGGATGTTTACTTGGTAAGAATTCTGTCTGTAAAGCTGCAAAACAAAGAGGGATGAGCGAGGATTAGAATTAATGATAATTTCATTTACAGGAGAAGCATAGTTGAAAATGCAGAAGAGTAGAAGGAGTTTATACATGTTTCGGTTGAACGTTGAAAAACGACTGATTTGGTTTCACGTTTATTTGTTCATATAATAATTATAAAAACATTTGGTTTCACGTTTATTTGTTCATATAATAATTATAAAAACATTAATAGCTGCTTCATTTTTACAATCATTACATATTTTATGATGATTAAATATAGATAATTACAATTGACAAAATTACTAAGTACTCTTTATTTTTATATATTTATTAGTTGTACTTGATTTCTACAAAACCTGAACCGTTAACGATGACGATATTATCATCGAGAATAGCTACGTATGCCCTGTAGTGACCAGCTGGAATGTTGGCCGGAAAATGGGTCTCATCGAATATGAAATTTTTGGCTTGGTAAAAGCCCTTAAAAAAATCAAAATCAACACAAAACATCATTTTTTATGAGCAAAAACTCACAGGATAAATTGGGCAATACGTGATATTGCCTAAAGATAAAATCTTAGACACTCCGAAGATATTGGCCCTGAAAGATTTGCATACATCCACCATCATCCGCAACGGCGCGAAAATCTTATACTCGTTCTGAACTTTAACATAAACCTGTCCAAAACCCTGAATAAAGAATATAATAAAAAATGTTATAAAAAAATAGCTATTTTAGTGACCTTTAAATTTGGAGCGTCGAGTTTCTTCATTATTCTGCCATAACCACTGAACACTCTGGTACTTCGATTGTAGTGATCATACTTAACATCCCAATCTCTTAAGTAACTGCGATTGTAATAGTGCTTCTCGACGTGATGAAATTTTAGTTTGTAACCAGTTTGCTTCCAACACTAAGAATAAAAAAATTGGATACAAATTTGAATCTTTAACCAGAAATAACTTACCAAAGTTTGACTGAAGATCAACAAAAATACTAGGCATATTCGCTTCATTTTAACAGTAAAACTGACTTTTTTTCGGTAAATGTCGATACTTAAATACTTCCATTATTCGATGAAAATTAGTTTGAACTTGAACCTTGGCATTAAACACAAACAATTTTGTAATATCTATACGCAAAACGAGACTAATTGTGGACAAACAAAAAGAGGTGTTATTCCGAATGTAATCAGATCTGCAGATCAGTGGATTTATAAACATTGTGTTAAATAATATTAATGTAAGTTTCCAAAAATTTCAGAAAGTGATTTTAATTTTGGCTACCAACGTTAAAAGAATCATAAATCTTCAAGTGTCCATTTTAAATGTTAATTGATTTAGCATTACCTTGTCTTTGATTTAGTTAATTATGTAAGAAAATATTATGTACTTATTATATAATTTATTGATAATAATTTTATAAAATAAAAACAATTCCACAGTTGTAATGTAGTTATTTATACTTGACTTCGTAGGCTAGTGTAACATTAGTGAGAATTACATTGTAATTCAATAAAGTGAGGTGAACCATAAAATTACCGGCCGGAAAGTTGGGTGGAAATTTGGTGGAATCAATGTAGTAGTTGTTTATGTAGTAAAAACCCTGAAACATTCACAAATGACGAAAAATGTTAATTTTTATTTTGTAGGAGTACCGGTTCTATGGGACAATTTGTAATATTCCCAAGGGTCTTCACTAGATCCACACCAAAAAGGTTCGATCTGAGTATCTGACAGGCATCCATCATAAATCGTAGTGGGGCGAAGATCTTATACACGTTCTGAATACCAATATACACTTGACTCAAAACCTTGGGAATAACAGAATTTGGATTAATCGCAAAGAGAATTTAACTTTGAGAAACCTTAAATCCTGGAGAGTTCATTTTTTTGTAAAGTTCTCCGTGCGCAGAAATGGATGGCTCTGGATGGGTGCGGTTGTAGTGGCCATAAACGATGTAATAGTTATTGAAATACTTTGGATTCACGTAAGTCTTCTTCAAGTGATGGATTTTTATTGTGTAATCATTTTGCTCGAACGTCTGTAATCGTCATGAATTTGTCATTCGTTCATAATTAAAGAAAACTTTTCTTACCAGCGCTTGGTTCAAGAGCATCAGCATCAGGACATTTCGACGCATTATGCCTGCAAACTGTAACCAGAAAGCGTTTGCAAAGTATATTTATTTTGTCATCAATTTAAACGTCCCTGCAAAGAGTAATTGTAGACTACCACTTCCTTGATTCCAATCGAGATGAACTTGGTTACGAAATGCATTAAATTACCTAATAATTGATATAGTTCAAATACATGAATTAATACGAATATGATGCAATACTTTAGGTTAGGAAGATATTTGAATTAGAATTAACAACTTTTTTGAAAATAAATTTATGAAATAATAAAATAGTTGTAGTCTACGACATCTTTGGTTTCAATCGAGTTTATTAATTCATTAAAAATAATTCTAATATTAATAAAAGTTGAAATACAGAAATAATTAAAGATCTAAATGTAAGATATCTATAATATTTGTAAAAATATGAGTAATAAAGTAAAAAATTAGTTTAAAAAAAAAAATTACAATTTTAATTTTGTTAAAAATATATTTTTTATGATATTTCTTTAAAATGTAATAATTTCTTTTAAATTCGTATTTGTGAAGTTCAAAAAATAAAAAAACTTGATAAAATATATGATTTAGTTAATTTTGTAAGAAAATATTATGTACTAATTATATAATTTATTGATAATAATTTTATAAAATAAAAACAATTCCACAGTTGTAATGTAGTTATTTATACTTGACTTCGTAGGCTAGTGTAAAATTAGTGAGAATTACTTTGTAGTTGAATAAAGTGAGGTGAACCATAAAATTACCGGCCGGAAAGTTGGGTGGATATTTGGTAGAATCAATGTAAAAGTTGTTTACGTAGTAGGAACCCTGAAACATTCAGAAATGAAGTTAAATGTTAATTTTTATTTTGTAGGAGTACCGGTTCTATGGGACAATTTGTAACATTCCCAAGGGTCTTCACTAGATCCACACCAAAAAGATTCGATCTGAGTATCTGACAGATATCCATCATAAATCGTAGCGGGGCGAAAATCTTGTACACGTTCTGAATACCTATATACACTTGACTCAGAACCTTGGGAATAACAGAATTTGGATTAATCGAAAAGAGAATATAACTTTGAGAAAACCTTAAATCCTGGAGAGTTCAGTTTTTTGTAAACTTGTCCGTGCGCAGAAATGGCTCTGTGGGTGCGGTTGTAGTGGCCATAAACGATGTAATAGTTATTGAAATACTTTGGATTCACGTAAGTCTTCTTCAAGTACTGGATGTTTATTGTGTAATCATTTTGCTCGTACGTCTGTAATCGTCATGAATTTGTCATTTGTTTAGAAATTAGGAAAACTTTGCTTACCAGCGCTTGGTTCAAGAGCATCAGCATCAGGACATTTCGGCGCATTATGCCTGCAAACTGAAACCAGAATGCGTTTGCAAAGTATATTTATTTTGTCATCAATTTAAACGTCCCTGCAAAGAGTAATTGTAGACTACCACTTCCTTGATTCCAATCGAGATGAACTTGGTTACAAAATGCATTAAATTACCTAATAATTGAAATAGTTCAAGTACATGAATTAATACGAATATGATGCAATACTTTAGGTTAGGAAGATATTTGAATTAGAATTAACAATTTTTTTGAAAATAAATTTATGAAATAATAAAATACTTGTAGTCTACAACATCTTTGAATTCAATCGAGTTTACTAAATGGAATAAACTTAAATAGAATTAATTAAAAATAATTCTAATATTAATAAAAGTTGAAATACAGAAATAATTTAGGATATAAATGTAAGATATCTTTAATATTTGTAAAAATATGAGTAATAAAGTAAAAAATTAGTTTAAAAAAAAAATTACAATATTAATTTTGTTAAAGATATATTTTTTATGAAATTTCTATAAAATGTAATAATTTCTTTTGAATTCGTATTTGTGAAGTTCAAAAAATAAAAAAACATGATAAAATATATGCGTTAAGATTTTTGTGTAGATTTTTTCTTTATTTGTATTTGATTTCATAAGCAACAGTGAAATTGGTAATAATAACGTTGTAGTTGAAATAAGTGAAGTGAATCATGTAATGACCTTCCGGCATGTTTGGTGGATATTTGGAATCATCGATGAAAAAGTTGTTCACGTAGTAAATACCCTGAAACGAGTAAATATAAATTAAGCGAATATTCGTGCAGAACTAGAAGTACCGGTAGAATGGGACAATCTGTAATGTTTCCAAGGGACTTCACTATATCAACACCAAAAAGGTTCGATTTCAGCACCTGACACGCATCCACCATTAACCGTAACGGAGCGAAGACCTTGTACACGTTCTGAATACCTATATAGACCTGACTCAAAACCTAAAAGTGAGCAAAAGTTGAATAAATTGTACAAAAAAGCAATTTAACTTTAAGCAACTTTGAATCCCGGTGAGCTCAGCATTTTGTAAACTTTTATGTACGCAGAAATAGCTCTGTGGGTGCGGTTGTAGTGGCCATAAACGATACGGAAACTACCGAAATACTTCGGATTCACGTAAGTTCGCTGCAAGTGATGGATTTTTATGGTATAAACATTTTGATTGAACGTCTGTAATAATCTTCAAAAATTATTCGGCTTCAAATGAAAAAAATAATTCTTACCAGCGCTTGAGTCAAGATCATCAGGATTAGGATATATCGGTACATTCTGCTTAGTAATGAAATGTTTTTGCAAAGTATATTATTTTTATAACAATAATTATAGACTACCACTTCCTTGATACCAATCGAGATGAGCTTGTTTACTAAATGCATAGTAAGTAGTAATTTTCTAACATTTTCTAAATGCATCAGTCCACATATAAATACGGAAAATATGAAAATTTACTTCAGTTGGTTTCTTCAAGGCTCGAATAAAATTTAATAATTTTTTGGTCATCATTTAATTAATAAGATATTTACAACCAAGAGAAACTACAGGTAAACATTGATTTATTAATATTGGGGGAATTTTTTAACATATGAAATTCTAAACTTTTCAAACAAGTTTTTTATTTTTGATTTCTATGAAGATTGCGAGTCTGACAGTTTTCACTTGATCGACGTATGTCGATAGCTCGAATTTGAAATGACCTAAAGATAGATTTGGAGGAAACTTGCTTGCATCCAGTACAAAATTGTGTGCGTAATAATATCCCTGAAAATAGTAAGAGTAAAATATGTACAATTTTAAAATAATTATGGATATTATCTACAGATTTCAATGGGCAATTGGTGTAATTTCCATTTTTCTTCAAAGCCCCAATACCCAGCTGATTGTATTTTATTGCGTGGCAACCGTCGACCATCAAACGCATCGAAGAGAATAGCTTGTATTCATTGCTGAGAAATATGTAGGTTTCGAATAGGAACTGCAAATAATCAATTAATTAATATTTATAAAGAAACAATATTCACACCTTCATATTCGTGGCGTCTTTTAGCAGAAGAAAATTATGAAAAAGAAGAATTCTGAGCAATGTAACTCTATATTTATTATTTATTTATTTATTTTCGTTGCATTTTTCAGCATATGAAAATCTTGTGAGAAGCATAGAGTTTTCATAGAGTGTATTTGTTGTAATTGAATTTTAAGTTGAACTTTTTTTCAGCAAACTCTGAGTTTCATCAATTCAAACAATTCTGTTTTATATTTGTTAATCGATTCATAAATTACTTATCTGCTTGTTCGAATCTTGGGCATTCACAAAAATCAAAGATTTATAATTAATTAAATCGAAAATTTGGATATAGCTAAATTATTATAATTCTAGTATTTTGCTGGATTTGCCCAAATGAGGATTGTTTCGAAGGAAAATAATAATGTTTAAAAATGTGAGTGTACAAAAATTATTCATACATTTTTATTTCTTTTGTATAAATAGTTTTATGTCAAGAGGATTTTTATTTTGTAAATATTTTTTAACAACGAATCAGAAACTTCAAACGACTTTTCGATTCATGACTTCGGTGACGACGGAGAACTTGAAGAGGAATTTATCGTTGCCGTTGAAGCTCAGCGAAAACTTGTACTGACCCAGAGGTATGTTTGGAGGAAACAGATTATCGTCTGGCCTAAATTTATTTATAACATAATAATCCTGTAACCAAAAAATTACTGAGACATTCCCATCGATCCATTCATTGGAGGATACTAACTTTCTGGAAAGGGCAGTTACTGACATTTCCATATTTCACCAACTGTCTTAATCCGAAGAGATCAGATCTGATGGCGTAACATAAATCGAAAACCATGTTAATTGGTGTGAACGACCTGTACTCATTATTAATAAACTTAGAAGCTTCAAGTAACACCTTCAAATAAAATGAAAATCGTAAATATTCATAATTTAAAATTATTCAAGTACCTTCATCGAATCAACTCTCTTGAGCAAGCGAACATTGAGATCGAAAGCTCTCGTCGTTCTGTTGTATTTGTTATATCCGAACCTGAAATTATCCACCAATTCTTTATTGTATTCATCCGCAGTCCCGTGATGGTAGACCATCTTGTACGTATTTTGATTGAAAAGGTTCTGAAAATAACCATTAATATCTAAACTCTTCATTCTTTTGGATACTCACGAAAGCATAAACCAGAGGTAAAATGACGAAGCAGATTCGAAACATCGCTAACCAAAATATTTCTAGTATATTTATTACTGATTTCGAGCAATTTATATTGGTTTTATATTTTTTTGTTCTTGTTTTTATGAAACATTAAATTTCAATTACATAAACGAGAATTTAATAGGCATTTGATTTCATCTACAATATTGATGTTATAGATAAATATTATTTTATCAAGGCTGGTTGCTATTCCAATTCTTGACTCTTCTCTCGCTCTCCTCAAGAGACGACTCTTTTAAAAAGTTTATTCCATATTATCGTTTAACGTGATACAATTTGTTGAAAGAATTTTCTTTACTACATAAAGGTAATAACTACAATTAATTTACAATTATACGAATTTGATGTTCAACAAGTTACGAAAGTTAAGCAATTTGTAGCAGTGTTATTTAGGTGATAAATACTAATGTTGTAGTCGTTAGAAACTATGTGAATTCTAAAATAATCATTTTGAACACAACTGAAGATTTATATTAAAACAAGGTCTGTATTTTAAATTATTTATTATTTAGGTCCTAGAATGTTTAAATCGAATTAAAATGCTCAAATTAATCAAAAATCTTTACGATTCTAGACTTGACCGACTAGGCTGATTTTGAAGATAAAGTTGTTGCGTGTATTGAAGGTCAATGAGAACATGTACTGACCCATAGGTACGTTGGGAGGAAGATGTCCATCATCTGGCTTGAATTGTCTTATAACATAGATTCCCTAAAACATGAACGTTTGCCTTCAATATATTCGGAGATCGAAACTCACCTTATCAAAAGGACAATCCGTGAAGTTTCCATATTTTTTCGCCTTCTCTCCCATTCCGAAGAGATTAGTTTTCAAAGCACTACACAAATCGAAAATCAAGTTGATTGGCACGAACGATTTGTACTCGTTGTTAATGAATTTCGAAGCTACCAACAAAGTCTTCTGTTGTACTTGTTATATCCGAACGAGAATGATTCGGCAAATTCTAGATTGTAATCATCCGCGATCACGTGATGGTACTCAATCTTATACTTATTGTGTTTGAATTGAAAATTCTGAAAATCATCATGAGGATGAAGCGATTATATTATACTTCACTGAAATACTCACCAGCGAAGAAACTAGAGGTAAAAGTAGGAAGCAAAAACGAAACATCGCAACTTTTAAACAACTGAGTATTTATTTATTAATCACCAGGAATTTATATTCGCCAAAATTTTAAAATAAATAAAACGTGCATTATTTTTGGCATTTCCGGCCAAACGACAATAAATAATTTCCTTAACGAGTTTTTAATAAGTAACATGTTATGGTGCATAATGGATCATACAGATTTTGCAAAATTTAATTTGCTTTCAATTTATAAATTTTACAGAAGAATCAAAATTCTTTTCGATTCTTGATTTGAGCTGCGATACAGAACTTGAATAGAAGTTTATCGTGGCTCTTGAAGGTCAATGAGAATTTATACTGACTCAGAGGTACGTTGGGAGGAAACTGACTATCATCTGGTATGAATTGTCTTATAACATATAAACCCTAAAACATAGTTGTAAGTAATAAATTCCATTTAACCTATTGGTAGACTCACTTTATCTAAAGGACAATTCGTGAAGTTTCCTTATTGCTTTGCCAAAGTTGTTATTCCGAAGAGGCCAGTTTTAAAGATGCTGCAGATATCAAAAACCAAGGTGAGAGTGTCAGCAGCAGTGAAAATAATGGAAAAAGTAAAAATGCAATTTTCCACCAAAAACCCAAAGAGACTAAAAGTATTTCATCTTTCTGGTGGACCCAGCAACACACAGTAATCTATTGTTGCATCCCATGTGATCTCTATACATAGTATAACACATCTAACTGCCAGCTGTAGTGAAACTATTGAAAACACCAATATACAAATAGTATAACACCTATCATAGTATGCTCGTAATAGACGACTAGCTTGCGTCACAAATCTACCAATGGGCTCATTGAATAGGCCATCCTTTTTGCTTTCAATAAACATATTAAATAATCAATTTACACCAATAGATATCAATTAATTTTAATAAATCATGATTGTATTGTACCGACTTGTAAAAATTGCTAAATAAATGGGAATTTTCTTATTTCTTTGAAAATATTTATTTATAGTTCTTAAGACTGATCCTTTCCTTTTCGATTGCTACCACATTCATTAATATTGGTCAACTAATAAGAAAGTTATTAAACTTTTATGCGACGACGGTTTACGCTCATCGCATCGCATGTCTCCAATCATCATATCACAATATTACAGCTTTATATAGGCGAATAGCTTACGTCACGAATCTACCAATGGGCTCATTGGATGGGCCATACTTTTACCTTTAAAATTGCATATTTGCTGATCAATTGCATGGAATAATTATCTATTAATTAAAGAAAACATAATTGTATTGTACCGATTCATAAAAGTTTCTAAATAAATACTAATTTACAAATTTTATTGAAAATATTTATTAATCGTCTTAAAGAATGATTCTTTCCCTTTCCATCGCTACGAAATTCATTAATATTGGTCTAATAATAAGAAAGTTATTAAACTTTTATGCGACGACGGTTTACGCTCATCGCATCGCAAGTCCCCCCTGAATCGCGAAAATTCCAGAAAATTTCGATTTACACTAGGAGACTAGGAGTAGCGAGGAGGGATATGGGATTTATGTTGGTAATAAAAAAATATGAGAGGATACGGATTTAAGTTGGCAGTACCTAAGAATGAGAATGTGTGAGTGAATGTGTGAGAACTGTCATACTTGTCAGTGACTTGTCACAAATTAAGGATAAGTGCCTTTATTGGATTTCTTCATCATTCTGCAATGTCCTGAATGCAGACTGAATGAAAAACGTGCTTCATTGCTTCCTCCTTGTGTTTCCTTGCATGGTAGATTTTTCTTTGAACGCTTCATTTCACTTCAGGTAAGTACTACTCCAACATGTAAACAACCATCGGTCACTAAAGTTGTTTGCTTTTCTAATAGATACACAGATGCTGTGTTATGGAAAATGCTTCAAATACTTTTTGGTAATAACACATTGAAGGCAATTCATTTAGGTACCTGCATTAACGGATAGTAGCTAAAAGATACATGCTCAACTTGCCAACAATCGATTGGTAACATGTTATTCTTATAGGAAATGATCCTGCAGCCAAGAGATGTGCATAGTTGACTTCCTTTATTTGCAAAGAAAGTGGAATACATTACAAAATGCTAGTTGGAGTGAAAATATTGGATAAAGTAAAAATATAAATTTTTCACCAGAAACCCATAGAGACTAAAAGTATTTCTTTTTTCAACAGGACCCAGCAACACCCAAGCATCTATTCTTGCATTCTACATGATACATAGGCATAGTATTACACATCTGAGTGTCAGTTACAGTGAAAATACTTCAAAAAGTAAAAATACAATTTTTTATCATAAACCCTGACAGACTAAAAGTATTTCTTCTCTCAGGAGGACCCAGCAAACCCAAGAATTTATTGTTGCTTCCTACATGATCCTTAGAGATAGTATAACACATTTGAGACCCAGTTGCAGTGAAAATACTTGAAAATGTAAAAATTCCATTGTTCACCAAAAACCCGGAGAGAACTAGAAGTCTTTCTTTGTTCAGGAGACCCAGCAACGCCCAAACATCTATTGTTGTTTCCTACATGATCTTTAGAGATAGTATAACACATTTGAGAACCAGTTGCAGAGAAAATACTTGAAAATGTAAAAATTCCATTTTTCACCAAAAACCCAGAGAGGACTAAAAGTATTTCTTTTTTCAGGTGAACCCACCAAGTGGCAAGAATATATTTTTGCAATCTACATGATCATTAGAGATAGTGTAACACATTTGAGCACCAGTTGCAGTGAAAATACTTGAAAATGTAAAAATTCCATTGTTCACCAAAAACCCGGAGAGAACTAGAAGTCTTTCTTTGTTCAGGAGACCCAGCAACGCCCAAGCATCTATTGTTGTTTCCTACATGATCTTTAGAGATAGTATAACACATTTGAGAACCAGTTGCAGAGAAAATACTTGAAAATGTAAAAATTCCATTTTTCACCAAAAACCCAGAGAGGACTAAAAGTATTTCTTTTTTCAGGTGAACCCAGCAAGTCGCAAGAATATATTTTTGCAATCTACATGATCATTAGAGATAGTGTAACACATTTGAGCAGCAGTAGCAGTGAAAATACTTGAAAAAGTAAAAATTCCATTTTTTATCAAAACCTGGAGAGACTAAAAGTATTTCTTATTTCAGGAGGACCCAGCATTTCAGGACGCCCAAGCATCTATTGTTGTTTCCTACATGATCTTTACAGATAGTATAACACATATAAGTGACAATAGTAATGAAAATACTGGTAAAAGTACAACTACAAATTTTCATAAAAAAAGCATGAGAAACTAAAATTATTTCTTCTTTCAGGAGGACCCAGCAAAATCTAGGAATTTATTCTTGCTTTCTACGTGATCCTAAGGGATAGTATAATATATCTGAATGTCATAAGCAAAGAAAATACTAAATATACAATTTTTACCAATAACCCCCGGAGAGACTAAAAGTATTTCTTCTTTCAGAACAACCCAGCAACACCCAAGAATCTATTTTTGCATTCTACATGTTCCTTAGAGAAAGTATAGTACATCTGAGTGTTAGTTGCTGTAACAATACTTGAAAAAGTAAAATTACCATTTTTCATCAAAAACTTCGGAGAGACTAAAAGTATTTCTTTTTTTAGGAGAACCCAGCAAGACCCAAGAACCTATTGTTCCATTCTATATGATCCTTAGGGATAGTATAACACATCTGATGACCAGTTGCAGTGAAACTGCTGAAAACACCAACATACAAATAGTATAACAGCTAGCATAGTATATGAGCTTGTTATAGACGAATGGCTTAAGGCACGAATTTACCAGTGGGCTCATTGGATAGGCCATACTTTTTCCTATAAATATGCATACTCTATGATCAATTAGTACGAATTGTTATCGATTTATTAAAAAATAACATGCTTTTATTGTACCGACTTGTAAAAATTGCTTAATAAATGGTATTCTTCATATTCCTTTTAAAATATTTATTTACTGTTCTTAAGACTGATCCTTTCCATCGCTACTAAATTCATTAATATTGGTCCAATAATAAGAAAGTTATTAAACTTTTATGCGACGACGCTTTACGCTCATCGCATCGCATCGCATGTCTCCAATCATATCACAATATTACAGCTTCATATAGGCGAATAGCTTACGTCACGAATCTACCAATAGGCTCATTGAATGGACCATACATTTACCTTTAAAATTGCATATTTGCTGATCAATTGCATGGAATAATTATCTATTAATTAAAGAAAACATAATTGTATTGTACCGATTTATAAAAGTTGCTAAATAAATAGCAATTTACAAATTTAATTGTAAATATTTATTAATCGTCTTAAAAAATGATTCTTTCACTTTCCATCGCTACCAAATTTATTAATATTAGTTATCTAATAAGAAAGTTATTAAACTTTAATGCGACGACGGTTTACGCTCATCGCATCGCATGTCTCCAATCATCATATCACTGTATTACAGCTTTATATAGGCGAATAGCTTACGTCACGAATCTACCAATGGGCTCATTGGATGGGCCATACTTTTACCTTTAAAATTGCATATTTGCTGATCAATTGCATGGAATAATTATCTATTAATTAAAGAAAACATAATTGTATTGTACCGATTCATAAAAGTTGCTAAATAAATAGTAATTTATAAATTTTATTGAAAATATTTATTAATCGTCTTAAAGAATGATTCTTTCCCTTTCCATCGCTACCAAATTCATCAATATTGGTCAACTAATAAGAAAGTTATTAAATTTTTATGCAACGACGGTTTACGCTCATCGCATCACAAGTCCCCCCCTGAATCGCGAAAATTCCAGAAAATTTCGATTTACACTAGGAGACTAGGAGTAGCAAAGAGGTATAGTAGGTCAAATAAATTAATAAAATCAGTGCCATCTATATATTATAAAAGTAACAGTGCGATGCGATGAGCGTAAACCGTCGTCGCGTAAAAGTTTAATAACTTTCTTATTAGTTGACCAATATTAATGAATTTGGTTGCAATTGAAAGGAAAAGGATCATTCTTATCTATAAATAAATATTTTCAAAGAAATGTGAAAAATACCATTTATTTATCATTTTTTACAAGTCGGTACAATACAATTATGTTATTTTTTAATAAATGGATAACTATTTGTTTTAATTGATCATCTAATTTGAAAATTTAAAGGAAAAAGTATGGTCCATCCAACGAGCTTATTGGTAGATTCGTGATGTACGCTATTCGCCTATATGAAGCTGAATACAATGTATTTTAGCTCTGTAACTATTTATACTAGTATTTTTGTGTTTCGAGTATGTTGACTGCATCTGGCACTTAAATGTATTACAATATCTCTAGTAATCATGTAGAAAACAAAAATAGATTCTTTGCTGTTGCTGGGTAGTCCTGAAAAAAGAAATACTTTTAATCTTGCCAGGTTTTTGATGAAAAGTGGTATTTTTACTTATTCCAGTATTTTCACTGCAACGGACACTCAGATGTGTTATACTATGCCTATGTATCATGTAGAATGCAAGAATAGATGCTTGGGTGTTTCTAGGTCCTCCTGAACAAATAAATTATTTTAGTCTCTCCAGGGTTTTTGTTGAAAATTGCATTTTTACTTTTTTCAGTATTTTTACTGCAACTTGCAATCAGATGTGTTATACTGTGTCTAGAGATAATGTGGGATGCAACAATAGATTATTGTGTGTTGCTGGATCCTCCTGAAAGGAAAAATATCTTCTAGTCTCTCAGGGTTTTCAGTGAAAAGTTGTATTTTTACTTTTTCAACTATTTTCACTGCAACTGGCATTCAGATGTGTTATACTTTCTCTAATGATAATGTTGGGAGCAACATTGGATTCTTGGGTGCAGCTGCGTCCTCTTGAAACAAGAAATATTTTTAGTCTCTTTGAAATTTTGGTGAAAAAGGCTATTTTTACTTTTTCCATTATTTTCACTGCAAGTGTTACTCAAATGTGTTAAAATACCGCTAAGGAACATGTAGAATGCAAAAATAGATTCTTGGGTGTTGCTGGGTTGTTCTGAAAGAAGAAATACTTTTAGTCTCTCTGGGTTTTTGGTGAAAAATGGTATTTTTAGTTCTTGCAGTATTTTCACTGCAATTGATAATCAAATGTCTTATAGTATATCTATGGATCATGTAGAATGCAAAAATAGATGCTGGGTGTTGGTGGGTCCTCCTGAGAGAAGAAATACTTTTAATCTCGAAAGGTTTTTGATGAAAAATGGTATTTTTACTTATTCCAGTATTTTCACTGCAACTGACACTCAGATGTGTTATACCATACCTATGTATCATGTAGAATGCAAGAATAGATTCCTAGGTTTTGCTGGGTCCTCCTGAACAAAGAAATATTTTTAGTCTGTCTCTCCAGGTTATTGATGAAAAATGCTATTTTTAATTTATTCAAATACTTACACTACAACTAGTACTCAAATGTGTTATACTATCCCTAAGGATCATGTAGAATGCAAAAATAGATACTCGAGTATTGCTGGGCCCTCCTGAAATAAGAAATACTTTTAGTCTCTCAAGGGTTTTTGGTGAAAATTGTATTTTTACTATATTCTTTGTTTCTGACATTCAGATGTGTTATAGCATACTTAAGGATCATGTAGAATGTAAAAATAGATTCTTGGGTGTTGCTGGGTTGTTCTGAAAGAAGAAAAACTTTTAGTCTCTCCGGGGGTTATTGGTAAAAATTGTATATTTAGTATTTTCTTTGCTTATGACATTCAGATATATTATACTATCCCTTAAGATTACGTAGAAAGCAAGAATAGATTCCTAGGTTTTGCTGGGTCCTCCTGAAAGAAGAAATAATTTTAGTTTCTCATGCTTTTTTTTATGAAAATTTGTAGTTGTACTTTTACCAGTATTTTCATTACTATTGTCACTTATATGTATTATACTATCTGTAAAGATTATGCAGGAAACAACAATAGATTCTTGGGTGTTGCTGGGTCCTCCTGAGAGAAGAAATACTTTTAGTATCTCCAGGTTTTTGATAAAAATGGTATTTTTACTGTTTCAAATATTTTCACTGCAACTGGTGCTCAAATGTGTTACACTATCTCTAATGACCATGTAGATTGCAAAAATATATTCTTGCGACTTGCTGGGTTCACCTGAAAGAAGAAATACTTTATTCTCTTTGGGTTTTTGGTGGAAAATTGTATTTTTACTATTTTCACTGTTGACACTCAGATGTATTATACATTCTCCAAGGATGAAGTAGGAAACAACAATAGATGCTTTGGCGTTCTGGATCTCCTGAACAAAGAAATACTTCTAGTCCTATCCAGGTTTTTGGTGAAAAATGGAATTTTTACATTTTCAAGTATATTCACTGCAACTGGGTCTCAAATGTGTTATACTATCTCTAAAGATCATGTAGGAAACAACAATAGATTCTTGGGTGATGCTGGGTCCTCCTGAAAGAAGAAATACTTTTAGTCTCTCCGGGGTTTTGTTAAAAAGTTGTAATATTTCTTTTTACTGGTATTTTCACTCCTACTGGTACTCAAATGTATTCTACTACCTCTAAAGAACAAGTAAGAAGCAACAATAAATTCTTGGGTGTTGTTGGGTCCTCCTGAGAGAAGAAATACTTTCAGTCTTTTTGGGTTTTTGGTGAAGTTGTAATTATACTTTTTCTAGTACTTTCACTCCAACTAGCATTTTGTACTGTTTTCCACTTTCCTTGCAAGTAAAGGAAGTCAACTATGCATATCTTTTGGCTACAAGAGCATCTCCTATAAGAATAACATGTTCACCAATCAATTGTTGGCAAGTTGACCATGTACCTTTTGGCTACTATCCATTAATGCAGGTACCTATATGAATGGACTTCATTGTGTTGTTACCAAAAAGTATTTGAAGCATTGTCCATAGCACAGCATCTGTGTATCTATTAGAAAAGCAAACAACTTTAGTGACCGATGGTTGTTTACATGTTGGAGTAGTACTTACCTGAAGTGAAATGAAGCGGTCAAAGAAAAGTCTGCCATGCAAGGAAACACAAGGAGGAAGCAATGAAGCACGTTTTCCATTCAGTCTGCATTCAGGACATTGCAGAATGATGAAGAAATCCAATAAAGGCACTTGTCCTTAATTTGTGACAACTCACTGACAAGTATGACAGTTCTCACACATTCACTCACACATTCTCATTCTTAAGTACTGCCAACTTAAATCTGTATCCTCTCATATTTTTTTATTACCAACTTAAATCCCATATACCTCCTCGCTACTCCTAGTCTCCTAGTGTAAATCGAAATTTTCTGGAATTTTCGCGATTCAGGGGGGGACTTGTGATGCGATGAGCGTAAACCGTCGTCGCATTAAAGTTTAATAACTTTCTTATTAGTTAACTAATATTAATAAATTTGGTAGCGATGGAAAGGGAAAGAATCATTCTTTAAGACGATTAATAAATATTTTCAATAAAATTTGTAAATTACTATTTATTTTGCGACTTTTATGAATCGGTACAATACAATTATGTTTTCTTTAATTAATAGATAATTATTCCATGCAATTGTTCAGCTAATATGCAATTTTAAAGGTAAGAGTATGGCCCATCCAATGAGCCCATTGGTAGATTCGTGACGTAAGCTATGCGCCTATATAAAGCTGTAATACTGTGATATGATTGGAGACATGCGATGAGCGTAAACCGTCGCCGCATAAAAGTTTAATAACTTTCTTATTAGTAGACCAATATTAATGAATGTGGTAGCAACCGAAAGGGAAAGGATTAGTCTTAACAACTATAAATAAATATTTTAAAAGGAATATGAATAATACCATTTATTAAGCAATTTTTACAAGTCGGTACAATAAAAGCATGTTATTTTTTAATAAATTGATAACAATTCGTACTAATTGATCATAGAGTATGCATATTTATAGGAAAAAGTATGGCCTATCCAATGAGCCCACTGGTAAATTCGTGCCTTAAGTCATTCGTCTATAACAAGCTCATATACTATGCTAGCTGTTATACTATTTGTATGTTGGTGTTTTCAGCAGTTTCACTGCAACTGGTCATCAGATGTGTTATACTATCCCTAAGGATCATGTAGAATGGAAGAATAGGTTCTTGAGTGTTGCTGGGTTCTCCTAAAAAAAGAAATACTTTTAGTCTCTCCGAAGTTTTTGATGAAAAATGGTAATTTTACTTTTTCAAGTATTGTTACAGCAACAAACACTCAGATGTACTATACTATCTCTAAGCAACATGTAGAATGCAAAAATAGATTCTTGGGTGTTGCTGGGTTGTTCTGAAAGAAGAAATACTTTTAGTCTCTCCGGGGGTTATTGGTAAAACTTGTATATTTAGCATTTTCTTTGCTTATGACATTCAGATATATTATACTATCACTTAGGATCATGTAGAAAGTAAGAATAAATTCCTAGGTTTTGCTGGATCCTCCTGAAAGAAGAAATAATTTTAGTTTCTCATTTCTCATTTTTTTTTTATGAAAATTTGTAGTTGTATTTTTACCAGTATTTTCATTACTGTTGTCACTTATATGTGTTATACTATCTGTAAAGATTATGCAGGAAACAACAATAGATTCTTGGGTGTTGCTGGGTCCTCCTGAGAGAAGAAATACTTTTAGTCTCTCCAGGTTTTTGGTGAAAAATGGAATTTTTACTTTTTCAAGTATTTTCACTGCTACTGGTACTCAAATGTGTTACACTATCTCTAATGATCATGTAGATTGCAAAAATATATACTTGCGACTTGCTGGGTTCACCTGAAAAAAGAAATACTTTTAGTCTCTCCGGGCTTATGATGAAAAATAGTATTTTTACTTTTTGAAGTATTTTCACTGTAACTGACACTCAGATGTGTAATACCATGCCTATGTATCTGTAGAATGCAAGAATAGATGCTATGGCGTTGCTGGATCCTCCTGAACAAATAAATATTTTTAGTCTGTCTCTCCAGGTTATTGATGAAAAATGCTATTTTTAATTTTTTCAAATACTTACACTACAACTAGTACTCAAATGTGTTATACTATTCCTAAGGATCATGTAGAATGCAAAAATAAATTCTCGAGTATTGCTGGGTCCTCCTGAAATAAGAAATACTTTTAGTCTCTCAAGGGTTTTTGGTTAAAATTGTATTTTTACTATTTTCTTTGTTTCTGACATTCAGATGTGTTATACTATCCCTAAGGATCATGTAGAATGCAAAAATAGATTCTTGGCTGTTGCTTGGTCCTCCTGAAAGAAGAAATACATTTAGTCTGTTGAGTTTTTGGTGAAAAATGGAAATTTTACATTTTCAAGTATTTTCACTGCAACTGATTCTCAAATGTGTTATACTATCTCTAAGGATCATGTAGGAAGCAATAATAAATTCTTGGGTGTTACTGGGTCTTCCTGACAGAAGAAATACTTTTAGTATCTTCAGGGTTTTTGTTAAAAATTGCATTTTTACCTTTTCCAGTATTTTCACTGCCACTGACACTCAGATGTGTAATACTATACCTAAGGATCATGTAGAATGCAAAAATAGATTCTCGAGTATTGCTGGGTCCTCCTGAAATAAGAAATACTTTTAGTCTCTCAAGGGTTTTTGGTTAAAATTGTATTTTTACTATTTTCTTTGTTTCTGACATTCAGATGTGTTATACTATCCCTAAGGATCATGTAGAATGCAAAAATAGATTCTTGGCTGTTGCTTGGTCCTCCTGAAAGAAGAAATACATTTAGTCTGTTGAGTTTTTGGTGAAAAATGGAAATTTTACATTTTCAAGTATTTTCACTGCAACTGATTCTCAAATGTGTTATACTATCTCTAAGGATCATGTAGGAAGCAATAATAAATTCTTGGGTGTTACTGGGTCTTCCTGACAGAAGAAATACTTTTAGTATCTTCAGGGTTTTTGTTAAAAATTGCATTTTTACCTTTTCCAGTATTTTCACTGCCACTGACACTCAGATGTGTAATACTATACCTAAGGATCATGTAGAATGCAAAAATAGATTCTCGAGTATTGCTGGGTCCTCCTGAAATAAGAAATACTTTTAGTCTCTCAAGGGTTTTTGGTGAAAATTGTATTTTTACTATTTTTTTTGTTTCTGACATTCAGATGTGTTATACTATCCCTAAGGATCACGTAGAATGGAAGAATAGATTCTTGGCTGTTGCTTGGTCCTCCTGAAAGAAGAAATACATTTAGTCTGTTGAGTTTTTGGTGAAAAATGGAATTTTTACATTTTCTAGTATTTTCACTGCAACTGATTCTCAAATGTGTTATACTATCTCTAAGGATCATGTAGGAAGCAATAATAAATTCTTGGGTGTTACTGGGTCTTCCTGGCAGAAGAAATACTTTTAGTATCTTCAGGGTTTTTGTTAAAAATTGCATTTTTACCTTTTCCAGTATTTTCACTGCCACTGACACTCAGATGTGTAATACTATACCTAAGGATCATGTAGAATGCAAAAATAGATTCTCGAGTATTGCTGGGTCCTCCTGAAATAAGAAATACTTTTAGTCTCTCAAGGGTTTTTGGTTAAAATTGTATTTTTACTATTTTCTTTGTTTCTGACATTCAGATGTGTTATACTATCCCTAAGGATCATGTAGAATGCAAAAATAGATTCTTGGCTGTTGCTTGGTCCTCCTGAAAGAAGAAATACATTTAGTCTGTTGAGTTTTTGGTGAAAAATGGAAATTTTACATTTTCAAGTATTTTCACTGCAACTGATTCTCAAATGTGTTATACTATCTCTAAGGATCATGTAGGAAGCAATAATAAATTCTTGGGTGTTACTGGGTCTTCCTGACAGAAGAAATACTTTTAGTATCTTCAGGGTTTTTGTTAAAAATTGCATTTTTACCTTTTCCAGTATTTTCACTGCCACTGACACTCAGATGTGTAATACTATACCTAAGGATCATGTAGAATGCAAAAATAGATTCTCGAGTATTGCTGGGTCCTCCTGAAATAAGAAATACTTTTAGTCTCTCAAGGGTTTTTGGTGAAAATTGTATTTTTACTATTTTTTTTGTTTCTGACATTCAGATGTGTTATACTATCCCTAAGGATCACGTAGAATGGAAGAATAGATTCTTGGCTGTTGCTTGGTCCTCCTGAAAGAAGAAATACATTTAGTCTGTTGAGTTTTTGGTGAAAAATGGAATTTTTACATTTTCTAGTATTTTCACTGCAACTGATTCTCAAATGTGTTATACTATCTCTAAGGATCATGTAGGAAGCAATAATAAATTCTTGGGTGTTACTGGGTCTTCCTGGCAGAAGAAATACTTTTAGTATCTTCAGCGTTTTTGTTAAAAATTGCATTTTTACCTTTTCCAGTATTTTCTTTGCTTATGACACTCAGATGTGTAATACTATACCTAAGGATCATGTAGAATGCAAAAATAGATTCTCGAGTATTGCTGGGTCCTCCTGAAATAAGAAATACTTTTAGTCCTCTCTGAGTTTTTGGTGAAAAATGGAATTTTTATATTTTCAAGTATTTTCTCTGCAACTGGTTCTCAAATGTGTTATACTATCTCTAAAGATCATGTAGGAAACAACAATAGACGCCTGGGCGTTGCTGGGTCTCCTGAACAAAGAAATACTTCTAGTTCTCTCCAGGTTTTTGGTGAACAATGGAATTTTTACATTTTCAAGTATTTTCACTGCAACTGGTGCTCAAATGTGTTACACTATCTCTAATGATCATGTAGATTGGAAAAATATATTCTTGCCACTTGCTGGGTTCACCTGAAAAAAGAAATACTTCTAGTTTTCTCTGGGTTTTTGGTGAAAAATGGAATTTTTACATTTTCAAGTATTTTCACTCCAACTAGCATTTTGTAATGTCTTCCACATTCTTTGCAAATAAAGGAAGTCAATTATGCATATCTCTTGGCTGCAGGAGCATCTCCTATAAGAATAACATGTTCACCAATCGATTGTTGGCAAGTTGACCATGTACCTTTTGGCTACTATCCATTAATGCAGGTACCTATATGAATGGACTTCATTGTGTTGTTACCAAAAAGTATTTGAAGCATTGTCCATAGCATAACATCTGTGTATCTATTAGAAAAGCAAACAACTTTAGTGACCGATGGTTGTTTACATGTTGGATTAGTACTTACCTGAAGTGAAATGAAGCGTTCAAAGAATAGTCTGCCATGCAAGGAAACACAAGGAGGAAGCAATGAAGCACGTTTTTCATTCAGTCTGCATTCAGGACATTGCAGAATGATGAAGAAATCCAATAAAGGCACTTATCCTTAATTTGTGACAACTCACTGACAAGTATGACAGTTCTCACACATTCACTCACACATTCTCATTCTTAGGTACTGCCAACTTAAATCCGTATCCTCTCATATTTTTTTATTACCAACATAAATCCCATATCCCTCCTCGCTACTCCTAGTCTCCTAGTGTAAATCGAAATTTTCTGGAATTTTCGCGATTCAGGGGGGACTTGCGATGCGATGAGCGTAAACCGTCGTCGCATAAAAGTTTAATAACTTTCTTATTATTAGACCAATATTAATGAATTTCGTAGCGATGGAAAGGGAAAGAATCATTCTTTAAGACGATTAATAAATATTTTCAATAAAATTTGTAAATTAGTATTTATTTAGAAACTTTTATGAATCGGTACAATACAATTATGTTTTCTTTAATTAATAGATAATTATTCCATGCAATTGATCAGCAAATATGCAATTTTAAAGGTAAAAGTATGGCCCATCCAATGAGCCCATTGGTAGATTCGTGACGTAAGCTATTCGCCTATATAAAGCTGTAATATTGTGATATGATGATTGGAGACATGCGATGCGATGAGCGTAAACCGTCGTCGCATAAAAGTTTAATAACTTTCTTATTAGTTGACCAATATTAATGAATTTAGTAGCTATCGAAAGGGAAAGGATAATTCTTAACAGCTATAAATAAATATTTTCAAAGAAATATGAAGAATAACATTTATTTAGCAATTTTTACATATCGGTACAATACAATTATGTTAATTTTATATAAATCGATAACTATTTGTTCTAATTGATCATCTAATGTGCAAATTTAGAGGAAAAAGTATGGTCCATCCAACAAGCCTATTGGTAAATTTGTGACGTAAGCGATTCGCATATGGTGTATACTATGTTTAGCTCTGTAACTATTTATACTAGTATTTTTGTCTTTCGAGTATGTTGACTGCATCTGGCAATTTAATATATTACACTATCTCTGATAATCATATTGGAAACTAAAATAGATTCGTGGATGTTACTTGGTCCTCCTGAAAAAAGAAATAATTGTAGTCTCTGGGCTTTTGGTTAAAATTGTATTTTTACTTTTTTATTATTATCACTGCTACTGACACACAGATGTGTTGTACTATCTCTAAGGAACATGTAGAATGCAAAATATATTCTTGAGTGTTGCTGGGTCCTCCTGAAAATAAATACGGAGAGACTACCGAGTTTTTGATGAAAAAATGGTATTTTTACTTTTTCGAGTATTTTCACTGCAACTGGTGCTCAAATCCGATACACTATCTCTAATGATCATGTAGATTACAGAAATATATTCTTGCGTCTTGCTGGGTTCTCCTGAAAGAAGAAATGCTTGTAGTCTCAGTGATTTTGTTGTAATTTTATTTTTTCTAGTATTTTCACTGCATCCCAAAAATATGTACCTTTTATTCCCGTTAACTCACTTTTCGCACATAATAAACATTAAATTTCGATTAAATAAACGAGTATAGTAATAAGCATTTAATTCCAAAATCAACCGTACTTGCCTATTTTTTAGAAAGATATTTTATAAAAAAAAATATATTAATAAATAATGTTGTTACATTAATAACAATATTGATGTTACACAGCTTAGATAAGCAACTAGAATAGGTGATAAAAAAACTATTCTAATATGGTAGTTTTTTAAAGTAATTGTCATTTAAGACCCAGAATGGAACCATGCAGAATTTCTTTATTAAACACGATATTTCTCGAAATTTCAAATATAATGATTATGTAAATGTACTCAAATTACGTTATTTGTTATATAAAAATTAGTAAATTTTGCGTCAATAAGATTATATGTAGATTAAAATTGAATTATAATTTTTGGTTTCACGAAATTTTCTATTAAATTGATATTAAATAATGGCGCGTGTGCGTGAGTATGTGTATATTTGTTTGTTGCATCAACGGTTTTTCCCTGTGAATAATTTTCCAATGGAATAGAGCGCTGTTCACGTCACAGCGCTTATGTAAAAAAAATAAAAAGTGCGAGTATGAGTGACATTGAACTTGAACTTATAAGTGATAAGTTATTCCCAATAATCAACTTATTATGACTGTGTTTTCAATGTGTATGTGTGAGTGCGTATTTATAAATGTTTGTGTGTGCGAAAGTCGACGTGAAAAAAAAAACTATGCGCATTGGTTTATTTATTTATTTGCATACATGCATTCATCGTTCGCACTGATTATCAACGGACGACTTCGATATCTGCCAATATTTATGTTTGAACAAATAGCACTGAACAGTCTACAAAAATCTATCTATTTACAGACACATGACGAATTTATATGTGTCAATGTGTACATTCAATGGACACACACATTGTTTTATTAAAAATTCAGTTGAAGAACTAATTTTCATAGACTTTACATAATATAATTATATATGAAAGTAATTTATTTAGACTAGAATAATTAACAAAAGTTTTAAGTATTTTTGTGATTTAGATTTTTAATAGTTTACAAATGTAGTTTAGTATTATCACATCCTGTTGTATGCATTAGATTACAAGAAAAAAATAACAGAGAAAACTTACATAACTTCAAAAAAAAAAGATAATTACAGTAAAACTAAATAGTAATGCTTCTTTTATGACAAATTGTATTACACCCTATTTTTTTTATGAATTAGGAAATTAATGAACTTTTTTCAAATTATTTTCTTCTGCTTAATTATCATTCCAAGTTTGAGGTAGCGATTTATGTGAGAAATTGTAGTTTCATATAAACCATAACTTCCTTCATCCTAAATATGTCTTGCATTGATCTGTTACAGATTTAAACTTGAAGTAAAGATATTTTGATTCACTGAAATCAAGTGCAAAGTTATCATAAGTTATCTTGGAAATCTTTGAAGTAATTAAGATTTATGCACGAGTAATTAGAGTTTAGGGTAGAAATAAATAAAAATGAAATAAAGGGGTAGAAGTGAAACAATCAATCCGCATATTCCTCTCCATCTTTCCCATCCGATCACAGTACAACTCGCAGCATTTCAGTTCTATTTACGGTTACAGATTATTGATTTACGACTGGCAGATATGCTCCGCTGAGTCAAAGCCTGATCCTCTTTTTCTCCATCTCTCATCGTTTTATTATTATTATTATTAGTGCCATCTATTTTTTCTCTCTTCTCGTTCCTATCCACAGAATTACTTTTCCGTTCGCTCGCTTTTCCTTCACTCCTGATTTAATACAGTTTATACAGTCTTCATCGACTATTATGGAGCGTTAATGCGCGTCGGCTTCCTTATTAACTCCAACTAATTAAACTCCCCGAAAGATAAATCAAAACATTTATTGCAAGTTACGCATCGCCTATAACATATGATCACTCTAAGTCCTTCTTCAACGTATGCTTATTTTTCATATATTTATTTCCGTTTTCCTTGCAATCTTTCTCGCTGTGATTACTCTTTCGTCTTTCGCAGAATTCGATTGCATCGGCGTTAAGAAAAATATAAGACGCATCGTTGTCTTCCGCGAACGCAGTGCGAGAATCGTAACTCAAGATTAATAATAATAATCAGCAAGTTACTAAAATTCTTTACTTAATTTTCAAATTTCTTATGAAGTAAATTATCAATTAGTAGTACATTAGATTTGATTAAAAAAAAGATTACAAGTCTTATGAACTTTCACAAATTGCAAATTAGATCTATAGGATTAGTTATTTGAAAATATATTAGTTAATGAAAAGATAGTAATTTTAAAATTAGATGAGTTATGATATTGGAGTTTAGAAAATTAAATTGATGTTAATAGGATGTGTACCATGACGGAAATGGTAGTCTTAGATATTCATTGCAATCCAGAAGGTTATTACGTTGACGCTATGATGGGATGAAAGATGTATAGAAAGCTGAGGACTAATTATTTTCAATGGTTTTATGGGACGGCGTTAAGGTACATCGGGGTTAAAGTGGAATTGTGTAAGTTGTACGTATCTCTCCTCCACCGTGGTAGTAGTATGTATGCATGTGTGTCTTCCTTGTTGCGATAATTAAGAATAAATTCCAGGCAAAGTGGAATTGCTGCAACGGAACCGAGCATTATGCATATCACCGGGTATATCATCACGAGGATATCGTCCGTAGTTTGCGTCGCGTCGCAGCCTTCCTCCTGCCCTAACCTAGGCATCTCCATCTCTTTCCGACGCGAGCACGGATCCGTATGGTGGCGGGGAGTCTCCGTCGCTCGCTCATGACAAATTTAATCCAGAAATCTCATCAGAGAGGAGAGATAGTTTCGCAGTAAAGTACATGCTCTCGCGTTATATGCGTTGGGACGTTTGGTATTTTATTGAGTTAACGAACCGAGAGAAGTGCTTTCTATTACATGGCTAATTATTACACATAAATCTTGCGTTCACGTTATTCTTTGAGCAATGTATTAAAAGAGGGACCATGACTGAATGACTGATGAGTGCCTACTCTAAACAAGTCCGAGATCCTTTGTTCTTCTTCTGCTTCTTCAACTACTTCTTCTTCCGCCGCGCCACCAAAACGAACCTAGTACGTATAGGCCTCTATACCATAATAATCTGCACAGCAATCAGCAAGAAGAAGGTTTCTCTCTCTTTCTCTCTTTATATTTTTTTTACATCTTTCCTTCTCCGCCACTTTGTGCCTCGGTGTAGTCAATGGGAATTGCTAATTCCCACCGATTACTCTCGTTTTTTTTCTCTTCTCTCCTGCTTGTCTCGAGGCGCCCAACGTGTAATCAACGCGCATTTCAATGGTTCCACAACATTTCCTTATTCTTCGCCATTAATTCTTCTAATTACTCTCTACACGTGTTCACCACCGTCGAGATCCATGCTCGCACATCAATAACCCACTATGATACAGCATCTATAACCGGGAATCACTTCTTCGCCGCAGCTAAAGGCATTCCATCTTAATTACCAATTTCATCGCTACCAATGAAATCAATCAATTGAAACGTTACCACGAATTTAACGAACAATTCACTTAAAACTAATGACAAGTAACTTAAATATATCATTAATTCATTACAACATCATATTAATGATACGTTTACCTGTACAACGGAAATGATCCAGTTTTACTATGAACTATCAAAAATGTGATATTATCAATATTAGAAATCATCGAATTGGAACGTTTCATTTTCCGAATAACTCAATTGAATATGAAGCACTTTAAAGGCATTTATTCCCAATCAATTCGATCACCGTCACAGTACGCGATAATTCCGGTTTCGATATTTAAATGCGGACAGCACTATTCGTGGACCTTATTTAGCGTTTATTGATCTTCTCCCTTGAATGCATCCGTCCAGTTCGCAGCAGCTATATTTGGATACGTAATTATGTGGATGGTCGTAATATATGTCCAACGAGCAAACGGACGAAAATTAATGCGCGGAGATGACCGATCATTTGAATAAATTTAAATTTATTTATACATTTCATTAACTAACTAGGTCTCAAAGTCTAAATATATTATTGTTTCATTCACTATTTTACACTTTGTTATAATTATATAACTTAAGTCATAAACCACTAAAATAATATGACTTAATTATTTAGACTTAATGCTTTCAGTGAAATGTGTCATGGTTTCTGGACGTTTCAGGTAATTTGAATGGAAATAATTCTTCGTGACGGATGGATGGATGGATGGAAAAGAGTTTGGACAAGCTAAAAAATAAATAAAAATGCGAACGGTCAAAGCGTGTGACGGTGAGTGTTTGTACGTAGGAAAGGCCGTAAAGTGTCGTGCAGAAGTAAAACAATGCGTGAGTGGAGACAGGTACAAGCGTGACACTTGTGTGCGTGACTGCGTGTCCATTAACAACGGCACGCCGCATCTAATCATCATCACACACACTCACTACTAACAAACGAAAAAATAAAAACTTAGAGAAGGAAGAAAGAAATAAAAAGAAACTAAACATAAATACAAATAAAACGCAGAAACGAACTGAGGTGAACACGAACTTGTTTCATATTTCACATATAAAATTTACAATAATTTCAATAAGTACATTAAAATAATAATGAAACTATAAATATTATAATTATAAATTTAATTTAAGAATGTTTTTAGTTGTCGCTAATTTATATTCAGTTTATTGGCAAATTGAGTAGAAATAAATATATTTTTATGTATGTATCAGGATGTATTCGATGAAGAAATGTTGAGTAGACATTTAAAGATGATGCAGACTTTCCCGTGATATTTCCAAACGGATCCCATAATTCCCCGAGAGACTGGGAGTGCGTGAGTGCGAGCACATCACGATCGAGAGAATTGCAAAATTTTCCGCTCTATAAATAACCATTATGAAGCGATTAAATTGGAAAACAGAAAACAGAAATAATATTAAAATAAATAAAATCCAACGCTCCTTTTTTCCCCAATTAACATGATAAGATCCAATTACTTCGTACACAAAGTTCCGTTTACCATCATCATTTTTGTTCTCTCTCCCATTCTCCATTGGACTTTCGCATTTTCCCGCTCCTCCATTTCAGGAGTTGCATAAAATTACAGTCGCTATATACATATTGCCTACCAGGAATCATAATATTGCGTTTCGTTTGAAGTCTACGTTTCATATTTCATGAAAATTTATAAGCGCGCATTCGACCATCACGCACACACGCAAATTGATAGTTGACTTTTATTATATTCTTTCATATTCCATCCAATTTATAGATTAGCACAAAACTGTCTAATTCAATATTATACATAATACTTAAACTTTCTATAGAATACCTAAAACTGATAAAAGTAATAAAACTATTTAAAAAAAAACAGCTCTCATCTTATTTAATAATTACGCAATTTAATTGTAAATCATGCTAGTTTCTTGTATATGTTCTGTTATATAATTATCTTGTGTGGTTATCCTAACATTAAATAAGACATGAAAGCAGTGCATTTTCCGCATAGACACTTTTGACAGTCGGCAAGTGGAAAGTTGAGTTTTTCAGCTTTAATTTGAGTAATTTATTATCTAACAAAAGTTGCGTAATGATCATTTCGTAACCGAGAAATGACTTCTAGTATTGAGTAGATATATCAATACTAAAAGTATTTGTAACTGCATAAAATTACTGAAATTTTCCTTAATAATTCAAATATTTTTTCTTATTTTCTCGCATAATCAAATGCGGGTCAACGTTGCACAATTCGTTTTATAAGAAATGTTACGTTCTGACGAGTTATCAAATATTCTTCCTGAAAGTTATGAAACTTTTTTACATTTTTATTCTTATGTAAAAAGGACGATATATTGATTTTTCCATGTGTCTGAAAATTATATGCAATTCTATACAATTTTGTTAAAAAACTCGAAAGTACTTTTTTCTTTGTCAAAAAATTAATAATTTAATTCTGAAAATTATCCTTTTATAAATTAACAGAACACAAATCTTAATTTTGGTTAGGTTAATTTTGTTGGGAAAGCTGCAATGCATTGTGCAACTCATTTTTCGACTTGATTTGCATTCACCTGTACCTCAGGTGTGTCCTTGCCTCTAATCCAAGGCCAGAAGAACTGATGTCATATATTCGGATAGATTCCTTGTTGTTCTCACTTGTGCGTTTAATTTTTATGTCTTTTTTTTGACTTTTCAATCGATTCCCCTCTTCAACCGGCAAATTCCGAATGTATTGCCATTCCATATATTCATATATCGAATGCGAAAGAAGAGAAAATGAGACGCACTCGGAGAAATGCCATACGTGCTCGTGTCAATCGAAATCGATTTTTCCTGTACAGTTCAAGAGGACTCAATTTTTTTATACGCTGCATAAATAACGACTTTGTGACATTTACGCTTCTTAGAAAGATACAGCTCGAATTGTACATAAGTCTCTAATGCTCGATTGCTCAACGATTGCAAACGACAAAGGATAAAGTCATTTCTTCAAAAAAAATCTGAATACGAAAACGTTTCTGCCTATCAGCAAATCATATCTCCAAACGAGGGATCGTAAACCCCCGATATATTTAGTTATTCATATCTTCTTATCTTTCTTATTTGTAATGTACAAAATCATAAAAATATCTGTTTAGAACACAAAAAATTTAAATAAATTGTTATACAATTTAAATATTAAGTTTAGTTGCGATAAGCGATATTTATTATTTGTCAATGTAAATACTTGTTTGAAGAAACAAACATTCTCTTCTAATAGAAATTATAAAAATATTTTAAAAATTACCTTATTTGGGTACGAAAACGTGGCATGTCAGCGTCACAATGAAACACCTGCATCTTTGCACCATTAAACAATCCTTATTTGGGCACGAAACTAGAATAAATTTTATAAAAGTAACTAATAAAAATAATTAAGAGAATGTTTCGTTAATAATTCACCTATTCAGAGGATTCTCTATTTAAAACTAAATTTGGTAAAATTGCAAATTTTTCAGTTTCAAAAAGCGATATTTGCCATTTAACAATTTAACAAGTTACACTAAATACTTTATTTATAAAAATCGACTTATTTGGATACGATATGTGCGTCACAGAAGAACACCTGCATTTGCAGCTGCACACGAGTAAACAATACTTATTTGGTCACAAAAATAATGCGTTTCGCACATTCTATAATAATAATAGCAAGTAATAAAAATTAAACGAATTAACACACGAAATGTTCCGAATCATCACGTAAAATTATCTGGTGCAGGTGCGAATCTCAAACATTAGAATAATTTTTATATGCGCACTAAAAGTGAGTATTTCAAAAACAGAAAACTATTTATAAATAATATATGTCGGAGCGTCAGGATTAGATTCCGATTAGGCGTGTGGAGAAGTCATTGTTACGAATTTAGGACTAGAGATCCAAGCCCAGCGACTCTCTGATCATTCTTCTCTCAATGTCTCTATCTGAATGTCTCTGTGCCGGTCCTTCTGCTGCCTTGTTTCCCTCACACTCATTCCAGAGGAATCCCCTACCTTCTATTCCCGAATGTGTGCGTGTCCTCGACACGTTTACTTAATAAACAAATAATGAAGACAATAGTGTTCTTTCTATCCTCGTCCTATGAGCTGCGACCCAATTGGGTCGCAATTATTATAAAAGGACAGCAAATAAACAAATATCTGGTGTTTGGACAGATCTAAATATTCACGTGATCCTGATGGAATATCAACGTGACCCAGCGCGAAGACAATGATGTTTGACAACGATGGTATTGTCTCGCGCTGAGGTCCGCAAATAATTTGAAAGTAATTATAACATTTGGTTTCAATAGTATTGTCTCTTTGTATACCAACACATAAGATGTTTGATCAGGTGTGGTACGCGTGCTCCGACATATATTTTATTCTACAAATTAAAATAATTCATTTTGTTCAGATTATGGCAAAGCAACAAAAAAGTTTGGAAAACACTGGATTGGAGAAGACATGGCAACTATAGTCACGATATTAATTTATTAAATTATGATAACACCTTTCCACCGGAAATAGTAAATATTTTAATTATTAGTTTAATAAATTTAATTTTAATCAAAGGAAATAAAAATTGTAGTGTTTGACTCAAGAAAGCAATAATTAGAAATGTTTTAACGTTTTATGCTGTTTTAATATTTGATCATTTTTTATACAAATGAAACCGATATAACATTTACGTTATTCGATAAGAAAACAATAAACAAAGAAATCTATAGTAGTAAAAAACTAATATTAATTAAAATAGATTATTATACTATTTAATTTTTATATATAAAATTCACATAACTTATAAGAATTGAAAATTGTTCAGTTTCAAAAAGCGATATTTGAAAAATAACAGATGTAAATATTTTTTCGATGAAATAAACAATTATTTGTATATCGTGAAGCTAACATAAAAATAAATACTTTATAAAGAAAATAGAATTGTAAATATTCTAATTATTTATTGTTATTAGGAAATAATTGCTAATTACAATAATTGTATTAATTTAGAATTTTTTATTTAAATAATTTCGAGATAAAATTTTTGCGTTAGTTAAAAAAGCAATAAAAATTAGGATATTATTTATAAAATTACCTTATTTGGTCACGAAAACTTTGCATGTCTGCGTCACAATTAAACACCTGCAGCTGCATACAAATAAACAAACAATCCTTATTTGGGCACGAAAATAATGTGTTTCGCACGTTCTATATATAAGAGTAAGTAATAAAAATTAAGCGAATTAACACACGAAATGTTACGAATCATCACGAAAAATTATCAGTTGCAGGTGCGAATTTCAAACGTTAGAATAATTTTTATATGCGCAAAAACAGAAAATTATTTGTAAATAATATATTTTATTCTACAAATTAAAATAACTCATTTTATTCATAATATGGCAGAACAACAAAAAAGTTTTGGAAACACTGGATTGGAGAAAACCGCAGATTTTTCGACAAAAATAGTAATTAAAATATTTTATTTTATTAAAATTAACAATTATACTTTGCAAACTTATTAAAAGTAAATGTTATATTAGTTTAATAAATTTTATTTTAATCAAAGGAAATAAAAACGATTCTTTTTGACTCAAGAAAGCAATTGTTATAAATTTTTCAACGTTTTGTGCTGTTTTAATCCGATATAACATTTACGTTATTCGATAAGAAAGCAATAAAATTCAGGTGATTCACGTTGATTCACGCCTTATATGGAATTACTAATACGCAATTCGATGCAGGTGTACACGCAAGTTTAAACAATGCGTATATGAGTCACAAAATTTAATGCGTTTCGTAAATTTCATAAAAGAGTAATAAAAATTAAGATGATTCAGCTACTCCTATAAATCATATCGACAATCCTTAAATTAGGGAGATTAATTAATATTGAAAGTATTGCAATGTTCTAGGGTGAATACAAAGAGGAATTATTTCTCTGCGCAAAATTCAAATTGTTTTTCCGCGAAAAACGCGGCCAATTATAAAAATTATTTTGAGAACGATACAAAGAGAGAATCGTATATACAGAATCAATGTAAATCAAAAATACAAAATCAGAGACGAGTGCAGCAGCAGCAGAACTGGCGTAGGTGGAGACGCGAAAACGTTAAAAAAAGAAGAAGCGAGAGTTGCGAAAACATCATTAAATTGGTGCAAATCAACTGTAGACTTGTAGAGATGAAGAAAAAAACTAGTATCTGTTTCGATTTTCGTTCTTTTTGCGTTTCCGTTTTCGCAATGTCCAAAAAAAATTAATTATTATGTGTTTTTTTTGTGTGTATAGGTTGTGTTACGTAAAACGATGCGGACGCGCAGGCTGCTATTTATTCTTCGTCGTGATCGTAGTCCGAAAAAGATCCTTCGAATTATGCATTCGGAATTCGCGCGTTCAACCTTGACAGGATTGCCAAAAACCGAAGGAGGCAATAAATTGCTGTTCGCCAATTTGCTGTGACGACGTCCGGAGAATGCTAATCCTTTTTTTCTGTGCGCTCTACCTATTCGTTATTTCTTTCTTTGCTTTTTTTTTTGTTGGTTGGTCTTCTCTTTCTTCCTGAGCAGCTCGCATTTGCTCTTCGTCTTTGAAGGTTTGCGAATGCACAAGACCTGATCTATTTAGATAGGATGTACGTTGCTACATACCGTTACAAGCGTATTATGATTGTTGCGCCGTTCTAAAATGATATCCCCAGGACACGTAACAGCGGAGAGAACACAACAAGTGTTCAAGACATACACAACACACAAAGAGATAGGGAGAGAAGAGATCAATAAGATGTTGCTTCCTGGAATTCAGTTTCTTTCAAATACAACTGTTACATACATTTTTATTATTAATTTACTACAAACAAAACGAAAAAAAAATCATGAAATTACAAAATATCATTTCATACAACAAAACATTCTTGTGTTCATAATATTTTCAAACTAGTTCTAATATAATGATTTTCTTAATTATATTAAAATTATTATTAGTACATACTTAGTTTCTTCAATTGTATTAAATTATTTCTTGCTTGTAGAAAATCAATACAAGGATTTTATTTTCGAATGAATAATTTTCTAATAGGAAGAAAAAGTAGCTATTTTTAATATGAAAAATAAATGGAAGAACATAATTTCTAATAAAATCAGTAAATTATTCTTATAATTTGTTTAAATAAATGATTTTTCATTGGTATTTTTGTGTTTATTCTGTTTTCTTCCATGCATTAAATTGGCGTTTCACGCGCGCACGAAATAATGCGTTCAATTATAGAATTAAAACCGTTTTCCCGCGAGTCCTCGTTCATCCATCCATTGCATCCCGATTTCCATACAAAACATGAGCAGAGTCCAACATATTTGCATTGATTAAAAGTGGATGCAAATCGCCATCCAATTTTTCCTCGGATCGGACAAACGCATCTACGGCTCCTCAACCTCAACCTCTGCCTCCAATCCAATCCATCTGATCCAACAATCCATCCTCCATGCATATCCACCTCCGCTCCGAGAACCGGAATACCGGCGCAATAGAAAAAAAAAACGGATAATGGCTAAAGTGGTATTATTGATTGGCACGAATTCGTGTTCGTGGCTTCGAGCTTAAGGATTATTCGTTATTTCTGTACGCGAACTGGAAGAAAGACAAACATGGATTAAGCAAAAAGAAGACCAAACGAATCGTCTAAGACTACGTTATAAAATTTTAGGGCAACGCAACAATAAAAATGGTAACGAATAAATCAGGAAAATCGGAAAAAGAAGACCAATCAAGGAGATGAAATAATAAAAACTATATAGTTCTTGTAGGATAGGACCTTGAACTACGATATAAAAGTGCAGGAAATTCAACAATAAAATCGGTTTTATGTAGGGCGATAACTTTCACTGCTTTTTTGTGTTTGGGGATGAGGATTGGATATTGCACTAGCTAGCTTCGATTAAATGTTTAGTAGAACTGTCATCATATTGTATTAACGTGCATCATTCCAAATTTTTATTATTGCAATCCCTGATTTAATTATACTACTTATAATTTATAAAAACCAATGATTAACAGATCTTAGCATTAAATTCTCTCATTTAAGGATTATTCAATATAGATTTTTTTTGAAATTTGTACATAATTTGGATTTGATTTTTGTAGACTTCCGTAACTTGATTCGTAAGGTTAATGAAAAGTTTAGAATGATCAAAATTAGTACCGTTACTTATTTTAAAATTTTAAAGAAATAATAAATTGATCATACTTAGTAATTTGGTTGGAGGATGGAAGAAGTAGAGTTGACGATGCGTGCTTCGTCTCTGTTGGGGTGAATATGCCATTTCACGGTTGAAAGATGCCATGCACTCTAACCGTACACATACAGACGGACCGTCCCAACCTATAACATCATCATCTTGCATACAATCCAGATTACTATTTTCGACGTGTTCTGCAGGAGACTTCCAGCCAACCGTCAATAATTTAATTTCGATCCATTCCATCCACATAATTATATAAAGATAAATAACAATAAATTAAAAGAACAAAATCTACTATCTATATATAAACGTGGTGCAAACATCAAGATATTCAATAAAGTTGAATCAGTACTCATCCATTACATGAAATATATATTTCTGTACCAATTATTAATAATTTACTAATGATACTTATAGCTGAAATTATACTGTCGTCTTTACATTAAATTAGAAAAACAAGAGTAGCAAAATAGGATAACAATTAAGTGACAATAAACATTAACATAATTTTCTAAGATTTAAAGCTATAATTGTAGCCCCTCAGTATATGATTATCATTTTGTTATTATTGTTGTTGCTGGTAGTTTGATAGGTAGATAAAATAGGTGGTTGCGATTTAAATTAGTTAAGTAGTTAATGATGGATTCGGTAATTAGGTAAGGAAAAGGGTATCGAGGTGTTCTGGGAAGTCGAAGCAGAGATTCCGCTCCTCCGATGGTAGCATGCGTGAGGTTAACGAAGAGTGAGAAGAGGAGGAGGCGCAGCGGCGGAGGCGGTGAGTAATAATCGGCGGCTCGGTGTAAATTTTCAAAGTGAAGCGGAAGTTCAGCTATAATCGTAATTGCAATTTATGATATAGATTAAGTTCCTTGTGCGTCGTGCATTTGAGATGCGTGCACTTCTGGATCGAGATAAACCGGCAGCCTCTCCGACGCGAAGATAACACACGTGTGTTCGCTATATCGGTGTGTGTTTGCGAAAAGAGAGAGAGACCAAAAGAGTTGGTCGGTGGATATATATATATATATGAAGAGAGAGAGAGAGTTTATTGCAGGAGGAGAAATTGGTAAGTGATTGCATTCCGGCCGGAGCCTCGATCCTCGTTGCCACGTTCAGCTCAGGAAGATTATGATGAAGAAGAAGAAGCAGAAAACGCGCAGGGCCAGGAGGTGTGTGGGTGGAGGAGTCGAAGCCGGACTTGCTCATTATTATTATTATTATTAGGTAATGGTAGTTGTGAAGTGTTCTCGTTAGTGGTTATTAATTAGTATGGTAATAAATCACCGGCGGAGGTGGAGGAATCTCGAGGATGCGGAGCGCATCGTCATTTAGCACTGTCAATACAATTAGCGGAGGGCCGTCGTACAATCGGAGGTGGTTAGATGATGGTTGGTGGTTGGAGGCGGCATCCTCCTTCGAGATTCTTCTCGCAAGGGACGAAGGAAAGAGGACGCGATGAGGTGGAGGTGGAGGAGGATGGGTAGTGGTGCCTGGCAAAAATGAGATTTCACGCTCGAGCGCCGACGATCGACACTAATTACCGGTGCTGAAGGAGGAGAAGAGATCGTCTAAGATGCGCCATCGCCGTTTGCCTTGCTCTTGCGCTCCGTATTCTGAACCCGTCACGCTCTGCACGCTCTCTCGCACCGGCAAACCTAGGCTACAACCTAACCTAACCCAACAAAACCTACCTCACTGCTGCTGCCTCACGATGCCTCCTCCTCCTCCTCTTCTTCCTTCTGCACAAACTTACAGTTGCATGGAACAACACCCGCAGGAACCGCGCATCTACTTGACGCCGAATATCCCCGGGTTTCCAAACTTCAGGAACCGATCGAACTCCTTCCATCTAATTAACAACTACTTATACCCTACAATAACAAAAGATCAAATAATCTTCAATTCGTCAACATTTAATGCAACAACATTTTCAAAGGCATTAAAAAAAAACTCAATAGATTTCTATACTTTTTATTGTACTTCATCATTTAAATTATTGTAATTAAGTTAAGAGCATGCAGAAAAAAAAGAAGAAAGTAACATAAAAAAAGGAACGAAAACAAAGCGAGTTTAATTTAATGAATATTGTTTTCGTCGTCAGGGCCGAAAGTACGTCCGTCCGTCCCGAGGTTGACCTACCGAAAACTGTTTACCACTTCGCATCCTTTCCCATTCCTCAACGCCTGCAGGCGCTGATTCCGAAAATACACATGCACACACAGACACACATAGATAATCCTTGTTGTTTTCATCCCCTTTCGTCATCTCGTCGCCATCTAATTAGATCCATCCGCTCGTAGAACTGACTCCAACGCAAATAGAGACATGGAAGAGCAAAGAAGCGACCAACAAATAGAAAAAAAAACTAAAATAAAATAAATAGGAGAGTTGAAAAGGAATGAAGCACATCATACACGAGTACATTTGAATTGTTAAAGCGCGCACGTGATGGGATTATTTTTCCAAACCAGAAAACCCGGTAACTGGATTTAAATTTTAATTCATTTAAAAGTTAACACGTTCAAATGAGAATATTCGCAATGGGAGTTACAGCGTGTCCGTATATGTATAGTTGAGTGTGCAAATTTGCGTGTGTTAGCGTGAAAAATACGCAAAAAAAATAAAAAAATTCAAACGACCTCCGACGAAGGCCGTGACCAAACATCATTTAAAGTGGCTACTTTTTCGGATCGAATCATTTTTCTTACCGGTTAACAAAACTCAATTCAATTATGAGAGCGATGATAAATCAATGACGAAAATTGCAGATGTGCAGAGAAAAAAATAGTTGTGCAGCGGAATTCTCAAATGATTCACTATTAAAGCGACTGCAATCCTCTGCGGACTTTGGGAGAGTGGAACGGAATTTTATTGCGCCGTTGGATCTCTCGTTGCAATTAAGTTTAAATGTATTAGTGGATTCTCATCATCAGGCGAAAACGAGAAGAACTGAAAGAAAAAAAAAACGAAAAAGGATGAAGAAATGCGAAAGCACGAAACGGAAAAATAGAGATGGCATATAAATGAATGAAATAGGAGTTTGCAGAAATGAAGAAAAAAATTATATGGTGGTGAGCAATTAATTTATTTTTCAGTCGCAGCCGTTTATTTTACTGTCGTTTAAATGCCTATATACGGCTGGATTATCCACTCCAGGTTTGCATTAACAGATTGTGATATTTCTGGTTTAAAAGAATTGGTTTGAACATTGTATAAAGTAAGGAATAGTAATGAGATTTTATAATAATTTGTGTGCATCATCCACCATTAGTTGACTCGTAAACAGGAGGAGTCGAGTGGTCAAAAGCAGATCCTTGCAGCTTCCTAACGAGCCCTAAATTTGTTACCAAACAATGATTAGAGAGTCGGTCGCAACATCTCCCCCTCAGGCTTTACACACATCCAAAGTTGTTGAAGAGCAATTCATTAACATCGAGTAATTATTACCAGCAAAAACATGACGGAAACCACCCCTGATTCTTTGCGTTTACACCGTTTGTTTCGAGTGTCCCAGAGGGGATGATGCGAGGTGCGGGTGGTGGGGTTTATGCGGAATGGACGAGAGTTGCGTAATGAATTGCAGGCCGGGGGTGCAATTCCATTTCTGGTTGCTATCGTCGCAAAGCCAAGCGCCGCCGTCCAGAATTTTTGTTTAAAAATTCAATTATCGTCCGAACTGGTCAAAAAAGATATGCAGCATTTCATTTCGAATTGAAAAAAAAAAATAGAAACAACCTTGTTACTCTTTTTGCTACCACTTTTGTAAATTAAAGGAGAGCAAAAGAGAGAAACTCAACGTTATATAATTGATTTAAATGCGTCGCAAAAAAACTTTTTTGAATGCTCAAATTTTGTGATGTTTAAGATATTTTATTCTGTTGCGTGTGATTTGTGAATTATATAAGAGTAGACGGCGGAAATTCCGAGATGGCTAGGAATTTCGTCTATTGCCAACGTCTGCTGCATTATGCTCGACCGGTTCCCATTTCGTACCTCTTTTTAAATTCTTCGAAAAAATCTTGGTGCCTAGAAGAGACCTCGCACGAATTGGTATAAATCGGAAGAGATACAAAAATAAATAAAGAAAACACAAACTGAAAGAAGAAAAAATAAATAAAGGGTGAGGAATAAATTCCAGCCATCGGCTAAATGGAAGAAAGAAACCGCAAATCCAATTATTTTCAACAATTATCCTGCTAGGATAGAGATGACCAAGTCCTTTCGTGCATTAAATTCAATGAAATTTTTAGGAAATCAACGCAAGGATTCAGTTATAAAATTGAATTATTTTTGTGTTTTGAAAATCTAAAATGTTAAATAGAATTAATTGGTAAATTTGAAACCGTTTGAAAATAAGTATATAATTATTTACGTAAATACTGAAATGGCAACATATTTGCACAACTTACGGTATTCTCGTAATTCATTGTCAACGTATTGAAATATTTGCAAGCTATTCACAGTGTGTCGTGTATTTTTCCTGCATAAAACCGCACCCACGTTGTAAATTACAGCGAGAAGAAAAAACTTAGCAAAATGTGATAAAAAAAAAGGAGATAGAATTGGTAGCCAAGTTTAGGAAACATCTGAAAACGTTGGTTGTTGCATCATTGCATTCGCCAGTATCGCAAATCCAGATGGTCAGTTGCAAAATGCAGATATATTTGTGTGTATGTGTACAGATATATTTTTGCGTGCGCAGGATACGGTTTGAAACCCGATCATCGTCGGCTGCAAAGGTGGAAAACAAGGACAATAACAATAATATTTAATTTTATCGTCCTCGGTTCGTTAAGTGCGAAGATAATGGCGAATGCATGCATTTCGGGATCGTTCCGTTGGCGGGGAAAAGCCTGGGCTTTCCATCAATTTGTGTATCAGGAATATGTGCGCTCTTTTATCCTTTTACTTTTACGCCGTTTCTCAATTCTTTTTCTTTATTTTTGATTCTTTTCTGGTGTCTGTTGTTTCGGCTCTTTGTCGTCTCTCTCATCCTTCTCTCTTTCTCGGTCTCGTTCTCCTCAAGGGCATTAGTTCGGAACGGCGTTAGTTTTCGTTTTGGTTCCTTGTTTGGTTGTGTGTGTGTGTGTGTGTGCGATCGTGCACAGTCCTCCTCCTATTTGCAAAATATATCCTTGAGACGGTCAGACAGCCGAAATGCGTGCATAATGAGTAGTTGTTATGCGCCAGTGACCAAATACTCGTCTCAGTCTCAGCCACAAAGAGGACGCACAAAAAATGCAAATAGAATGGTCAAGGTTAACACTTTAGCAGCACACACACAGAAAACACATTTCCATGCACAATGTTAAAAATGCGACGACATCGTCGATACCAAAACTCGAATCGATCAGGAAGCTATACAAAATTTTAGGCTGCACACAAAAACCTCATTCATTTAATCATCATGACTATAAACTAATCATTTATATTCAATTTACTTATAAAGTAAAATGATATTTTAGTATTTTTTAATTCAACTAAAAAGTGAAGTGAAAATCCAATAAACATATATTTTTTGAGTCAATTTAATTTATTTATTTGAGTAAACTAAATTTTATTTACATTGAAAACGTTTTACACATAATCATTCTTGACTTTAATTAATTAATTAATCTATAATCAATTAATCATTTTACTTATAAACTAGGTTGAATATTAAATAATCAACCAGTATAAATGTACATAAATAATAATCATTCCAATATAAATGTGTTTAATATTATACAATTTATTCGATTAAGATGATAAAATGAAAGCAGTAGTTCTGAAACTAATCATCATTGACTTTAAAGTACACGTTTATATTCAATTCACTTTTGCATCCAATGATTAACATGAAATCCAATTGAAATATTTTTATTATTATTTAAAGTTATTTTTTGAGTAAAATTGAAAAAAACCTCTTCATATTTAGATGAAATTAAAAACGTAGTTTGGTGAAGTTACGTAGTAATGGTTAAAAAAAAACATGTAGGTTGAAGAAATAAATTAGTGATGGGTGTTGTTAATGCGTTTTCATCTTATGGATATACATCAAAGTCGTGGAGACATCCAAAGAATGTAAAATTTTTGCAGCATCGATTTGCAATACAAATCGCCGGTGCAATTAAAAGCCTTAAGTGGAACGCTTTTCTGCAAGAGTCCGTCGGGAAGAAAACGCGGCAACTGTACCTGGAGAGCTTTCAAGAATCAGCAGCAGAAGAAGAGAGCCTTTTTCCCGTCGGCCACTTTCTTAAATGGTAGCTAATGATGAGTAATTAGTCGGGAGAGGAAAGAATCGCGAAGCAATGCAAAGGTGGAAATGGAACTACCACGAGTATGAATAGATGTGTTCACGAGGAATACACTTTTCAATTATAAATCTCGCGATGCAAAGTGGATTAGATTGAATCGAAATGCCGTTTTAATGGAACACAATATTAGAGATTTGCATTATAATGGCGGCAAAAGCGGGAGAAGCTGCAAAGGCGGCGAAAGGAAGAGAAACACGAAGAGCTGCAGCAGCGCCAACAAACAAAAAAAAACTATTGCAAAGGAGTCGACGTTTTGAAGAAGAAGTAAAAAAAAACGCCTAGCCTCTGGAGATTCAATCAAGTTTTGTTCTTTGGATGTGTGCTGCCATATCATATTTTTTGTGCAGTTGTTGCTGTTGTTGTTGTTCTTGCGTGAGATCAAGGAAGTGCGCGGTCACACCACGTGCCTTCTAGACACTTCGCAAAACTAGTTTCTTTTCTTCTTTTACTCTATTAATAGTCCGCTTCTTTCTAATTGTTGTTTTTTATATTGGTTTCAACTCCTCATTCTTGTTTCATCATCCTGTGCACCTCGAGCCCGGACAGGATTTCGGTAAGATTCCATCCTTTTATACCTGTATCCAATGCGAGAGGATTACGAACAATACGCCAAATACCTGAGGAAGGAGTAGAAGAAGAAATAAAAAGGAAGGAATCAAGTGGAAAGGAACGGAACGCACGACACACGAATAGGAATGGAAGGATGCGGATGGTTGTGCGACGAGGCGATGGTGGAAAGGAGTCGATATGGAGGAGAATGAAGAAAGAAAAAAAAACGAAGAAGGAGTCGAGTGTGTGTGTGTATGTGTGTGTATGTATAATAAATCGCGGAGGAAATGGACCGAGAGATCGTGACTACATTTCGCCATAACTCCGCTGACACAGCCTACGATAATAAAACCATTATATCGGTTTCGGTTTTGTTTTCGCAATTATTTATTTTACGTGCACTCCGCATTGTTCCAATGTCAAAATGAGACGCGATAAATAAACGGCGTTACGAAGTGGCGCAGAAAACGAACTATATGGATTATTCAAGGATAATCCAAAAGGAATTGCAATCTCCAACACAGAAGACATTTCAAACAGCAACACCTACCAAAATATCTGCATCTTCAATGCTTGCGAATTCAAGATTATATAAACAACACACAACTAGCATGCATGGTATAATTAGATAATACTTTAGCACACTGAATTTTCTAATTTGACAGCTCATTGCACGTTAATAGCACTTAACACAAACCTGATTAGAAAGGTCATAGCTTTATCTATAATTTACATATTCGACGATCTAATTAGCTTTCGTGGTTATCGTGTACTTAAATAATTCGTGCAGACATGAAACAAATAGAAAATATCTCAGTCAATAATTAACTTTATGTAATAATTCCTATCTCTTCATATAGCAAAAAAAAAACATAAGCAAACTTTTATGTAATTATCAGTCAAATTACACATCTAAACTACGTACACTATTATGCTGATTGGATAAAATAAGTTAGCATTAGGAGTAAATGGTGAAGCATTGATGAGCAATCATAAAATACATTTAACAGCGCCAACCCAGTGTGCTTAAGATCTGGAGCCGCTACGAAGATAATATCCTCCAAGTGTTTGTTATAAATTAAGCTAATCCGAGCGATAATTTCGCCGCAAGCGGCTTAGTGCCCCCGAAATGTCGGCCATCCGAAACCGGAGTTTCCTATGCGAAAACTTATTGACCATACAAAACCATCTTTGACCTCAACTTTGAACATTGTAATCTAGAAATTTGTTTCATAATTGTGATGCATCTACACTATGCGTGATTTGAGACATCAACAAATTTCAATGTACAATCTTGCTTCAGTTTCGCTGATCCACCTATCATTTAATTCCTTTAACTAACTTCAATATTAGATCATTTTAGTATTTATTTCCAAGTATACAAAAACTTACTAACTTTCATCATCATCATTTCTAAGAAAATAAAAAACTGAAGGAGAACCCTTATATTAAAAGCTTCAAATTTTCGGTTGCGCGAATTACGTAGGGGGATCGTCAATTTCGGTTTGGGAGAATTAAAGTGGATAAAATGCGACCCAGTTTTCGTTACGTGTATGATGTGCATGGAAAAAAAGAAAAGAAAGAAGAAAAGTTGGGTCGATCCGTGTGGACCCACCACCGTTCGAAGCAAACACCGAATTATGCCACAAACTCCGTTCACGTGTGCACTAAACGCAGCATACATAAACAACCACCGTTTTTCCACGAAACCCATCATGGAAAAGTGCCGTGCATTATTTAAACCTAGGTTTATATCATTTTCCCTGCTCGAGATATAATCAATTGAATCACAAAGACACCGCATAGACTTTGCTGAACGCATCAAAACCATCATTATAAACTTTTTTATCTTTCCGCAACGGATGCATCTTTCATTTTTTACTTCTTTAAACTTTATTGGATCACAAGAAAAATAATTCCAAGAAGATCTTTTATATTACTATTACTTACAAAAATACACATGTCAGTTTTTAATAGAAAATACATAATAATATAATCCTAATTTTATGACGATCTTTTAGAAAATTGTTAATAAAACTTTTGATAGTTGTATAGTAAACATCCATCAAGAAATTATTATTAATGTGAACTGCGATCAATTTTGCAGGATGTATTATATTATTTAAAGTGATGTCTATTGCGATGGTGGTCCCATAAAGAATGTACATATTTTATACCTCGGTATTTATTTTTTTGAAACGTATGTTGTTCATTTGGTTTTCTGTGCTGTTGATGTTGTTTGTTTTTTTTTTGTTGGACTATGGACAATTGATTGGAAATTCGATGCATTTCGAGTGGAAAATTTTGTTGATTAGTTTGTGAAGAGTTTAAATATCGAATAAGCGTTGCCATTGTTTGATGAAAGATTAAACAGTAGTAGCCCGTTTTCGATGTTTCAATAATGGATACCAATCAATATCGAAAGAGCGGCCAGAATTTGCGTTCTCCCTGCGGCCCTCTCACTCTCTCTCACACGTACACTCTCTTCCATTCTCTATGCCTCTCTCTCTTCCTCACACCTCGCATCCACGATGATTCCCGTCTCCTTTTCGAGGCTCCAATCCACCGTGCGTTTATTTTTTGTTATTCCTGCGAGCTTTCCTAGTGGTCATTTTCTCCCTGCTGCCATAGGTACGGCCCAAAGGCAATTATCCTTGAGGATAGAGAGCTGTGTGTGTGTGTGTGAGAGCTGGGGTGGTATGGATGGGATGTGGGTCTCTCTGTGCGTGATAATAAGTTCTCCTACGCACAGGCGTGTCCAGAGCCGTCCAATAAGGGTGCGCAGAAGGCAACCCCAGCTACTTGGAAGGTGGAGTTTCAACCCTCCTGGACAGTTTCTCTCTCTCGCCCCTCCGCAACCCCCTGCTGCGACGGGTCGGGCTCTCGGCCACCCCTCGCCTTCTTCCTCCTTCCGCTCCTCGCACCCCTTCACTACCCTTCGGTTCGGAACACCCCCCCCCGAAAACCGCACGGGCTGCCATGGCGCCAAATACTCTCCTCCACGTTTTCCCTTTGTTCCTGCTTGCATGCATTCACTTCTTGTTTACGCCGCAGAGATTAACCTTCCTCTTCCTCCTTTCCGTTCACCATCTTCCTCCTCCTTCGTCACAGCTACCCCCAGATAAAGCCTCGCCATAAAAGATTATAATTACCCGCCATCTCTTTCTTCGGCTCCATTTTATCTTGCACATTGCTTCTTTCTCTTCTCGCTCCGCTTCTTTATTTCTTGCTTTTCTTCCTTCCTTCACTCCCGCGCACGTTACGTCCGTAACCCAATTCCGCGCCAAATATTTATTTGTTTATCTTGCCGCTCGCAAACATCTCTTAAAATATCTAATTACTACTAAATTTAACAACGAAAACTCCTTTCCTACTACGACCAAAAGTTACATAATACATCGCGAAACATATCAAATAAAATAATCCAACTCATCACAAAATAATCGAAATACATTATCATGTATACATTAGTAAATAGGAAATATATGTACTTATCAACTCGTACAAATATGTGCACAAAAGCTAAACCAAGCAAACTTTTTAAATTAGCTAAATTTGAATATAATAATTTTGTCATGTTTACTATTCATGAAAATATACATTAATGTATAAATATAAGGTATACCTAGGGCCTTTCAGAGAAAATAGGAATGAAGCAAATAATATTTTTGAAAATATCTTTGAAATTATACTAAAATTTACAATTTGTATTTCTGATAGGATATTGTTATTTAACACAATTGTATATTAATAATATTTTATAAATAAATAAAGTTCATTAGATTGTATTTAAAGTTGCGTTTATAAATATATTATTATCCTTTCATAGGATTAAGGATTAGCAATAACGATTTCGACTGAACTGAAACAACATAAAACTCGTTGCTGCAATCGGTTACTAAGTAAACACAGGAGGCATCGTATATCCTGTATGTTTACAACGTTTAAAGCGCTACATAATTTACAAATTTTCTAGTGCAACTTTTCGAAAGTCTACCTTTCGATCATGTCGAACGGAACGAAGAAACAATGCACCAAACTGGGAGGAAAGTTCAACTCGAAACTTTTCCATTAAAAATAATTAATCATTCAGGCCGCTCCGAGCGATTATTATTGTATAATTTAGTGCGAAGGGAAACACTCTTCAGTTCAATCGATCATCGGGCGTACTACCTAAGTTAGGTCATAGCGGTTTCGGAGAGGCAGTTGCTGGGTTAAGTGGATACGATGCGATACTATATTTAGATGATATAATGGATGGAGATGGAGATACGCGGATCGGATGCTGAAAAGCAGAGAAGGAGAGAAGAGAGCGCGCTCCTCCGTATATGTTTGTATATACGTGTGCATCCGATTGTTTGCTATGCGTCTAGCATTAAATATATTTAAAAATGAGCTAGGTGTGTTTATGTGCATGCGTTTATATAAGTGTGTGTGAGTGTATGTACCACCATATGGCACTATGCCAATGACGAGGCCATGACATTGAATCGTTAACTGTATTCGTTGTTGCGTTGCAAACTGCACACACACACACACGTATTTTTATATACGTACACACTCACAACTAAAATATATATATATAAAAAGCCATACGCACGTGCACGCAAAAATGTATTATGCACTCGTTCCGATCGGGATCAATCCAACATTTTCGCATACGCAATGGTATATATTTACACTGCGAATTTCGAAACACTTACACTTCTCTCTTTGTCCAACGCAGATCCTCGCGGAATTCAATCCTTCCCAGATCAAAACTTTCAGCGAAAACCACTTGACACTTAACATTTCATAATTAAACGTAATTATTGTTTTGTTACCTGGCAACGCTCCTTTACGTAACTGATAATCGCATTTACAGTACAGAAAACAAACATAGTCAAAATTAATTCAATATTATTTCTTCAGCTAGTTTATAAAAGTCCGAAAAATATTTTAATCAGTTTTATAATTACTTATACAAACTTTACTTATAAAAAATAATAATATAATAAGTATAAATAATTACAATTGCATAATATCCTTAGTTTTATGCTATTAAATTTTGTATTTTTTTTCAATTAACTCGAAAACTATAATATTTTTTATATTGCAAATAATTACATAAGATGAAGCATTTTATTATACATCTATTAATATAATAGTTGTTATTAATCTTAATAATTATATAATTTTTTTTTACTTAATTATTTTAATAAATGAAAATATTTGTATTTTATTAAATTTAATAATTTTTTGGTATATATTTACACTGCGAATTTCGAAACACTTCCACTTCTGTCTTTGTCCAATGCAGATTCTCGCGGAATTCAATCCTTCCCAGACCAAACTTTCAACGAAAACCACTTGACACTTCACATTTCATAATTAAACGTAACTATTGTTTTGTTACCTGGCAACGCTCCTTTACGTAGCTGATCATCGCATTGCTTCATACACACATATTTACAGGACAGAAAACAAACATTTTCAAAATTAATTCAATATTACTGTTTCAGCTAAAGTCCGAAAAATATTTCAATCAGTTATATAATTGCTTATACGAACTTCACTTTTTTTAAAAATAATATAATAAGTATAAATAATTACAATTGCATAATATCCTTAGTTTTATGCTATTAAATTTTGTATTTTTTTTTAATTAACTCGAAAACTATAATATTTTTATATTGTAAATAATTACATAAGATGCAGCATTTTATTGTACATCTATATTTTTAAATTTAATAATTTTTTGGATTACGCTCGATAAATGAAATGTTGCATAAGAATGTAAATTAAATGTGATACAAAGTGTACATCTCAGATAGCAACAAAAGGTTTCCTTTCTTCAAAAGCGAGCGAGATGACTTCCATGCATTGTTATGTAAACGTAATTAGAGGTGAAAAATAAAATATTTTTTACGAGGTAATTACATTATTTCGTTCGAGATTATTACGAGCATTCGTCGTGCGATGATGGGATATGGTTCGCACCTCGCGTCCTTCATTTTCCCTTCCCTTTTTTTCCGACGCCGACCGTACGGCTTCCTGTTTAATCCCTAGGAAGGTTGACAATTGCGTGCGAACATGTTAATACCTCTTGGCGTGTGTGTGTCGTCCTTTCGTCGTTCGTTTTTATATTTTTTGTAGCAGCAGCAGCAGCTTTTCAATCGCTTAATTAATTTTATCGGTTAATACTTTCAAGAAAATAAACTAAATAAACTTTCCATATCTACATTATAAAAAGTACTAAAACTATAAAATCCAGTTTTAAAGCCTCTATTAATCTAATGTTTTTGAAATATTTTTGATGCCCTAAATGTATTACTAATTTAGAATTTTCATATTTATATTGAAAAAATACTAAAAATAATACAATTAAATTTTTATATTTATAAACAATATTTTATTTAAATTAATTTTTGTAAATAATTTTATAGAATTGGAATATTAACTGAATTGAAAAAGAAAACTGAAACCGGTTAAATATTAGTGTTTCTGCTGTATAAACTGTAATTCAATGAAGGAAATAGTGTCGAGTAGTAAATTTTCAATTGAGAATTGTACTGTTAACAAAGATTAGATTTGTTTGAAATATTGTCTATATTATGATTTTTGCGTGGATCGATGAGGTAGTAAATCATAATCAGAGGTGTGTAACGGTAAAGGTGCAGATGGATGTCCATTTATCGCATCCGTTTATTTGGTCTTTGTCGGCGAATCCCATGCAAAGAATGGCGGATTGATTGCAACCGACTGTAGCAACAATATAATATATATTTATTTGCGAAGTTAATTTGCATCGTTTGTTGCTTCGGTGCGAGCTGAACAACAAAAATAGAGGATTGGATGGGGAAAAAAGGGAGACAACAAAAGTGCGAACTATAGGAGAGAGAAAAAGAGAGCGCGAGTGTGGAGCTCGGAATAAATTACTTTTGCACAGGCCTCGGGTATTAAAGCAGAACTGCACGTGTAAATCGTACTAATTTCAGCCTAATACGTAAATAAATAAATAGCGGTGCGGATTTGCAGCGAAACGAAAGTTTGCGCCAAACATTTTGCACCAATTCCGCGCAACGTTTCGACGATGATGATGGTGGTGGTGGCAATAAAATATAATGGAATTATTTGTCATAATGTGGAAAAGGGAAAGTGTAATTAATTGGCGGATTAATATATCGGATTTTGCGGAAACGGGGGAGAATAATTTATGCGGATTTTAATTGTGTCAATGTCAAAGCGCGACGCGCGGATTCCGAACGGGGACGAGCGCCAACAAAGGACCGACGTCGACGTCGATCTTCAGGCACGCATGCATCGCATTCAGATCACCATTAATAATACCATTATTCATCTATTTTCGCATCCGTTCAATCATACAAAAGACTCTTCAGTTTGCGCAAATGGAAATTGCGCGATATCGATTCAGTTTACGCAAATATATAGCAAAAAAAAATGATAATTCAATACTAACTTTCATATATTTCTGTAACTACCCTTGACTCATTTCTAGTTAATATTGAATTACGACAAATTTTTTATAGATTTTTTTAAAAAATATTCTTGATGATTTTTGCATCGGAACGATGATGGATAATAATTAGAGCAATATGATATTACGGTCGTATACATTGGCGTTCCTCTTTGTGCCTTCTGAGAACGGAGGCAGCGCAAGATAAAGAGTGCATAAAGTATGGAATAAGGCTGGTAATTATGGCAGTCGCTCATTCCGAAACAAAGGGGATTATGCATTTCGCATGGCAGAAATGGTAATAGCGCGAAATTCATTTAGGCCACCATCAAGTGCATATTCTTCCGCTCCGTGGATCCACAAAGAAAACAACAAAAAAAGTACAAAAAAAGGAAACAAGCAAACGGGAGGATGAGGTTTGAACAGCCAGACTTTCAGACAATTAAATTTCAAGAAACAATACTTTTGAATTTATTTACAAATCGGATTTTTGTAAAAGAAAATCACAAAAATATTAAACTTAACTTTTAGTTTTATTTTAATATTTACAAATATATGTATTTACCGAATTATAAATTTTATTTATGGCAAAATTATTTTGTTTAGTCTACTCTATATTTAATTTAAGTTCACTTTTTTAATATTCTATATTTTTTTAAATAATTTCACTCTAAAATTAAAGAAATTATTAAAAAATTTCGTAGAAATTATATAATGTTAACAGTGTAGATTTAACTACAATATAGCAAATAAAGTCGCTTTTTAGGTACAGAGTATAAAATTTATAAATTATGTTTGAACACGCAAATGATATTACTTTGCATATTATTCAATTATTGTTTTTTTTTAAATTAGTTCAGTTTGTAAAGCAAATATAAAAAATATAGGATTTATTTGTTGAAACGCAATTATTTATTGATACTTACATATTTTATATAATATTTTCATTTTATTCACTTTTACATAACACATTTATATTTATGTATAATCTATTATTAAATTCGCCAAATTCATCAAAATATTCTTTAAATTGTAACCAATTTCAAGTTATTTATTTTTTTATTTTTGTGTTAAAATTTGTTTTAATTATTACGAATTAATTAATTATTTTATACACAAAATATTAATTATGAATATTATTTAAAAAAATAGGTATAAACTGGAGGAGATATGATCGTTTCGTAAGAGTAAATAATGAATCCCCACGACAATCAATTTAGTGGTGGTTCGATGTAAATTACAGATAACGATATGTAGTAGCAGCAGCAGAAGAAATTAGTTCAATTTTCATTAAATGAATCGATGTAAATACGGAAACGAGAAGCAAATCGATAAAAAAAGCAATTAATAATAGGAAAGTCGTTTGCAAACGTATTTCCATCTCGAAAAGATAACAATTATTTGTACTCGTACAAACTTCAGTTAAATTTTTCGAAAAAGAAAAATCTACAAAAAATTATTATTTTTAAAATTAAATAAAACACATAATTTTGCATGAATTAATGAATTGTTTTTAATTTAATAAGTAATTTATCTAATAACTCACTCAATAAATTCGTAGGATGACATATAGACCTTCAGATGACTTCTGTCAAAATTTAATGGCAATCTGACGTTCAGTTCACAAGTTACAGTGATTTTATAATTTTTTGGGTTGTTTGGAATGTAATTTCGGTTTTTTTTAATGAAGATGAAAGACGATTTTCTTATACCTTTTACTATCTTTCTGGAAGTGTAGATTTAGTAGTAGATATAGTTTTAATTTAAGGGATTAGTAGATATAATGCTTATAATATTATAAATGAAAATGTTCAATGTTTGTTAAATTAGTAGAATAAAAGTTTTGTAATAACGAATTTATAATGGGAATTATTAAGGGAATTAATATAACAAAGCTTGAACAAAAAAAAAACAATGAGGATGGAAATAATAATGCGCTGTTAAATGTGAGCACGTTGGCGTTTTCGAATCGCAACTTGTTGAGCATGTATAGTATACAGAGAGAGAGAGAGTGTGTGTGAAAGAGAGAGAAGTACACACAATTAAAATGTGGTGCATAAAGTGGGGTTTTGAAACGCGGGATTGCGATGCGTACGGGAGGGTGGGTTCTCATCCGATCGGTGCAAAAATAATTACGTGTCGCGCGTTATTTGCAAAATAATTTACAATCCCATTTTGCAATCGAACATTACAATAAATATCGAAAAGCTTGTTGCTTCCGACCTCGAAATACCGCAATTTTCACTCAATGAAACAACAAAAATAATAACATTTTTGTTAAATTTTTTTAAAAATATAATAAGATGAAATTGTTTTCACATATTAATAAGAAATTTCAAGGAATTTGTCTTAAACTAAATGAAATAATATTATTTTTATTAATAATGTAATAAAATTGCAAGAAGTATACAAAATGTGAGAATATGACATAATTGTAATAATCTTAAGGGGTGTATTTATATCGCGTTGAATCATACATAGTCTTTACGTTCGTTGCAACTTCGTTTAGTGTGAATGCGTAGTAGTATAATCCAGCTGCTTAGAAACCCGTGTGGTCTGTCGTGAAAGCCCACAAATCCTTAACACAAGTTTACATACATTTATTTTTCTCTCTCTTTAACTAATTAGAACATTTTTTTAAAAAATATTGTAAAACGATTTTTCTTTAAATTATTTCATTTTTTCAATAACTTTTTATAATATACTATTTTTAATTATTTATTTCATGATTGAATTAATTCAGTTTTTCTTATTATATCATTTTGTTCAATCCCTTAAATTTTTTGAGAAATCTTTTAATTCTTAAAATTTTAATCATTTTTTTATTTATAAATTATTGCGTTTATATAAGTAATAGTAATTTCTATTAATTTTATTTATTTTCATCATATTTAAAAAAAAAATACTTAGTATACCTGTCTTAATATAAACTTACATTCTTTGTACTTAAGTAACAGATTGTGGAACTAAGTGATTATTACTTAACACAAACGATTATATAAGATTTAGTTAAATTTATTAATTTTCATAATATTTTTTTAAAATTAATTTACTTAGTATTCAAACATGTCTTAATATAAAATTACATTCTTTATACTTAAGTAACAGATTGTGGAACTAAGTAACCATTTCTTAACACAAACTATTATATAAGATTTAGTTAAACTTTTTGTATTTTTTGTTGTTCTTTTTTATTGGACGTTACGCGTTTTCCTATGTATACTACATAAATATGGGCTGGAGAAAGTAAAGTGCCGCGATAATTGGTGGTTGCGGGAATATTAAATATCGAAGTGGAATTCGCAATTAGCGCTCATTATTCAAATTAACGCATTCAATTAAATGTAAATATGTGTCACAATATTAATAAATCGCACGTTCGTTCGAAGCCCCGAGGATTAAAACGGGCTTCGTTCTGTTCGGTTTTCCCCCCATTAATTTCGTTTTTCCAAATAAACAAAGCGGAGAACAACAACACGCAGTAAACACGTTAATAATTGAATGCACAGACGAGAAGAACACCCCCGCTGGAAACCTTTTAACAAAAATATAATGTATGACATTTTGTGTGGGTGTATAATATTTTTTTGCAGGATTATTTTGATGTTTTTTTTTTCAACAAAAATAATAAATCCTGCTAAATGGATGTACTTTGGTAAAATTTAATTTATATATTATTAAAAGATATGTAAAATCAGGATTAAAGTTGGAAATATTTAAAGGATTTGTTGGATGTTTACGGACGATTCGTTTAGATTCTAATTGTCGTGTCCATTAGGAGTGTATACGAAATTTCAATTTGTTTTGCAGGATTATTTTGATATTTTTAATCCTGCTAAATGTATGTACTTTAGTAAATTTTAATTTATATATTATTAAAAGATATGTAAAATCAGGATTAAAGTTGGAAATATTTAAAGGATTTGTTGGATGTTTACTGACGATTCGCTTAGATTCTAATTGTCGTGTCCATTAGGAGTGTATAGGAAATTTCAATTTGTTTCTCCACGATAATTATTCGCTCACGACGCACGGAAATTGGCGCAAATTGATTGAATCGCAATATAGCGTTTTTCTCCATAATCGCGCTGCATCTAATTTTTTTTTGTTATTCGCTCTCCCACCGTTAGACGACGGGAAAACGAGTTTGGAGATCTCTCCAACTTCGAGAGAAACGCATTTGTTATGGGGCATTAAGCAAGCACCAATTAATTGTACCAAAGATTTTACGGCTAATTCATATTTGCGCAAACAAATCGTGCAATTTTTGCATACCCAATCTTAGTTGTTTCAAAACAAATTACAATACAAATACAAATTAAATATGAAAATTAATTTAATTATGTAACAATTATTAGTTTAAATTAACTTTAAAGCAACTTAAAGAATAACGGGCATTTTTTTATAATTGCTTTTTTTTTAAATACATAATTGCAACAATTACATAATTTTATTTTTCCAACTGTAGCACTAAACTTTTTATGCGTTTTTGTTAATTTGGATTGTTAGCATTAAAGAAAATACAATAATTATAGTGCAAATTTGCAATTTTCAAACAATGAAAAAAAATCGACTGATTTTGAATATTTTTACTGTGTTCTATATTTTTTTCTTTCTGTTTTCGTTCATGCATTAGTAATGTGTCTAACTGCTGTGTATAAATTTAAAACACGTCTAAATGACATTTAGATAGAAATTGCATTTCAGAAGAAAAAAAAACTGAACGAAACGTACGATAAACACGAAATATTATAATACAACGTTTGTTGTGAACGTGCGATTTCTTCTTTTCTTTTTCTTTTAATTATTTTATTTCATATATAGAAAATGTACTTTTGCACTTTGACCTTAACACTAAGTATAACAGGGACCGTTATGCAATTCCATTCCCAAATGATATAGTTTTACGAATATTAAGTAACCACTATACAACATGCACAATTTTTATCCTTGTTATAAAATTAATTTATTAATTATTTTCTTTCTAAGTTTGAAAACTTTCAGTTGAAAATTTGTTAAGAGAAAAATAACTATAATATTGTACTAATTATTTAAAAAGATGATAATTAAATGTTTTGATGAAAATTTGTATGTTTAGATTTGGAAATTTGGTTGGATGTGTATTTGATTGTGTTTAGTTGAATAGCGTTATGGTTGGCAGTGAAATGGGTGATATTGGTGTCGGAGAGGTGAATATTTTGCGAGTATAATGGAGTGAATTGATAAAATTGATGCGCGTAATAGGATAAGTTGAGTGCGAGGAAGTAGCGAGCAGCGAGCTGAGGTGTGAGAACCGTTCGCTCGGTTATCCTTTGGTGGTGGCGGCGGCAGCAGCAGCAGGATGATGAAGAGGACGGGAGGTGGAGTAGGAGGATGAAGAAGGAGTAGAAGAAGAAGAAGAAGGAGCCGTGGGTAGACAAGAATTGATTCTCTTGTCAGGTGCATGCTTCGGTGTGCTTAGGATTTTATGAAAGCTGTTAACTGAAATGCAGCAGACAGAAGCTTTGGGTCAGCATGCTGCACCGTCTCTATCGAGCGGCCAATCTCGTCGCCGACGCCGCCGCCTCCACCTCCGTCTCCGACAGAAAAGATTCACGGATTAACGGAGATGGGATTGAGGCGATGCTAACGTTGGCAGTGGGATGCCTTTTTCTCTAAATTTGCTTCGCGAAAGATATGTTTTGTGTATGTGCGGATGAATCGGGGGGGTGGTTTCGTGGGCTTCCTAGGCACGGTGTTTCGAACTAAGCGCGAGGACCATGGAAGGCAGTCTCTGCGTTATAAAGTCAAGACGTGAAGATGGCCGGCCGTCTGGCCCCGTGCACCGAATTAGTGGGTGAAGGTGGCCTAGATCAATACTAGTCTAGCCTAGTCCACCCGCCACCAACGCCACCACCGCCCCCGCTGCGTCACGCGCTGTCTCGCAAAACCCCGACCCACCCCTCAATGCACCGAATCTAATACTGCACACTGCAACCACCCCTCTCCACCCCCCCACAAAAACCCAACCCTATCCCACCTCACCCTCTTCGCTCCTCGGCCGCTGCCCCTCGCCTCACCGCTGAATAATTCAACGCAATTGATACGTCTTACAGTATTTACAGCACGCTCTTGTTATGCAGATAATCCAATAGCTATACCAGATCACACACAGATGCACCCACACCATCACGTCTTCGACCATATAAACACAGTTCATTGTTTCTTTATTGCCCATTCTATTCCGACTTCCTGATCCATCGATAATCGCCGATCCTGACTTATACAACGACATTGCCAAAAACGAGTATCATCATTATCGTTATCCTGTCCATAATCATTTAATGTTAAATACAAAGAATCTACAATAACTACACTATAGAAAATCAATTAATTTAACAAGTCTTCTTCTATTAAGCATCAACCAAACTATTCCCGATATGACACATAAACTTTTTAACTTTCAGTACCATCAAAATATAATAATAGACATATATGAAGATCGTTCAACTAATAACAAAATTATCAATTTTTTTTTATACTAAATCATTATATAAACTTACTTAAAAATACTACTTTGTATACCTGAAATATTTTCATATTAATTTAAACAAAAATCAACTAACAATTATTTTTACTTAATTATTTACAATTCTTAATGTTACATAAACTGCAATAAATAAATTAGTATAATTATCATAAATTAATCGAAAAGTTTGGAACGAAAATAAGATTTTATTTCTTTCGTAAAGCTTCAAAAATTATGATTATATTTTTATTTTAGAGACAGGATTAATCTCGCGAATTAGATAATAAATTTGATAACGTCAAACAAATATTTATTTTTGACACAAAATTTTAGCTATCATTTAACCCAAATATTTTTTTTTTGGTTCCAAAAATTGATTTTGTATCAAATAAAACCATTTTTATTCTATCATTTTCCACACAAATTCTATATAATAGAAATAAAATTTTATAAAAGCTTATTATAGTCATATTTATGGGTTATATAATATGATAGTAATTAATGTTATTATGAAATAGAATATGTATGAATTGTGTTATTTTTGTAATAGTAAATCTTCTGAATGTTAGCAGTACATTTCGCAGATGGTCTCAATCGTTTGGTTTTGGTTGTATAAATCGTGTCGATAGATCTTAATAAAATCGCGAATCTCGCAATAATATGCACATCCTGGAGTAGTTTATGGTCCCATTTCGAGGGAAGACAATTCATGCTTGCGGATCGGAATTACTACAAGCAACGTTATAGTTATTTAGGCAAATCCAGGATCGAATTGAAATTCAGACTTTATTGTAATTTATTCCCATTAAATATGTAGTGTGAACGATTGCGTTTATTAATTATTAATATTGGAAATTATACAAGAATTTCTAGAGATCATTTCGTATGCAATCGCACCTCTATCATAAAATACACGATACTTTGTGCCCGTCACGTTCTTTTTATTCCACATCTCTTCAATCCTTCTCTCTTTCTCTCTCCATCTCTGTCTTGTACATACGAGTATACTTATTTAGTCTTGAATCTGGAGTCCGGCTTTCCGACTTTCTGCGGAGGTGAACTGCGAAATGGCAAAATTCTTCGGCTCCGTGGAAATGGAAATCGAAATGGAAATGGCAAGGGGGATAACATTCATTATGTATTATGGATTTCCAACGCACCGCCGTCTCCAGCCTTGACTTTTCCGAAGGCGTCGCTGAACGAGGTGAAAATTACATGCGAAATTAATTGCGGGTAATTAAATCACCAAGGCGTTGACAATAAATAATATTTATATGCGCGAGTTGCGGAACGTGCGGAGGCGGCACATCGTTACAATGATTTCTCTCCTTTCGGTTCAGGTTGCAGGCAGAAAGGCAACAGCAACAGCAACAGCAGCAGAAAACCTAGGAGAAAATTCGGATTTTACACCGGTGTGATTTACGGTGGAAATAAGAACGCAGCCGCGGCTCGTAAACTCAGTAATTAATAGATTTTGTTACCGTTGTAACAAGTTTTTTTTCTTCTTATTTCTATATTCACAAATGATAATTTATAGCCCTTAATATATGCTATACATCAAAAATAAAATGAGATCAATTTTTATATTAAAATAATATTTCAATTATATAATGATTTTATAAATATTATATATTAAAAAAAACTATTTATATAATAATTTCCTATATACTAAACACAATATAAACCTTCAACTAATCATGTGTTATAATAAATTATTTTAATAAATACACAATTAATACATTTTATCCTTCCAGAAATGAATTTACATAACTTTCCCATATATTTCTTTTATAATAATCAGATTTAATTTAAATATTTATAGATTTAAAATTTGCAAATGATTATATATTAATAATAAAGGAAATCAAATCAATTTTAATAAAAAAAAGTCTAAATTACGTAATTTTTTTAATCTCCATAAAAATAATTATTATATTAAATATTATATGAAATTCCAAATATTCAGTTTATTCTAACTAAAAATAATTTAATTTTCACTTAGCATTAGAAACAATTATAATATTACCTAACCTAATGTTCACCAAGAAATCAATTACCTAACCTAATTTGAAAAATATATAACCTAACTTAAATAAAATAAATTTTCTGAAACTAACCTAATGATAATGATATATACAAAATATGATAAAGGACAATTCCTAATTCCTTCTAAAAGTTGAAATAACTAATAGTAATTATCATTTATTGAAACTTATTTTAACCTAATTTTAAAACAATCTAACTTAAAGGCAACATTACAAGATAAAACTTACTAAAACTAACTTAATGCAACCTAAATATTAAAATATGATTAAGAATTAGTTAATTACTTCTTAAAGTTCAGACAGCTAATTAAAATTGCGGTCAACGCTCATTAAAGCATTTACATATTTAACATCACCAAATACGGCTTAAGATAAGGAACTTAAATTGCTTTTCGCTGAATCTAAACATAAAACAATATTGCGATTAGTATCTCGTCCGTGAATCTCGCTTCGCAAAAATAATAAAAAAAAAAATTCGCGAACGCAGAAATCCTTGCAAAAGTTTCTTGACCCTAAAGGTGCGAATGTCGAAATTTTTGGCGATTCATTTTTTTTTGTTCGTTTCCTCTTCTTCTTTTTTTTCCATCTATCCTTGCCAATAATTAAAAATTCGCACAGTGCGGCCGTATCAAATCTAGTGAATGACCTGTCAAGGTTGCACACGAGCCTTATCGTGTGGACGCAGTTCCAGATCGATTCGCAGATCGATGAAAAAAAAATTATTGCAAACGCAAAATTTGGTGTGCAAAATTTTTGTTGCGAACGAGGAGAGCCGAAACGTGGATTAGCAATTAAATGTCACGCATGCCCGACGTCAAATTGCACGAAATCTACATGCGAATTCGCTGTTTACATAATCGCAGCGTTTCTGGGCACAGCGAATCCGTTGCGCAACGCACACACGTTTCGCTGGCATTGTCAAAGTCTCTCGATAAGCCTTTATATATATTTTTTTTTTCGTTGTTGTTCGTGGGGGAAAATTCAAATTCGAAAATCGAATTTTTGCAAAAAAAGTCACCACTCAAAATTCCTATACGTATGCTTATGTAAGTGTGTGTATGTATGATGAGATAACGTCGGTTTTTATCAACTGCACATACACTACTCCTCTTTTTTTTTCCTATGCTTTGCGGTAATATGGGATATGATATGACGCGCACCGTTCGAAAATTAAAAATAACCTTCGAATGTACATTTCACTTCGTAACACGATTATGTTTTCCCATTTTTTTTTTCATTTCGTATTCCCCTCTCGTTCTTTCTGCACATTTCTCGCACTCTCTATCTCTTTGTCTACCTCTCTCTCACACTCTTTTCTGATCGTTCCACTGTTTATTATCGCGCTCGGAGCGCGGAAAAAATGCATTCGCCAAAGACCAAACGCGAAACCGTTACGGCACGTCTTCTTCCTAGATTTAGATTTGGAATTCAGTTTAAATTATTGATTCCATCAATGAGCGGAATGTAAAAAAAATATAAGCAAAATCTTCTATAAATAATTTGGAGCGAAAAAAAACTCAATTTAATCCACGAGTTTGGCCCACTTCTGTCGGTTAATTAAAGCCTGTACATAGACACCGCACGATTCTGAATAAACGATGTCTCTACTTCTAATTAAAAAGCTGTACGTTCTTATTAGTGTGTGTATTTATTATTTTAATATTTGCATGCAAATATTATATCCCATAAACCGATAATAAAATAATAAACAGCAGAGTTTTTCACCAGTTTGTGACATTTTCAGCTATGTACATTTATAAGGATATTTAACAATTTGAGTATTTTAATTTAACAATTTCAAAAATTTCTGAAATAATGGTAGTAGTTTTTTTAAAACTACAGTATGAATTAGTTGCTCCTGATGCAACGATCTAAAAATACTACAACTTAGATAGGTGTTAATTTCTGAAAATATAATCTATAGTTTTTGATGACTGAACAAATCAAAAATACTAAGCAGATTTTAATTTTAGGCAAAGTTATAAAACAAACGAATAAATTAAGAATTAACCTGAAGCAATATTTAGTGTAAAAACTAAAACAACTAGTTAGGTGCTAAATTCTAAATGTACAACTGATGAATCATCTATATAAAAATGTACCCACCTAAGTTTAATGTCAATTTTACAATAAATTTAAAATAATATTTGAATCATGCTACAACTTAGGTAGATATTATTTGAATCAACTTTACAAAAATTGGTGCACCTAAGTTGATGATAATTGTATAATTTATAATATTGCTACTTAGGTAGGTGTTAAATTCTAAAATGTGTAAAATAGCAAATTTTGGATGAATCAACATTTGAAAAAATCATCCACCTACTTAGGTCCGGTGATTCCAATCTTCTACGACGAACTTGGAATGACTTAGGTCATAGCAGTAAATTGTACTTAAGTTGCAAACAAATTATTTGCTCAAAAGTAAATGGATGTAAGTCATCGCACATGTAACGCGGTGCGGCGCGATTGAAAGCATGCCTAATGGAAGTGAAGGAGGCTTGCTATTATGCATGTGCGTGTGTATATACATGCATGTGCGTTTGTGCATGTGTGTACGTACGTGCCTTTTTTATTATTATTTTCGCTGCATACTCCTTTCGTTCGTTCTCCTTTCTTTATCTATTTTCGACCTTCGAAAATTTTCGTGGCGAATGCAAATCGATAAATGCACAGACACACACACGAAAAGTGTATGAGCCGGACCGATATCCACCCAAAAATATACCAAACATATGCTGCATTTCGTACAATGTGTGTACGTGGCAGTGAGAGTCGTGTCGTGGATAGACGTTGGAGACGGAAGAGGGGAAAAACTGGCGAATTTTTCGCGCGCGCCATAAAACGTAACGCACATTTCAGATAGCACTTTAAATTAACCTTGACCGACTACGGCTGAGCCACACAGTTCTGTATGTATATATATATTATATATATATGTACATACATTTGCTGGTGTCCGTGCAAATGTGTGTGTGTGTGTGGATCTAAAAATAGTTAACTTTTGTAGGCGCAGCGGAATTATTATTATTACGAACGCTATTAATTTTTCAATAAAACTTTAATTGCCTCACACACACGCACGCACTCATACACATAACACATCCTAGAAAACGTTAAAAAAAAATGCAGTAGTTACAACTACTTATTTCAAATCCTTCCAGATATACTCGAAAAATTTCGATTTAGATACAAGAACAATTTCACTGATGTGAGATCACTTTATTTTCTTCATTCAATTTAGTTTTTAGTAATCAAAAGTTACATAAAAAAAAAACAATTAAACTAAATTTTGATAACTCTGTGTGGTAGTTTCAGAAAAATCTTACCTTTATGAAATTTAAAAAATAAGTCTAAATTTTTATAATATGTTAATAATATATTTATTATAATCTATAACACAATAACGGATTTAGATATAGTCTTCAGATCAAATTTTGGGTCCTCAAGTATTATTAACTTATTACTTCCTAAAGGTGTTAGCTCAAAGCAGCAAAGTTAACGGTTGAGAAACTTTGTTAAGTATATGAAATCAAGATTTTCTTTTTCTTGCGATAACTGAAATTGTTTATTTTGTTAGTCATTATCGCGTTCACGCTTAAAATAAAATATTTTTTCTCTCTCTACTAACGAAAACAAGAAATAAAAGTATTTCTGCCGATACTTCTTAATTTCATAATACTTGCCGAGATAAATTTCTGATTACGTATGGTGTGTGTACAATTCTGAATAATAAACATTCGCGATATCTCTGTAACAATGTAGCGAAACAAAATAAATAGTAAAAATCTCGAACTTAAATTTTCTATAAGGAAATTCAACCGAGAGACTTAAGCCACGCGTTCAGAGCTTAAAGTAATCTTACAGACGTTAATGCGGTGCTTACAAAGCGATGAAACTTGTTTTAGTTGCAGGTACACACTTTCTCAACTTCATTATTAAATCATAGCGTTGTTTAGTCTTTAGCTTTGTAATTTCTGAACAGCCACAGCAGTAGCTTTTGGCAACAGCATTATTGTTACGCTGCGATGAGGAAGATTTATTGTTTTTTTTTTGTTGCCTCGCCTTTAATTTAACATCAATAATTCTCATATTTTGATGCAATCTAACGCCGCGTTAATTTCATGCTCCAAGGAAATTTAATTAACATAAATTAACTTAAATACCGAATCTCGTGTTTAACAGAGTTGTGCTGTGTACTTAATGAAGAGAAGATGGTTTTAATTCCGTATTCTTTGTTTGCCTGGTGTTACGTCCGGCAGGACCAGATGGAAACGGTGGCGCATCGAAACGCAGCAGGATCGTCGTGTTCGAGTTTCGACGTGAGGTAGGTGGACGAAAAACGGAACGCTAATAAAGTATTCGGTCGGCCTTTGTGGAAAAATATTTATGCTCGCAAAAGGACTTTCGTGCATGCACGTCTCATATGCAGGCGGAAAGGAAGAAAGAGTCGGCGGACGCAATGAAATATCGTCGGCGATTACGTAACATATTTTAGCGGAATACGGTATACCTCCGCGGATGAAACTACGTGTTGAGTCGCAAGAATGCATTGATACCAAATAACTAGTCTTCCTTCATTCATCATCATCATCATTATCAATTGATTCAAATTACCATTATCGTACATGATAGAAATAACATTAAGAATATTTAATTAGTTACACATAAAATTAAACGATTTAAAATTTGCCCCACGTTGGGAGCCAAAATTAAAAAATAACTTATAATTATCAATTACATCAAATATATTTAAATTACATAATACACTTTTAAAATTGAAAGAAATCTGATTCAATATGTTGGTTATTCCTCGTTTGAAATCGTCGCCGAGGATTGATGCGAGGATAATAAAACGGGGCAATAAAGGAAGCGCACATCGACGAGTTTCTGCATATAATTTCGGATTGGATTATGATCATTATTATCGAATCGCAGTTCTGGAGAAGAAAAAAAATGTTTAAAAAAAGAGTCGTACGCGGAATTAATCACATTTCATTTTACGATTCCTGCAACACCACGTTTAATGAATATTCACGTCCCCGCATGATTCTTTTCTTCCATCCTTCTCTATCCTCGTGTAATTGCTGCACTGCGATTCTTAAGGATAACAATTATGCTATTAGCGTGGAGTTGAAATACGTAAATTAAATTTTCTAAAATCAAGTTTTTTTTTTAAATTAATTAAGTTTATTGTAATGCGTGAGGCTCCACGTTGGGTGCCAATTCTTTTGGATACTTATGTTTAGATTAAATATAATAGAAGAACCTAAAGTTCAATTACATTTTGGATTCTAAAATTATAATGAATATGAATGAAAAAAAAAATCAAATTTGGCGCCCAACGTGGGGCGATTTGAATTGTGTACTCTCGACGTTATATAAATGTAATACTGGCAACTTATAAAAAGGTTTTAGTTAATAAACTGGGATTTAGGATATATAAGAAAAGTTGTGCAGATTGTTGGTAGCTATATCGTTCTGCGTGGAAAAGGAAAATTTTCAGCTGTTCGATCGATACGAAAATTGTTTTATTCAGTTCGCCGATTAAAGTTGAGTCACGGCGTGTGTCCGCACATGAATTTTTCAACGGGCGAAAAAATAAATTAAATCAAATCGTGGGCGACGTTCGATCCGTTCATCGTGTCTCGGGTTTCCCCAACAACAATTAATAACGCAACAATATTATCGTTAGAAATACACTCCACGCAAAATAACAACAATAATAACAAGAAAAATGCATAATCTAACGATAAATAGACGGGATAGATAAAGTGCATTCGCTTTTTTGACGATTTTATTTTTACTTTTTCCCGCAGACCCGGATCAAAGTTTTCCAAAAGTCGAAACGCGAAATAAAAGTGCGAGGCGAAGGCTTGTTGTCCTTGACCGTGAACGTGAAATTTTCCCGTCGCCGAAAATAAAAATACACGGAGGAGGAGGAGGTGGAGAAACGAGGAAAAAAAAATGAAAGGAAAAGAAAAGAAATGAAAAACAGTGAGAGCAAGTTCTTTCATTTTTTTCGTTCGTTCGTTATTGCATCGCACCACTCGGTCAATCTTGTTTTCCAGATTAAATATTTGCTTAATTAGTTTACACGATGATATCCAATAAACACACGGATACCATAGCAACCGGCCCCGAATTTCGGCGTGGATGCACTATGTGTCTACATTGGCTAGGATTTGGAATAGTGGTCTCAGTTCTATGTACGATTATCTAACATAAGTTTGTAACAACAACACTTATATGTAATTTTGTCTTCACTTTATCATTACCTATAATATTATTATAGTAATTAGATTCACTTAGATTGATTTTGATCATTGATGGTATTAGTATAAATTTGCTTAGGTTAAGGACTATGTAAAGATACATATGTTTCATTGTTGCTGAAAGGATTATACTTGTAATAAAGTGATTAGGTATCTAGCTTCAATAGAATAGAATATTGTTGTATTTTTTTTTGTTAATAACTCATGATTGGGATTAATGTCCTTGGTGAATTATATTTTTCTTGAAGATCTTCACGTTGTTGTTGTTGTCTTAATAAAGAAACAGACTACTATTGTTATAGACGAGTTGCCATGGTATTGAAGTGATATTGTATTGTTGTTGTTGAATATATACAGTGTTCCTTTTATAGTTATTATATTAAATGGATGAACAACCTATATGACATGTTGATGTTGTTGTTAAAAGTACCTTACGTTGCGTTTTAAAGACTGTAGCTCAGTTAGATGTTGTTGCATTAAGTCATAATAATTTGGTATTATTGCTGGGACTATAAAATAAATGACCCATTTGTTCTTGCTTGTAGATCTTTAAGTTGCCGTTGTTATTGTTGTTGTAGTTATAATAAAGTAACAGACGGCTGTTGCCATGCATGCGTTACCAGGACTACCATGTAAATGAAGGGACCACCGTTCGCAAACCAGGTATTAGCGTCATTTGCATTTCATTGTTGTTGTTATTGTTGTTGCTGCTGCTGCCGGTGAAAAGGACTATACTTGCTTTTGTTGTATTTATTTTTTTTGGTGTGTTGTCGCAATAAATCGTTCGGGCTTGGTGTTGCCATGTACGCGTTACTAGGACTAGATAACAATAATGAGCTCACATGGGCTGCACGCAAGGCCCGATTGAGGGTCGTGACCTCGAACGCATCGCCTAAATTGTGCGAGCGATTTCGCAACACGTCTAGCCGAGTGTGCAAAACCGCGAACGGGCCTCAACTGGGTGCAGCAGCAAGCGATAGACACACACACACACACATACACACGCACGCAGCTTTACGTAAGTGTGCGAGTGCTATATACATGCAAGAGCATGCATACACATACACCCATGCATGCACACACCAACACAACCATAACCGTCGGGGACCGATCCTCACGTGCCATCTCGCTCGCTCTCCTCTGGTCTTGGCAACAAGAAAAGACTTTCGCACACACGCAAAAAAAAACACCGCTCCTCTCCGCTCGTCGTCGGGTCCTTCACTTTAGAGGAAAGGAAGTCGCCAGCGACGATTAAGGATCCTAGTCGGCGTGTGTTGGTGTGTTGTATGTGTGTCTGTATGGTATGTGCAAGAAGGAGGGAAAGAGAAAGACAGAGAGATTGAGAAGGATACGGTGAGCAAAAAAAAAGGAAGAACCGTTGCTTGGAAACGTATTTCTAACTTTACGGTGTAGAGTTACACTCTCAAAATCGAGATACTAAAACGAAGTTTTAGCAGATCGAAAATTTGATCAATCGATGGAATCGATTGCACTTTACAATCAAACCTATTTAATCCAAAGCTGATTACAGCCTAGAATGTATAATTATATCTAAGAATACTAATACAAAATGCTTATAACTTTAATCATCATCATCATTTGATTAATGTAACTAAAATTGAACATTATTTCCTACTAACCTTGAGGTAACAACAAATGATCATCTCAATGTATTAGAATTGAATCCAACTCATATTATATTTTCCAAAATGTTTACTGATTTTGTGACATTTTTTTGGAAATACCGAAACTACTCATCTTATTTCAAAATTTGAACAGATTATTTAATGGTAAATTATTATAAAAATTGAGAGGAAATCTTTAGTTGACCTCCAGATAACTCTTTACCGGTGTATGGAAATACCGGTATGCATATCTGCGTAAACTGAAAGAGCATGCAACGCCTAACCAATGATTATCCATAATTACAATTAAGAATCCGCGAGTTGTTGTTTCTTTATGCGCTTTATACAATTAGCAGATAATGCGCAGCTTTAATGATGATGCTATTTGCACGCCGTTAAAATTCAAAATAAATCCGAGCCGCGAGTTCATAAATAACGCGGCGTTACACAAATCACACGTCCGAATCGTTGCGCAAGCAAAATTCTGCTCGATGGGAGAATTTATTGAATTGAAAATAAACATTTACAAAGAATTCGCAGCAAGCAACAACGTACACGCATTTAATTTTGTCTACTGCGAGCGATATGTAAGACCTTTTTTGGTAGATGATGTATAAAGTGGAGATACGAAAGTTGATCGAGTTTTTTTCTTTGGGGCGTTGTTTTGCAGACGCCCGTGCATCCTCTTTATTCGTTTCCTTTCGTTGTTCTTGTTGTTGTTGTTGTTTTTGATCTTATAGGTAGTAGTGGTTGTTGGCTGCGGTGGTGGTAGTAGTAGTAATAGTATATAGTCTTGTTGCGGGGCGGCTGCGAAATTGTTTGTGGACGACTTCACAGCAACCGTCGGGTTTAGGAGGAGAACCAGCCAGTGCTCATCCAGTGGAACTCTTGTTCAGCTCCTGCCGTATCGCATTCGCATCATATCCTGCAAAGAACCTCTCGCCGGGTAATGCATATTAGTCTGTGTTCTTCACACCTCGGTGGTTTTATACTTGGCGCGGAGAGAGGCTAGTCCTTTTTGTAACTGCAATTGTTCCTCTCCTTCTCTCTACCTTTGTCTCTCTTTTAACATCGTTCCATGTATAAATTAGGAATGCGTTTCCTGAGGGACACTTTCAGTATTTGGGTATAAAATGTAAGATGACTTTTTCGAAGATGCAATGAAATACCTTTACTTTAAACTTTTTAAACAACTTCAACTGCTTTTACTATTCTTAGAAATCTAAATAATTGCAATTAATAGTATATATGTTACACAACTATAGTCTTGGTTGATTATGAAATATTTATTTATGATTATAAATTGTTATTTCTTAATTTCATTTTATGTAGTAAATAGTTCATATTATTTTTGGAAACTACTATAGTTTTGGTTAGTCTTCAATGTATCATAAACATAACATATAACACTTTAATATAAAAGTATCTTTGAGTATGTACTATTAATATAAATAGCAATTTTTAAATTTCTTTATATGTAGGTATACTGGTATAGTTTTGGTTGATCAGGAATACTTGGAGGTACTTCCTAAGATGGAATGCATTTCCTGTAATACCCAATTACCGAGGGATAGATGATTATGATGATGCTCTCCATGGAAGAGCAACGTCTTAAGGAAAAGAAAAAGGAAGAAATAAAGAAAGAAATGTAGGAAGAAGTTTCTGCTGCAGTCCGTCGGAAAGAAGAAGGGCTTCCGCGATTTCTGAGCGCAATCATCGCAGCAGCGGCGCGATGCGTGTGCATTGCGAACAATTCGCGCCGGTCGTGCCGTGCTTCATCCTCTTCTCCACCACCGACGTCGTCGTCGTGGACGTCGGCGTCGGTGGCGGCTGCGGAGGTGGTGGGGGTGCGGGGGCGAGCAGTCGCGAGCCGGCCCGAGTTGGCGGTTGACGGCGCGATCAGACAGTTGGCCGGCGACGTCACAACAGGCCGGGTCAGCCGTTTCTCGCTGAGCTCTCTCCTGCCAGAAACACAGTTCTTTTACATATGTAGCAAAAAGGTAATCACCATCACCAACAACTACCACCTACCAAAAAAATAATTTACAAACAAATACCCAAAACCCGGTGATATAACAAACAAACAAAAAAAAAGAAATAATTATTTAATTATATAAAAATTTATTTAAATTATTAACAAATCAAATTTAAACGAACACGTGACACCCGCGCCGTTCCGGAAACGGAAACACGAGATTGCAACCGAGGCACAGAGACAGTTTGCTTTTTTTTTTGTTCATTTCGAATCGTTTATTATTTCATTATTATTATTTTTCGTTACGAAAGAGAAATTGGATGGCGGATGAACAAGGTAGTAGTAGTAGTAATAGCTACTTTCGAGGGTGCAAGCATCTCCGAAACCATCTGATTCCTGTTGTTGTTGTTGTTGAGTTTCCATCTGTACGAGTGCGTCGCGCGTGTTGATCATCCGACGAAGGACTACCCCAATCCAGGACGATACAAGTTAGTGAGGGAAGAAAAAAATTGTTTTTCCGACGAGGAGAAGAATCATCCACAGAAGAATTTGTGCGGTGGCGCCGGAAGAAGCGAACGAAAGAGAGGAAGGAGGAAGAGAAAAAAGTTTTCCGGGTTCGCGTGTTGCGGAACTCTTCTGCTTTGCGTGCGCGGTGCGTTATTTTCGTTTTTATTTTGCGCAAATCGGAAATTGAAAATAGCGACACGGTCGAGGAGGAGGAGGAGGAGGAGAAGAAGGGAAAAAATAAAAACTGTAATGTGAAACTCGCAAACCGTTCCAATTCTATTGATAGAGAGGAGAGAGAGAAGAGTTTTGCTACGGAGAGAACGGACGGACGGGGACAGCAGTGTTGTTTTATTATTATTATTATTATTTTTCTGTTCTGTTGTTGTTGTTGTTGTATACGTACACCGTGTTCGCGTCTGTCTGTGTGTGTCGTCTATGTGTATATATGTGTACGTGCATATATATATCACATCGCACGCATGAATATTTTTGGAGCCGGTGTCCGACGACCGACGAAGCTCACGCCGCCCCCGCCTCCACCACCAGCAGAAGCAGCAGCCACAGCAGCAGCAGGAGTGCAAGTAGAAGTATCAGCAGTAACGGCGGCAGCAGCAGCAGCAGAATCGACGCCTCCGACGCCGACGTCGTCGCGCGATATCTTCCTGCCTTCAGTCCTCTGCTAAATGAGCGTCCGTTCCCGTGGGCGACCCTGACGTGCGTTCCGACGACGCATTGCATAATCAATGTCAGAAAGGTGGTTTGTTTTTATATCATCTCCTCCACACAACACTAATCCAATTCGGAGTTTGCATTGCGTGTATGTATTACCTTCTTCTACTTAAATACTCTTACTCTCTTATATTACTATTTATTACTACTACTTATTTTTCTACCTTGCGGGTTTAGTTTATTTATATATTTTTTTTACATTGACGCACTTTTCTTATCTTGTTTCCTCCTTGTTTACGCGACTTCCTCCGGATATAAAGACTGTTTTTTTTTTATTTTGCTACCGCTACTACCATCGCTTGCAACGCATGCCAAGAAAGTGAACCACTTGCCGCGTCATCCCTTTCGGTTCTTTGTTTTTGTTTGCAACTTGCATTTTGTTTCTCTCTCGCCGCAACAATAACAACAACAAAAACTTATGTAAGTAATCCTGAATTTACCACCCTCAACATTAAAATAATCAATTAAAACTTAATTTGCAAAATTTTTACGCACTTTTGTCACACATTTATTTTATTCTCAATTATCTAAACTTAATATTTATTTGCAAAACTTGCATCATATTTGCAAAAGTTGTATTTTTCATGCAAGAAATATTAAAATTGTGTAAACTTAATTTATTTAAAATTTTCTTATATTTATTTACAAACATTTTATTCTCTGTTTACTGAAACTTTGAAATTGACTTCTTCAAAAAAATATAATGCACTTTTGTAAGTAGACTTATTATAAATATTTGAGAAATCATAATTACCTATAAACATTTTGAGTATATATTTCTTTTGTGCAAAAAGAACAATAATTTTTGCAGTCTTATTTTCTTCCCAATATTTTATTCTTTGTTAATTAAAACATTACATTCATTTTACGTTATTTATTTATTATACAAAAACGCATTTTTTTTGCAAAATTTTCAATGATTCAAATTTTATTTTTTTTATAATAATTAGCAGATACACTCATATATTATAAGTAATAGTAATTCAAGTACTTGAAAATACCAAAATATTTAACTAAATTAATGTTAAACAAATTTGAATATTTTTTTAAAAATTATAATTACAATTTTAATTATTATTTTAATACGATAAACTAAGTCATTTTTTATTTGATATTGTAATTATGTTTCTTAAATACATATTTTTTTAAATATTTAAAATTTAATAAAAATATTTGTATTTCTGGAAATGTTTTACTTCAAGTCGTGTCAAGATTTCTTAAATGATGACTTTCGACTTTAGAAACAAGAAATCCTATAATATGCGCCGAGATTTTATTTCCAATTACTTTCTGAAATGCAATATCCCGATCTCGAGTTGTAGTAGTAGTAGTATAGTAGTAGACATTTCTTCATAAATGAACGGTTTTCAAGTACATGAACATGGAGAGGAGACAAACAAGCAAGAAATTGTAGAATGTAACGTAAACAAAGTTAATAACTTTTGTGGTCATGGATGCAATTTCTTCGAAACAAACAAATTAAATGAGTTTCTTAAATCGTGTTAATCCTAATAAAACAGTGTTTTATGTTGTGTTAAATGTAATTAAATATTTCTTTACTTATAGTTTATTTTTTTTAGAATTAATTGAATTTTATATTAAATTGTATTTATTTTTTATTTCGATCTACAAAACTTATTCTAATCAAAAATACAACGTTGATTTTCAATTACTTAAACCGCTAATTCTTATGAAATATTCATAGAAATAAATAAACAAGTAGAAGTTGTCGTATATATTCAATAAATTTCGAATGTTCAAAAAAGAAAAGGAAGTGTAGTAGATACGTTTCAATTAAGTTCGAAATGTTGAACGAAAGCTTCAGCGTTCGAGTGACAAACGAGGCTTTTATTTATAAACTCGTATGGTAAAGCAATAACAAAACCGGGGTGAACGCTGATTAATATTACAATTAATTACGCGATATAATTAAGAAAATGGTTTCTTGAAAAATTGAAATTAATCGATATTTTATTCTCTCCGTCGGAATCGCAAATACTGCGTCCATTAAGCGCAGATAAATAACCGCAGCCATTGCGAGTTAATTGCATTATTTAATCACTCATATTTCGCTCGGTTTATTCCGGACATTAAAACTCGACGTTAATCAAATGATTCTATTTTCTTTCTTTATTGAAAGCCGTCCATCGCTCAAAGTTACACAACTTCTGTTTTGATGGAGATTGCAATGGTGAAGATTTTTACGAATCTTCATATTATAAACATCTCTAATATAATAGTTAAGCAACATTGATTGGTGAGCAGAATATCATTAGAATTACTAGTATACTCATAATTTATTGGTATAAATTTATTGGTGTTATTTATAAGTTACTACTTTTTTTATATATAAACTAGTAATGTTTTCAAATTAGAGACAAAATAGATAAACTTACGAAACCGATAACTTTTATTAAGTCAAGATTTGATGAATTAAAAAGTATGCAAATTGGGAATAATTATTTCGAAATATTTGCCAAGCAGTTTTATATTTAATGGTACTTTTATAACATCTAATGGTACTTGGGTACTTGAAACATTACTTGGCAAGTACTACGTAAGCATAAAGAAATACATCTGAAGTAAATTATATACCTAATAAATCTACTATAAACGATAATGAATTTATTTTTTCGTTAACTAATACTCTTGGAGTATACCACATGAAAATCTAATAATTTTAATTTTAACTTTAATCCATATAATTAGTTTTTTTTATATAAGTAAATATATATGAAGCGCTTATTAATTATTTCGAATGAAGTGTCGAGGAAAATTCAATTTTAATCAGGTTCTCATCGGCTGTTAATTAATTATTTATCGAGATTGACCGGATTTATTGCCAATAGCTAATTATGCAACGTCTTTAATTAACATTTAATTACACTAATCTGCAGAGGATACTCAAATTTGATGATGGTTACTTCTTTGAATAATTATTAATTATGTACACATACATCCGGAATTAATTTTATGGTCTTATAAAATTTATATAAAATTATTTTTAGCACAATATTTTTAACTAGTGATTATTAAGATATAAATTTAAAAATTTCAGAATATTTTACATAAAAATTTAATAATTAAAGTTGTAAATTATATTTGAATAATTTTAGAACGTATGCTGCTGTATTTAGTGATTTAAATGTAACCGGTTCGTCCTTACGGTTGCAAATCTTGTTCCGACGGCGGCGAAATTCAATAATCGAACGAACGAAAAATATTTCCTGTCCAATCTAATTACAATATCGTACTTTCAAGTGTTAATTGGATTTATGCTCACTATGAATATCGGCTAATCTCATTAACTTATTGACACGTATCATTAAGTGGAGTCCAGTTAGAACAACAGACTCAAAAAAAAATTATACAAAACGTTTTGCAATACTAATTAATACTGCCGTATATTAATTGGATTAAGTTTAATTAACCGAAAATTAATGAGAATTTTAAATTATAAAAAACGTGATAAAATCTTAATATTTTTTAGACAATCCGTAACAATTTATGAAAATAATAAAATTGGATTTAAATTTGTAATGAAATAAGCTTGTTTTTCTTAAAATATCTATATTTATAGAAACACGAAATGATGATTTTGCAAGATGTAATTATAAACACAAAACTGAAACTTTTTCAACTTCATTTCTACAATCTAATCAAACTCAAATATTTTTATGTTATTTTGGTTAATTAACAATTTATTCAAATTGAATATCGTTTTTTTTTGTCTTGATTTATGTTATGTGCAACACAAAAATAGAAATCATAAAATAATAATTTATTAACTTGTTGTTTTTGATGTAATGCTTCCAACGCAGTTTCTAACAAAAAAAAAACAATTATTTATGCATTAGCTAATTACTAATTTTTTCGATTTTCTGATAATTATTTCTTTTTATTTTATTGCTTCAACAAATTTCTTTTATACTTATTTAATTTTAGAATAATTTCCTACTAATAATTACCATTAGTATATAAAAAAATGTATTTTTTTTTAAACTAAACTGAACTGTAATCATCATCGTGCAAACGTGTGCGCATTTTTCCTAATCTGCGAACTCGGCCCTGATTTCTTCCATTTTTTTTTCGCCATCAATCTTATCTTGCTTGCAATTCGATGATGCATTTGCGGTAATCACCAATAGGAAAGCGCGATTGAACGGTTGCCATGGTTCTCAAGTTATCACACGTTCCTTTGGTTGATATCAAAGGTTACGACGGCTTCAACCATTTTGGAAAAGTCGCTCCTCGCAAAAATTTCCACTGCGAAGAAAATCGCGCCTTGTTTACAACGCACGCATTTCGAAATACAACCTTCGCATATTTTCTATTACTATTTTATATTAATAAAACTAGCAGCTAAAAGTATTATCGACGACGAAATTGACTATAATAGAAAAATTATTTTCAAATTTCTAAAATATTGAATATTTCTGAATTTTCTGAACTTGAATTGCTGAAGTCGCATTGGTTTGGTTTCAAATTTAGTATGGAATATATTTGCTGGGAGTAACAAGTTCTGAGACGTGCACACAATGCAAGGACTTTCTGGTCGATAGTCAATTAGGATCGGAATACGCGGAATATCAAGCGAACGAAGTTCACGAATTTCGATGCATTTGCCAAACTTAAATTAATAAAATCCATGCACGAGCAAAAAAATGGAGATATATTTGATTATGTAACGTAATGTTACATAATCAAAGAAAATAAATAATTAAACTAAAGCCGACGGTTACAACCGCAATTTGTATCCATATTGATGGAGAAACGACGCGAATCGATTGAAAACTGGAAAACTCTATTTGTTCTCCTTCATCATACAAACAAGAATAACAACAGATAAATGACATTTATTTAATTTATAAGCAATCTCGAGGATTTCTACACGCGCTCTCGTTTTTCTTTCATTTTAGCTTCTTCTTTTCTCATCTCTTTTTTTTTGTTGTTGTTTGTTTTCGTAAGTCCTCTGCTCGTCTCATTCCATCTGATCGCGTCACTATTATATAAGGACTTCCAATGGAGTCGCAGGAATTCGAAGCGCGTACGTAAACGGCCCAGCAAGAAACTAGTCTGCACATTAACTTCTTAACCAATTGATGCAGCAAGAAGCGACGTCAATATTAATAAATATTTATCGATTAATCGTTGCATCACCGCTTCTTAAGCGGATCATGACTTTTCAGAGATTTCTATCGAATCATGAAGTTTTTTTTGTACTTAAAGTATACACGCAATGTTCCTCCTATTCGTTACTTGCAAGAAAACTACTTACAACCTGACACATGTCAAATATCATTACAGGAAAACTCCATGACTACCGTAGCTTATTTTAATCAAGTACTTGCAGTACGTAATAATTAAAGTTTAGGTTAAGTTAAGTAAAGCAATTTTTTATATTTTTCAAGCATTTCTTCATTAAAATCCCATTCGTATATTTTTTTGTGTGATATTTATGTAAGGTAGTTAGAAAAACATTGCGTCACGTTTGATGCAGGTTATGAGCGTTGTTTGTTTTGTTTAGGAAACTTTATACGTGCACATGCAGACAAATATTCGGTAATTAATAATGCACTTGTTTTTCCGCATCGTGGAAAAACAAACGACAAACTCCGCGAAAACAACAACAACATCCGAAGAAAATTGTTGAAAACGCATATCAAGAAACATTTCATATATTCTTATCAAACATTTTTTCATGGCAAAAATTTAAATTATTATTAAATTTTGTAAATATTAATTGCATCGTTTTATTTTAATTATTTTTGTTCGCGGAAATAAATTTTATAAAAAAGTAATTAAACTCAATTAGGCTCGTTTTGTTCTCTGCAATTTCTTTTGCACCAATTATGAAGATGACCGCGGCAATTAAAAATTAATTATGATTTAAACGAAGCATTGATTTTGTGAAACCTCTTTTTTGTTGTCGCTTCGTTTATCTCCAATAAATATTTTCTTGCGTGTCAATGATTGATTAAGACATTATTTTCTTTTATCTTCCATATTCGTTCACACAATTAGTATTAAATGCGAAAATAATGAATTGAAGATTTCACGATCCATTAAAAAAGATCGTAGAATTAAGAGAATTTTAATTGATTTTTAATACATTATTAAATATTTATAAATAAATTAACCCAATATGAAATTTAAAAATGTTTAGTTATAAAATTGGGCGGATATATCCGCCGCTCGCTTTTTCGATAATTTTATATAGTAATTATGATTATTGATTATTTTTATTAAATAATATATTGGTGCATAACAAATAAATCAATGTTGGAAGGATTTCCAATAATTGCGAGATTCATGGAAATCCTTTTCTAGTAACATTATTGCGTTCAATTATGATGGAAAAAACTTCAATAACATGTAAGCTAATGAATTATTTATGAATACAGTCTAGACACTACTTGCCTCAACGAATTGATCCCGAATAAACTGAAGAAGAAAAAAATGGATACACATTTCTAAATTGTTGGCTTCTTTGTATTAAAAAAAATGGAGAGAAAGAAAAGAAAGCATTATCTGTTGGTTTGCAAAGCATGTGTGTGTTTCTGTAACTGAATGGATCTGACGAAGGAATGCGTATCATATCATATTGCTGTGCACAAACCAACCCATACATATATACTCACACATGCGAATGTATTTGTATGTGTATACATATGTATATGCATGTGTACGAATGGGTTTGTATGTGTATTACAAGCCATAGAGGAGCGAGTTCTGAATGGAATAGCTAAGCGGCGCGAAGCGAAACTTTTTGCCCGTCAAAACTTTTCAGAGGGTTTCTGAATGAAATTATCTCCGTCTCTCTTTTTTCCCGCCGCTGCAGCTGAAACAGGTCCACCAATGATCGTTACACGTTACAAACACATTTGTTCACTTATCGATTTAATAATACTACAAGAACAAAAAGCAAAGGAACAAAAAGATCGCAAGGATTGATTCGTTTCGATCATTGCAGACAAAACATATCAATCATAAAATGTAGTAATTAGTATTTTAATTAACAATTAATTAAAATAATTGATTTATAACAAAAAGAAAAAAAAATTGAAATTACATTATTTTTAAATGAAGCAAAAATGTGTATATTAATTTTACAAATATTAATACGTTTTCTTTATATTCAGAATAAAAAAATGGGAATGCGTGTACGTTATGTGTACAAGTCTTGAATTAGTTCCGCAGTATGCGAAAAGTGCGATAGATAAAATAATGAGTATTAGTGCACTAATGAAGTTAATAACATGCAATTTGGATAATTAAAAAAAGGCGAATATCTCGATAATTAAGTGCGACCGTAGAGGAAGGAAAGGTGGATAGACTGACAGGCACAGACAGACAGTCGGACGGACTGAGACCAAAGAAGGAGTTGTGTATTATATATGTCCTGCAATTACCATGCACGAAATAAATGTGTAGCAAGCGGCAGTAATAATAATGATAATGATACACGAAGTGAACGTGCATACTTTATTTTCGGTTATTTGCTTTATATACTTTATACACTTTGTTACGTGCAGCGGCTCCGCGCGCAGATTGCATTCCGAAACGAAAGCCCGTCAGCCCTTTTCGAGTTTATATAACTGGGCCAGTCGGGACAATTACATAATACGCTGTTCCACTTTACAGTTTATACCCTTATTAGAAGAGATTACATAATTATAATGAAAATAATACCCAAAATATTGAAAAATAAAAAAAAAAATATAATTAATTCTATTATCCGATCTGATGATTATTAATGAAACATGCGATAATAATTATTACATAATAATTATATAATTATATCATAATTATATAATATTGAGCAAAATTTGTTTCAAAATTGAAATAAATCCACTAGAATTGCTGTAGAATAAGCGTTTAACATGGAAACATCAACTAGCGATGAGAACGGTAACCCGAAGTAATTTTTTTTAAAATACTTTTCACTTACAAAATTTTCAAATTATATTAGTAAATTTATGTTTTCAATCTATTTTTCTGTTTTTTGTATTTATTTTATTGTTTGCTAAATATTTAAGATTGTTAATCAAAATACAAAATGTATTATATTTGTGGACCAAAAACCTGTTTAAATTATTAAAGTAAATAATATATCGGGTTATTACTGAAAATTTATTGAAATTAAAAAAAATGTAATTATTGTATAAATCAAATCGAATAACTTGATACAAGATTTAGAATAAAATTATATTTTCACTTCTACTTTTAAGCTATTGATACTTAATAGTAATTAGTATATAATAATTAATATGTTATATAAGATTTTCGTTGAATTTAATGAAAATGTAATTTTAAAGTTGTCAAATTATTTGCATTTTGCTAAATGTTTATGCGGTTGTATTACTCATCGTTTGCGTCGATGATAAATGGAATTAATTGTTTTAATTAAAGAAGAGGAGAGAGAAATAGACATAGAAAAAAACGTCCTGTCTGCATAATCAAAAACGCATTAACGCTAGAGAGAAGAGAAGTAGAAAAAATTACGAACACGTGAAAGAGCGTTATTTGCAAATTATGTGAGGTTTCCTTGCATTCACTTTTTTTTTCATCTGAAATTTCAATAAAATCATTGTCTGATCGATTTCGAGAATGAGAGAAAAAGTGAAAACGCACATACACATATTTAGCTTTATTTAAATTGCGATTTGCTAATTAACTTATTAAACTCGCGCAGCGAGTATGTGTGTATATTTGAGAGTGCGTTATTAAAGTTAACTACAAAATTGGGTTAGGGAATTCTATACGTATATGAAGAGGATGAATGTTTGTGTGTGTTTCTAATGGCTTCTTCCTATGCAGTGGGGATTATGCACTATGGGGCACACGAGATAAAATCATTAGCGTGATGAGATTTTGTATTATTTAAATTGCATCGCGAGCTCCTTTCTCCTTCGGCACGGATTGTCCTCGACCAATCTTGGAATATCAAACATGCACAAATTTCAATCGGTTTTATTGTTTTCTGCAAAGAACATACCATACTTTATGTACTGCTTTGTAAAATGAAATACTCAACTCGATAACTATATTATTACAATGTTTTACATTTACTACATTCAATAAATTACATTTCCAACTTAATATTATACAAATTAATTAAAATTACATATTTATTTAACTTAAGAGAGTTAAAAAATAATAACTCAATTAATTTTGATATGATTTATTTAATCTATAAATTTTAATGATTTATCCAGAATGTTGAAAATTAATTTATTTTCAGCGAAATCGACGATTAAGAAGTCACCTTTAGAAACGAAGGTCTATTGGATTTGATCCAAAAGGTATAAATACATTCGAACTTCAAATTGGATATAAATCTTAATCAATAGAAAAATAAATATATAAATTAGAAAATAGTAATTATTATAGATTATGCAATTTTGTAAGGATATATCTAATATTCGATCACATTAATCAATTTCTTTGGTAAATAGAATTAAACAACTTTGAATTCTATGAATAATAATCATTAGCGCAAATTCTTGAATCAAATGTATCATATTTAATCTGAGGCAGAGATCGAAAGATAATTATGTAATAACGACTGTATACGATAATTATATGAGATAGCAACATTGAGGCGAATAGTGAACGAATTGTAATCAGGCATCAATATTTGAGCAATTTTGTAGGTGCTTTCATCGATGCACTATTAAATTGTTTATTAAAATAATAAACACACTTTATTTGCCATAAAATCAAGTTCGAATTGACTGCGGGCATTAAAAAATATCGTCTTAACGATTCTCAGGAAATACTTAAAATCGACCATTAAATCAATGCGTTTCATTGGAAATTTGCCAAAGATACTTCTATAGAAAAAAAACACAGCTTAAATTTAGTTAAAACTTTATAAAATATTTCTTCTAAATTTTAGTTGCTAATTTAATTGATTTTATTATAAATAATACAAATTAATTGAAATTATGGCTTTAATAAATACATAAAATAAATCAAATTGTATAACAGTTATTGTAAGTAATTGCACGTTAAGATTTGCGTAAAATCATGATTATGCAATAAATCAATTAATTTAAATGGTAAACAAACAGAAACAGTGCTGCTTCGCAGCACCGGACTGACATCCGTGTAATTTTATTGTGTGTGTGAGTAGTTTGTTGGAAGAAACGCACAGTTTATTTCCGTAAAATGTTTATGTTACTGCCGCGTTTATTTTATTAGATATTTAACATACATACAAGAGTATCTTCGAATTGCGGAGATCTTCATTAGCGCCAAGTAAATCGAGCCGTTAGATTACGCGTTCACATTTGCTATTTTTTTTTGTTCGTTTATTATTGTTTATGGATCTTTAACCGTTTCACCTTTAACGCCGCTTTCGGATGGGATACACCTCCAGGTTTCACTTTCACATATAATACCGAAGACACGGCAGTTCGCAATGCACTTACGGTATTGCGCTACAATTCATCATTCTGCACTCTACGTTTTTTTGTTCGTTCGTTTCCTTACTTTGTTTTTCATATTCATGCAACACTCTGTATATTTATGTTTTGCAATTGCAGCAAAAATACGGTAATAAAATTATTTTCTCATAGCTTTTAAATGAAAAAAGACTCGTTAAATCGCCACGCCATCTCTCGGTTGTTGATAGAACTAAATAAGTAAATGGAATATTTCTTTGAAAAATGCAAAAATTTTAATTAGAAGTAAAATGAAGTTATGCAAATCCGAAAATTAATTACGTGGTTGTTGGACGCATTGTTCTTTCGGCGAAAGGAAACTGAACGCGAATCCGCATCACCACTTATTTATTTACTTACTCCTCTCTTTCCATACGCAAACACACATTATTATTATTCTCGTCCTCTCCCCGTGCTTTTTTCTGATTTACTTTACGTACGACGTTCTTTTATTTTATTGCGGCTCACGTAAGTATGGAAATCGATGTGCGTTTAAAACTCATTACTCACCCGTCCGCATGCATATGCATTTATTTGTTTCTTTTTTAACGTCCCTCTCTTTATTTTTTCAATAATAAAACGAAATACGTTCAGTCCACACCAAATGCGAACCGCATTTATTACAGCTAATTATACCCATTATTATTACTCATGCTATATAGTTTGCGCGATGCTCTGGAAGCCATAACGAAAATGCTTATATAAATAAATCACGTTTACAAGAAACACGAAGAAAATATGGGTCTTATATTTACACAAGAATTCTATACAATTTACTTGAGTGCAGCTAATTAAATACAAACAAAATATGTATCTGTAATGATACGAAATAAATCAATTTATTGTAATTGGATTAATTTATGTATCATATCTTATAAATGAAGTTATACTTATGTATTGTAATTGATTTGGATTATCGTAGTTATGCTTAAATAAACATGCTTTAACTGTGAGATTCTGTATATGCTGGATTATCCAATTACGAGATTATTTCTGTCCGGTTTAGTGGAGATGATAATAAAAGTTTAAATGCAAGGAGATGCATGTATTTTTGATGGGCGCGAATCGGATGAGGAGGGAAGAGGAGGCAAAACGATGATGTTAAATAATAATAATTTTATGGAGCAATGAAATTAATTTGCATGGTGAACGAGGTACGAAGTGGCCTTAAAAGTTGCTATAAGATGTTTATTTATGTCATCCACCTATGCGCAACAGCTCCTCCGGATATTTGCATGAGAGGTGGAGGTGGCGGAGACCGTAAAATTTTATGTGCAATGTGCGAAATTTTCAGTGCGGTTGATGACAACTAACAAACCAAGAACTGAAGAAAAAAAACGCGCGAAACGAACGACGAGAGTAGAGCAATTTTCATAAATAACCACTGAAAACTTGACGCACGCAGTGTGCAGTCTTTATTGATTCAATCAGCTGCGTTTAGTGATTTAACTTATATTCAATTAGTCATTTATTAAGTATTATATAATCTAGGCGTTAATACAATAAGGACTAAATATTACACAAATCAGACCAAATACAATACCTTGAGGTACTCCATATTTTGTTTTTATTTAGTAACGTCATTAATCGAATTAATGGAAATTTTCAAATTTTAACTTCAAATATTGGAAAACTGACCAAGTATTGTATTTCGTTTTATTATTTTTTTGAGTATAATATTAATTGTTAATTGATTTTTATTATTTTTTAATTGCAACGCTTTAATTAAAATCTTGTGATTGATACTGAAGTTCAAAGCAGCTGAAGGTTAACATCAATAAAACGACAGTAAAATGTACAAAATTGCAGATTTCAACTTCGCTTTTATTACATTTTTATCACATGATGTGACACGAGGAATTAATTGTTCTGTCGATAATTAACAATGCGTTCTGTTTTTTTAATCAAAAACCCATTAAAGGCGGCGCGCAACAAAATTAATGCAACTTAATTATGACAAGCCGAGGAAAATAATTGTCTCATTAATATGCATTAATCGGATTCAATGTAAATATGTTTTCGTGCGAGCATTAATATTAATATTTTGTTATTGACGAGCGGGATTTCGAATGCGGATAATCGGGTATGAAGAAAATGAATAAATAAATAAATAAAATAAAATAAAATTTGCAAATTTGAATAGTTTCAGAAATCGGGGACTACTAAATTGCTGCATTCCTGCAGTTGGGAGAGTAAAAAATACAAATCTATATATTTATACAACTCACTTAATTTAATTACCACTGTTGCAGACAGCTCTAATTGCGGTAATAGTGCATTAGCGAATTCCGATAATAAAACTCTGCGTACACTAATTCCGAATGTAACGACTTAATGCGAAATTGACAACATTCATAGACCGTTTCACATATCAATTACACTCCAGTTAAAGAAAATAAAATTGATTTTACTTTTCCCAAACAAAAAACAACAATTTAATGATAATTTTATAACAGATTATTAATTGTTTAAATTTAATTTAATTTAATTTTAGATTTAAAGTCATAGTATAAATAACTTCAGTTGAAAATATTCAATAAAGTAGTTAAATAAAGATTTTGCAATTATTTACAGCATTTTTAGGTAATAGTAAGAATTTACGTAATTTTTTATTTATATTTATTTAATTATAACTGTATTACATTAAACATTCCCAAAATTTTAAATTAACTATTGGACGCTTGAAAATAAATGGAAACTGATCGAAAACAGTTCCAGAAGAGATCGTGATTAATCGCGTTACGCACTGCAAAAAAAATATATAGCCAGACGTGCGTTTCAAAAAAAAAAACGAAACTTGCTTTCGCACGAAGGTGAAATTGCGTAAGCCGCAATTTATTTGCGAGATATATATTTTTTTTTTGTTTCGTATTTCGGCACACGCACTTTCGACTCGCGGACCCTGGGTAAATTAGCAAACGGAATACGTTATTCGCGATTGCGCAACGAGCGCCGTCGCCAAATTCGAAATTTCATCTGCCCTCTCCAAAAAAATAAATCGTTACGTCGATATACATTCAATGGGATTATTTTCGGAAGGTTACGAAACCAAAAACGCGTGCAAATAAGAAAAAAAAATAGGTGAAAAAAAATATAATTAATTGCAAAATAAATTTTGCGCAAACTAAATTTGCGAAAATGTTCGCGTTTGCAGAAGGTTGTTCTTTCCATATTCTGCACACAATCTCGTTCGTTATTCTTTCTCTCTCTCTTTATACTATATACGTGTGATGGGCAAACAATGTATTCCCACTTCTGGGACTTTAACTCGAAAGCTCATTTTTCTTGCGTGCATTGTTCCTTTGTTCGAAGTAATAAAAATATATTTAAAAAAAAAAGAAGGAAGAAGAAAGATGTAAAGAGGCGCAGAGATCTGTTCGGATGTGTGTAATGCGGAGGAGAGCCTTTGTAATTCCTCGAGATCAAAACACATCGATCTCGCGGTTTTGTTTTCATTTGCTTCTGCCTGAATACAAAACGGTTGCCATATCTACTACCTTAGTTGTGTAACCTCCACACCATTTACTCGATATATTTCTTCATTCACAATGACAATTTCACATTAGATTTTCAAACAAAACTTTGCACAAATTTTGCACTATTTTGAAAACTTTTCAAGTTTGTAAATAACCAGCAAATCGTTTAAATTTATAAAAAAAAAAAATCCAAAAGGAAAATATAACTTCTACGATTTTATAATTTGATTTCAAAAAATATTTTCATGTTTTATTTAATTTATTAATAGATAATAATTTAGTATTTTTATCAAAAAAAATCTATTAGTAAAATAGTTTTCAGGATTAGAAATATTCTGTATAATATGAAAACTTTAAAATAACCATGCAAATATTTATAAATTGGATATTTTAATATTTTATAAATTGGAAAATTGGTTTTGATGAAGACCTCGAAAGTTGTGCGATTATATGAAAAAAAAAATTGGTTTGTCAAATAATCGGTGAGGTGAAAAAAAAAATGCAAAGACATTGAAGAAAAGAAAGAAAACAGCTTTGCGTGTAATATATTTAAATTGGTTTCAGGGTCAAGTTCGAGCGATATGTGTCGGGTCGGGCCAAAAGCAATGCAAATTTTATGTAAGCCGGGTTCGTGGATGGAACTAGGTCAGGTCTCATTAGAATTTTGGCAGTTGCGCAACGAGCGCGCGCGGAACGCGATCAGTTTCTAAGAAAGTTTAGCGCGATTAGTAGAAAAAAATGCAAAGAAGCGGGGAGAGCAAGGAGAGAAGGAGCGAGATGGAAAGGATGCTAAGAATATTTAGCGAGACTTTGGGATTAGTCCTTGGGCTTTCTCTTTCCGCGCAAAGTCATCGCCTATGTCTATACTCTTTATTTTTTATTTTGATTCAAATTCGTTTTTGGTTACCGGTTACTCATCATACCGAGTACGCTACATTCTTAAATTGCCCGCAAAGATGTTAATGAAATATCCTCGAGCGGAATTCTCATGACAACTTAATACGCTTGTTTACAGAAATCCTTACTTCTTTTTTTTTTGCTTCTTTCCTCTTCTTCAGTTGTCCGCTAATTTAACCCATCCTATTTTCTCCTTCATTTTATCCGACGACTTTGTTATTCCGAACCGACCACAAGTTTAAAAAAAAAACGCATATTGGATTGTTTATTACGAGGGAAGTAACTTCCAAATGACTTTTGCTGTATTGTTTATACGCAGCGTAAACACTTGAAAATATTTTAAAGAATTATTTCTTCAAAATTTGTTTAATTTGTAAATATTTGAACGAAACATTAACAAATTAATTTTACGAACAAATTTGGCGTCATCTAACAGACATGCTTTACGTGACACTATTAATATTATGAGACTAATTAATTAAATTAATTCAAAAAAATAATTCTCTTAAGATCTAAATAGTTAAGAAAATTAAAATTTATTTTTTGTAATAATTATTCTTGTCTCATTTGTGTAGATTGATTAGCTCAAAGTTAATGATATTTCAGTAATTACAAATCAAATATCGTATTACCAATAAATACTGATTTGAAATTCATATTATGAATGCTCGTAACGTAATTATCGTTCTCCGAGTATTCATAAATCTTTTAGATAATTCATTTTCAATTAGTTATGGTAATTGAATGTGCAAAAATCGGTTATCATTATGTGTAATTGCAGAACTTAATCGAAGTATGATTGTAAAGATATTTGTTTTGCAAAGATGATTTTAGAAATTTTGCAATTTTTCATAAAAATATTTACTTGTATCATTTATAAATTGCAAAGTGAATGAATGCGCAAAAACTCATTTCACGTTATAATAATAATAATAACATAATTATCGAAAGCAATTACCGCATGCAAATTATTCTTAATTAAACTTTGTGTGTGTATTCGTCACACTGAAAGTTTGTTTGATGAATACAAACGAAGATTATGTAATTGATAAAATTGATATTTATGTTTTTTACTGGATAATAATTTATTGAAATTTTAAATATATTGAAGCTGCGTGCATGCGTTTTGATGTGTGTGATTAGTTTTGTGATGATATCTTCGGATCGATGTTGTATTATATGTATGATGATGATGATGATGATAGATGCATTGTTTCTAATAAGTTGTCGTTGTTTGTTCTTTTGCAGTGTGGTCTGTCTCAGACATGGGAAGTGAGCACTATTGCCTAAGGTGGAACAATCATCAGAGTAACCTATTGGGGGTCTTCAGCCAACTGTTGCGAGACGAGAGTCTTGTGGACGTGACGCTGGCCTGCTCGGAGGGCCATTCGATTCGCGCACACAAAGTCGTCCTATCCGCGTGCTCCTCGTACTTCCAGACGCTCTTCGTGGACCATCCGAGCCGTCATCCGATCGTCATACTGAAGGACGTGAGGTTCTCCGAGTTACGCACCCTCATCGAGTTTATGTACAAGGGCGAGGTGAACGTCGAGTACTGTCAATTGTCGGCGCTGCTGAAGACGGCCGAAAGCCTCAAAGTCAAAGGGCTCGCCGAGATGACGAACCTGGGCCCATCCACGCGTGACTACAAGCAGGAACCGGAACCGGAACAGATCGAACCTACGGAGCTGGTGAACAAGAGGCCACCTCAACAGCAGCAGCAGCAGCAACCTCCACCACAACCTCAACCTCAGCCACAGCAGCTTCAACAGCAGCAGCAGCAGCAGCTGCTTCAGCAACAGCCCCAACCGCCTCCGCCCCCTATACTGGAGGAGCGCGAGGTCAGGGAGCACATACCGACACCGCCTAGGTTGTCGAGGACTCCTCCTGAAAGACCCGCCTCCGTGGAACCCGTCCGGACGACGGACTCTCCCAGCGATGACTGCGGACCCAGTGATATGACCCTACACAACAACGGGAACGCCGTCAGCTCTTGCTCGACGACGACCCTCGGCGGCACCCCCACGGCATGCAATAGGTTACCATCGCCCATCAACAGCGAACCCCTACCCGGACCTTCCAACATGCCACCAGTACAACAAGTGCCTCTGGTGAGTCATTAAAACCTTATTACCTTCATCAACTTACTTACATCAAAATCAAAATCGAACAAGAAATGCTGAATGTAACAATTTTTAAAGTCTAATTCTCAATTTGCAAAGAACAAAACTTTCCCAATTTTACACTTCAACAATTAAAATATTAACATTACATACATAAACCTTTATTATTGCAATATTAAAATGAATTATCTCAATGAATATATAACAATTTAAAAAACCTGATTTTGAATTTGCAAAAAAAAACTGTTTTTACAAAAATTTCAATAAAATTAAATTTAAACCATTTGCAAAGTAGTAAAGACAAAAAAATCTTGTTTTAATATTACACAAGTTTTTAAGTATTTTCTCAATAACTATTAAAATTGCTTTGAATAATGAATATATAAAGCATATAATTCGATATTCAACAGACATTAAGTGATATTGCATAACGTTCATTAATGATGGAGATGAAGCAATTTTTCGATAATTTGTCACGTCTTCACGTTTTAGTTAATTACTCGATAATCACGTATTCTAAATAGATCATAATAAAGTTCTAGTCTTTTAATATGTAATAGTTTTTAGTATATTAAAAATTACATAAATTTTATAATATTTGAAAAAAAAAATTGTTGTGGAGAAGTTTATTGGATTGAAAATGAAATTATTGATGTAGTTACGAAATGATTTCAAAAGAAGTTCAACTGAGTATATAATAATGCAAAGATGCATCGATAAATAGTACGGTTTTCGAGCAAGACATTAACGCTTCCAAGAATCTCGGGGCGCCAGAATTTTATGTTACCTAATTTGCACTTTCGAACCGCTACCGCATATAAAACATACTTTATCACGTCGTACGTTTATTAATGTCTCGCCCCATATCGGGCATGTCATCGGCTATTACGCAAAACAGAAACAAAAATATTTGCATTTTTAATTTCATCCGATTACTTATTTGCACCTCATTTTTTACGAAATTTGTAATGAAGCATCGAGGAAGTCCCAATGCTGCAGCAATTCGATTCACCTATTAATCGATATTTAATCGTACGCGGAGATCTGGAGGAGTCGACCATTGCGAAACTGAATTATGTAAATTTTCCACTCGATTTCACATAAACTACCTGCAGATTTTGTTCGCTCGAACAAAAATAAAGTAAAAATAAACAACCGCCCCGCCGAGTCCGCATAATTGCTTCGCAATTTTTACCACAAACGCCACGCCGTTCTCTAATTGACTAATGACTTCATGTCTACCGCTAAAAACTAATTGCTCATCGTCGTTCCCCGAAATAAATGAAATATATAACACAAATATGATTCATAATTTCCAATTTTTATAATCTATTGTAACAAATAAATTTTATTATTTAATTTTTTTTTAATTACTATTAAGAGGAAATGAATGGAATTAATTTTGTATTTTGTTTGAAATGTAAATTTCCAAAGTGCGTAATACGTAAAGCACCCAAAGTATTTATCATATATTTTTGAAGCTATTCGGAATTTGCATGGCAACGTTATTCAAGCTTAGAAAGTAGCTGATATAGCGTCGAGTGCATACATTTTGCATAACAATGATATTTAAGAAGGACAAATAATGTTGGCATTCCGCTACAAAAACCACCTTATATATGCATCGTTGCTGCGCTTTGCTACAAAGTGTATCAGTTAGCTTCTCATTTGAATATATCCGTCAACTAAAAACTAAGATCAACTGCATTTGCGTTGAACGACGGCGACGACCTTGTGTGTGGATATGTATATATAATTCAGTGCGTTTTGTTAATGGACGGAGGCAACGTTTCTCATGATCCATCCTTACACCACACGTAAACCCTTAAGGCTAACAGCGAAGTGTGTAAGCTCTCGTTTAAGTCTTGCGTAATAACACTCATCGAGGAGCGCAATTTCAGCCTAAACTGGTGTACGGGAAAAATAAAATGCCGGGAAGTACCAGAAAAAAAAATCAATTAATGGAGGCCGGCTGGTGTAAAATAAAGCAGTGGATTGCGTGATCCGCTCACACGATCAATTTATATTATTATTATTGTTGTTACTTGTTACCACAGATTAATTACGATGATTAAATTTTAATCACCCGAAATAAAAATAATAAAATATTGATATTTATATGTTTAGCATTAGATTGGTTGTATCTTATATTAGCGGAGCGCCTTTGCAGATCGAGCCAGAAGATTGCGCATATCGAACGACGACGTAATTAAATTACTCCACTTGACAAGTATAAAATAGTGCGTGTCGAACGGAAAACGTATTATTTACGAAACTTCCAATGAAGTATTTGAAAACATATCGCTTACGATATCAAAAAGCTGTTTATTTTCCTTGGAACGAAACGCAAGCGTTAATAAATCTTTCGAAGTCGAAAATTGTTGAAGAAAGAGTTGAGAAATGCAATTGGAAAAATCAGGTTTTTCTTTCTAGTCTTGTCTTGTTTAATTGGGATTGATTATAAATAAAAGTGATGAGCCGACGGCGCCTGGGAACAGGCGAATTAGAATATTATTCCTTGGTAAACGTGAAATGGAAATTGCGTTTTTAGCATAAAACGTTTTCGATCCGCGATGATTGCTTTATGCAATCGAGCATAATTACTGCCCCCCGGGCGCATCTAACATTCATTTTTTTTGTTGTTGTGTTATTCCCCGTCCATCTCGCCATCCTTCTTCGAGAAGTACTGTTACGTTGTTTATTCTGCTACAGTTAATGGATTCACTTTACCATAAGCTACATATAATCCATTTTACAGCATTCGCATTCTTACATAAAATTTAACATATTTTATAGATTATCATTATACTTCAATATAATCTTATTTAGATTCAATTAAATTTAGTTATAGACGAAAATTTTTGATGTCATAAAAGAATCGTTACTGTTTTTCAAATTATGAATTAGATTAAAATTTTAGTAATCTTCTTTGAGTTAATTTGTTAATTTTTGTTATTTTGCCATGAAATTTGAAATATTTTATGATAAAATGAATTGTTGTTTTTAATTTGTGTTGTATGATGAATGTATTTTTGTTGTTTTTGTTGCAGTCATTGAAAAAGGAAGTGGATTGGGGAGGAGGGATGGCGGATGACAAAAGCACCGGCGAAAGTTCTTCAGATTACCCACGACACACACACGATCCGGTAAGTGCACCTGGAGTAGTTTGTAGCATCATTATTAGTTGGTGTATGTTATACGCGTACGCGAATCTTTTTCATTTCCTTTTATTTGCGAGATGGTAGTGAGTGCTGCTGTATAGAGTTTCTCGAACCAGTAGAAGAAAGAAAGAAATGTTGATGATGATGAGATTGGTAGCGAGTAAAGAGATAGGTAGATGGATAGATATGTATAGAGAGAGTGTGAGCGCGCGCTGTCAAGAAGTTGACATTCATTTTGGCTTAGGATGTTTTGTTTTCAACAAATTTGAGTTTGGCCTTGTGCAGATGGTGTGTAGAACCGGGGTTTAATTAATAATAACGGGGAGCAGCACTGCAGACACATCCTTTTTCTTCAGCCAAACAATGAGCGTCAACTTCTTGTAGTGTTACAGGGTAGACAGAGCGCTAGCACCTAGCAAGAAGTTGATGTGGTTGTTTGGTTGCAGGATATGGAGAGCAGAGATGCGGGCTCGCCGCGTCTTTATCCGTGCATGTACTGCGGCACCTCGTTCCCACATCAGAGCAAGCTGACGAGGCACATCCTCTCGCACAGCTTGGAGACGCTCAAGTACAGAGAGTTGCAGCATCACGCTGCCCTAGGTCTTCCGGAGCCTCTCAACCTGATGGATACGCACTTCGGAGGAGCGCGAGGTCCGCCCATGAGCCACGAACCTCCGGACCCCACCGATCAGCCTCCGACGCCGATGGAGCTGGAGCTCGCCGCCGACGGACCGGGCGTCGTCCTCTGCAAGTTCTGCGGGAAATCCTTCCCGGACGTCAGCTCGCTCATCTCGCATCTGCCGGTCCACACAGGTGATAGACCCTTCAAGTGCGAGTTTTGCGGCAAAGCATTCAAGCTGCGGCATCACATGAAGGACCACTGTCGTGTGCACACCGGGGAAAGGCCCTTCCGATGCGCCCTCTGCGGAAAGACATTCTCCAGGTCGACGATCCTCAAGGCCCACGAGAAGACGCACTATCCCAAGTACGTCAGGAAGTTCCTCTCGCCCAGTCCGCTGGACACCGAGGAGGAAAGCCCTCACTAGCCCACGTGAATAGTTCCTTAGACTGATGATGAAGATTAGATTGATGACGATGATAATGATAAAGTCGATGATGACCATCGCGATCATACCGAACTTGAACAGTTTCACCATGATCCACCATAATATGAATGATGCTTCACTAGTTGACAGCTTGTGTAATATACTAGCTAATTATATATATATACATACATATATATATATATACAAAAAAAAATAATAATACAAGATATATTTACATAAATATATCTGCGAATATAAAACATGATTGTTTGTTCACCAACTTTTTTTTTATATATATATAAATACTATATAAAACATGAATTGTCGCGTTAGCAATCACCCGTTAGCGATGTTTCTCCAATTGTGTTGTTTCTTTCAATGAGTTTTATTGTAAACTTTTCTTAAATTTTAAATCATTTGATTCATGCAATAATCGATAGAAGGCGGTCCAAGTGAATAATAATAATAATGATAATAGACGGAAGAAGTAGAAGAAGATGAAATACCGGCAGCTTCTGTTTGATTTTTTTTTTCATGAAGAATGGCAAGTTGATCCAAGGGCAACTAAAAAACGTATAAATGAAATTTAAGCTACACACAACACACGTAAAACAAAAAAAATACACACACGTACACACACAACAAATTATTAATAACACGTAATTAATTAAATTGAATTAAATAAGATGATGATGAATATTTAATTAAAAAAAAAACTAAATAAAAAACTTGTAGTGATAGTTAGGGAACGCCATGTTAATCTCAGTAGTAGGCAACTGTAAGAGCTGTGATAGTATATTAACTATAAGTGTATAAAGAAGAAGTTGTAAAAGAAATCAAGATAAACTGGAGTGCGAGCTGTGATTGATTGAAGGAGGGCTGCCGGGGCAATAAACTCTGATATTCGTATTGTTATAATATCAAACGCATGCAAAACAAGACAGACAGACAGATACATAAACATCTTTTGTTGTTGTTGTTGTTGTTTTTAATTTTTTGTGTGTTTCTTTTGGATGAACTAGAAGATGGAGATGTTCGAAGAGCGAGAGATGCTAGGCATTCCAGTGGAGCGGGCTTTACTCTTATTACATCAAAATATTATCCTTAATATAATTTAATTTTAATTACTCATTAGTCCTTAAGCTTCTGGTCGCACACGTAATCCTAACAGTAAACAATTTCTTAATTTAATTATTAAATACCTAAAATATTTCATTTTCAAAATTTAAAAGTTTAATTTTAATTTTCTAGGATTACGTAAGATTCTAAGCGCCAGGACCTTAATTATTATTATTAACGTTTTGTTCTCGGGCAGTATTATTGTGCAGGGAGGGACATCTGTTTCTTTAATTATTATCATTTTCTGTTTTACGTAATATTATTAATTATTATTATTATTATTAATGTAACATTTTTTTTCTTTCTTGTTCTCTCTTGTTTTTTGTTTTGTTTCGTTTTTCGGATCCCCTCGTGCGGTTTCCAACTTCATTGAGTTACGGCACACTCGCTTGATTCTCTCTATTTCTCAGCGCCATCTCTTGACAGAGCAAACAAAATAATAATTAGAAGCAGACGCGAAATAATATTTAAAAAAAAAAACAATACAGTGTAACGTTGTTAGTTCCTTATATAATTGTGTTTTTTTTTTAAATTTAAATATATAATATATATATTCGCGTTGTGAGCTGCGCAAATGACGATGTTTGCATAATAAAATAGGCATATTTTTGTACACAAACCGGAAAAAAGGACGATTTCATTTCCGATTCGTTGATCCTTTTGTACCATGAGTATATAGCAATAATATAGCGATACAATTATCTTGAATGGAGGAGGCAAAAAGATGATTGAAGCGGAAGGGTCGAAGCAATTATTATTATTATTATAACATTAATATTGTACATAATGATTATATAATGATATTTAATATATATAACGGTAATACCTATCAGCACTAGACACTGTAGTCAACAGATTCAACAACTACTTTTTTCGTTTCCTACGTGAGAGAATATATTTATAATATTTTTAATAGAGAGATATATATTATATATATTATTATATATATATTGAACAAGATAAAAAAACATATAAATAAATGAATAAATATATATATTATAGAAAAAGAGAGAGAGAGAGAGAAATAAAAAAATAAAATAAAAATCGTTGTACATAGATAGGCGTATTTAAGTAGTTACTATTTATTTTCTCAGTTGAGGGTTTCATTTTCAGAAAGGAATAAAAAAAATTATGGGAAATCGTTGCAGAGCAATCGTTTTAACGCGGCTTAAATTCATTTTTTCGGTGTTTCTTTTTTTTTTGGTTGATTTTTCGTGTAATGAAAGAACACCCTCTTGTATATTTGATAATTAATCCAACTGCAACCGGAGTGCCTCTCGATAAGACTTTCTAAGATGACGATTCGAAATTCGATCAAGACTAAATGGAAATAAAATAATTGGGACGACGCAACACACACACACACTTTGCAACAAATGAGTCACAGTTGTTATTTTTCTTTTGTTTTCTCCAAGGTGCTAAGATCGTTGTTTCCTTAGAGACGCGTATTATTATTAATATTATTATTATTTCGTTGTTGTTTTTAGTTTAGATTCCTGGAGTGTGTGTATACTTACTTAATGCGACGATCTTCCGTCTCTCAGATGTGATTTTTTCTTTATTAAATCCCCATCCCGGATTTTTTCGTATTGGAGTTGAGGAACTTTGGAAGAACACACAGGAAGTAATGATAGCGCGCGGATTTTGCGGCATCTCTATTGAAAAATAAATAAATTTAAAGAAAAAAAAAACAAAAACAAAAAGAATTCTTGCTGTGAGAGATAAGTGACTGATGTATTACACTGAGAAACGAGGTGGTTTCCAACTTTGATAAGTGCGATATTATTGCGATTCATTTTATTCCAAAATTATTATTATTTTTTTTATATTAAAAACAAATCGAGGACGTTGAAAGATGCGGATGAAAAATGGCGAAACACAAAAATTGAATTTAAATATTTATGAATTATGAAGCAAAAAAATAAAAAAATCGGTGAATATATTTAAAGTAGGGAACACAATAATGATAACATATAAAGAAAATAATCTTATTACGTAATAAGAGAATTGCAGATGTAATAATCTGTGATAGTCTGTGATGAAACACATATTAGTTGTTGATTCATTATTAAAAGAAAATTGGAGGAAAAAATGCAAAAAAAAAATGATTATTATAAAAATAAAATGAAATAAGCAAGTTATTAATTATTATTATAAAAGAAAAATTGTGTTTTACTTATTTTAGACTCGTGTCATATTTATCATATTTTGCGAAAAACTGCGAAATTTTCATCATCGAGTCGAAACTTGACTCGAAGTTTTAAGTAAAGATTAAAGTGATGATTTGTGAATCGTTTATTAAAAGGAAAAGGGATCGTTTGCAAATATATTAGTTTTTACTATGTTAAAATATTCTCAAGATTTTAATTTTTATTAATTGTTTTTTATTAAACTGAGAATTTGTAAAAATATTTATTTTTCAATTATTTAATTTTTGTTTGTTTTATTCTTGTAGAATTGTAAGAATCTGAAGTGCCTTTAGCAAAGACCTTTTTTTGGGTCATTGAAGAATTTTATCTGTTTTTAATCAATTAAAATTATTCCTAAATATTAATGTCATTTTTAAATGTTATATAATTATTATTATTATTAAATTCAATACTTTTTGATATTTAAAATACAAAAAAAATAAAATAAAACAAATATATTTTGCAAATGGTTCTTTTTTCTTTTTAATAAAACAAAGATTTTCAAGCGTTTTCTTATTGAATAATGGATAGAAAAAATATAAAGATATTTATACCGGAATAATATGAATATTGATATTTATATATACAAAAAAAATAAATAAATTTTACTACGATCGTGAAGCGATTCTATTGAATAATTTTTAACAGATGATTTCCTGCGTTTTTTTTTTAGTTAAGTTTGCAATAGATTATAATAAATACATAATACAATTACGTACCCTTTCTATGGTAGCTCAGGGCCACTCACTTCCAATATCAATAGAACTGTTATTAAAGATAATACAAAAAATAAAAATAAACTAGGTGTAGCATACAAAACATACATAAAAAACATAAATAATACAGAGCGATCGGGCGTCGGGGTTACGACGGATTTTCATTATTTTTACATCATTTATAATGGTAGAGAAATTTGTAGAAATTCGAAATGAAGAAAGCAATAAAATCGTAATCCCGGATCGTCCGGTCTCGTACCTCAAACTTTTATACTAGATTATATGTTACAGGTTGACGATACAAGCAATTTTTTAGACTTTACCAAACTACTACTTACAATTAAACACGTTTACACATTTTACTGGGATAATTTACAGATGAATACAATATTTATATTTGTTGAGTGCCAACTACCAAAAAAACAGGAAATCTGTTCAAAGTTATTTCTAATTTTTTTTTTCGGTTAATTTGTAAAGCGAACGGATGAAGTAAAATAACCACGGGACGAGACACTACTTGAGGCGAGTTTTTTTTTGTTAAAGATTTTTGCGGAGAAGCTGTGGTATATTTAATAATAATAATAATATATTCGATTTAAATAGTTTCGAGAGCAGAAATAAATTAATTGGCTTCTCAAGCGCACGGCACTTGCTGATGATTGATGATTTTTTCGATGAAACGAGACTTAACAAACCAATTCAATGGAAGAAAGTAACAAAAAAATAAATTATATATATAAAGATAAACGTAACGTTTTTTTCCCTTGTTAAATAGAACTTGCAGTGTTTTTTTTTCTTCTCCCTTTAATATAATTATTATAATAATTACTGTTTTTTTTAATTTAGTTTATTTATATGACGTAACGTATTTATATACATATATATATATACTGATAAATGAAGAAGTTAATATTACATTATATTATATAAATGAAATCCCATGTTCCTGTAGACTACTACTATATTTTTTAACAGAATTATAATTAATTTATGATAAACGTATTATTATTAACACGATTCTTAAGTTTAGCTGATGAGACAGACAAAGTAAGCCAGTTTTTACTCGGAGTATCAAGGAAATAAACTTGTTTTTCTTCTGTTCCAACCGAATTTTTTTATTTCTCATTAATTGTTCTCTAACTAATTAGTTTGTAGCGGATTTAGGAAACGTAATGACACCTTACACTTAAACACGAACGTATACATACACATAAACAAATGGACACGCGCGTAACACAGATTATATAAATGTATATGATGAGCGATGAGCGATGATTTAATTTATTTTATGATGATATATTAACTGTTAATTAATGATTATTAAATAATATTTTGTCCTGCTATATAAGATCTAATTTATTTAATTCTCTCTACATAATATATTTAAAAAAAAATCATTTTGTAATAATTCTACGATTTTTTTCTCCTCCCGATTTTGTGCAAGGATTCTTCTCTCTGTTATTTACGATATGTATATGGATTATAAATGATAAATAGTACCTATAGTTTGATACAATAAGTTCCTGTATTCAGTAAATGAAGAAAGAGTAATAATTATTATTAATGATTTTATTTTTATTTTTTTTTTGAATATATGAATTGAAGACGAGTAATAGCGTTGAAACGAGTGTACTAAATACTACTATAACAAGAAAAAATAACGTAGAGACACTGCAGTAGTTCTAATCACATCACATAGCAATACATTCTTTGCCCATATTGATTATCATTACTACTATATTATATAAAGAAAAACTATTATTACGTGCAACAAAAAAAAAATATATGAAAGGAGCAAAAAATAGGATGAATGAATTGTTTCTTTGTTGTTAATTTTTTTTTTTTGGATTATTGATTGACCTGAGCTTCGAGAAATTATTAACCCTCGCCATCATTCCCCATTTTTATCGAAAAAATAAAAAATAAAAGACATAAAAAAATTACACGATTGTTGGGAAAAAAAGAAATCATTTCCATTTAGATTTTCCACAATATTAAATATAAGCAAATTTATTATTATTGATTTGAAAAAAAAATATGATTGAAAGTGAATTATCTATGTGTATGATATAGGAGGAAGTAATGTTTGCCATTATATATGCAACGCTTATTGTTCTCTCTTGTTTTTGGTTGTTCGAATTTTTGTTGTTGTTGTTTATTGAGGGATTTGTATGTTTTTTTTTGTATTTAAACGAAACAAGAGTTAAATTTGAAGAGCGGACGTTTAAGAAAAAAAAAAACAAAAATGCATATCATAGTTGTATAAAAGATTTAATAAAAAAAACACAGATGTTTAATGGATGAAGATGATGATGTTGAGGAGGATCGGAGAGCTGGATTTTTGGTGGTTGTGAAGAAGAGGACACGGGACGGTTCGGCGCACGCGGACTGACGGATTTTTGACAAATAAAATGAATTACGTGATTTTTTTTTGATGAAGTATAAATGATGATGATGATGATGATAATAAAATGAAAAGAAACAGAGAATGTAAAATATAAACACACATACCCCAATGGCGTTTTATTCACACTCTAAACTCTATCTATCTCTATCATTTGCTTTCATGTCCTTTTCTCTTTTTATATTTTTCAGCTTTTCACAAAAAATATTTTTCAGGTTTTAATTGATTAAATATATTGTTAATATGTAAGTATTTGTAAGTTGTTCGATGGTGATATGAAATAGTTTATATATTATTTTCTGGAATTGTTTTTTGGTGTGTAGCGAAAATAGTTTCAGTCTAAATTGCATGTTAGCCCGGCGCATCCACCAAAACTGCGGCACGTTGGATGCGTTAGCATTAGGTGACCCAATTCGCTCCATGCTGGATCCCAATTGATTTTCATTCGTTTCTGCTTTGGAACTGTTCCAGAACGCATTGGAGGTGGACAGGTGCTTCGGGTCGCCGTGCCTGGAGCGACCGGCGAGCGCCCACAGCAGCCGCTCTTCAACACCCTTCGCCCTTCCGTATCCATCTCTGGCGACGTCCCTTCTCGAAGTGGGACTGATGCATCCTGCGCTCATCGGCGAAGAGATGTTTCGTTGCTCCGCTTGCATGGCAGCATTCCCGTCCATTTGGCTCCTAGAGCAGCACACGGCCCTCCAGCACATCGGATCCTTGTCCACCGTGGACAAGCCCTTCGTCTGCGAGCAGTGCGGTCAGAGTTACAGGTACCGCTCAGCTTACGTGAAGCACAGGGAGCAGAATCACAGGGCTCGATTACCAGCGGATAAGCTGTTTTCCTGCGACGTATGCGGCATGCAGTTCAGGTACTTGAAGTCGTTCAAGAAGCATCGCTTGAACCACGCGTTGGAACGACTTCACGGAAAGTCCTCGGAGATGCTCAGTTCAGAAAACAAGGGGGAGACTCAGATGCAGATCCCTATGGAGAACAGCAGCGATCAGGTGTCCAGTTCCAATGAGACCATAGCTGTTGAAGAAAACGAACCTGAGGTTACCATCAAAGAGGAGAACATCGAAGTAGCTGAAGGCTCCGCTGACGATAAAATTGAAGTGGAGCAGGACGACACCATCGATTCCTTCTCCATAGCCGCAGCGGCGAGCAGCTCCGAAGCCTTTCGTCACGCTCAAGAAGCTTCAATCATAAGCTTCCTCAAAGCGGACGCCGCCGAAAGGCAGCGCGAACGCAGATTCGCCTGTCCCTTCTGCGGAAAGTGCGTCCGCTCCAAGGAAAACCTGAAGCTCCACGTACGCAAGCACACAGGCGAAAGACCCTTCGTCTGCCTATTCTGCGGAAGGGCTTTCGGCGGTAAAAGCGACCTCACCAGACACCTGAGAATCCACACCGGAGAAAGACCCTACCATTGCGACATGTGCGGAAAGTGCTTCGCCCGGGCCGACTACCTTTCCAAGCACTTAACAACCCACATAAACACGCCCCGCTGATACAGACCTGCGGGTGCTCAAACCAACGCAGCCTCCGTCGCCAAGAAATAAAATTGTTATTTTTACTTACTTTTTCCGTCCGTTTTCGAATTAAAAACAAACATAAGGTTTATTTTTTCTCAGCGGGTTAGATTCAAATATCTGAAGATATATAAGCAAGATTAATTAGTTTCGGCTGTGATCAACGAATCGACAACGGTGGACCGAAATTCCGAAAAAAGATGAACAAATAAAACGAAGAGGAAAACATCGTTTGTCTCTCAATCTATACAATAATTTCAAAACATTTAATTTAACCAAGTGCGGATTTTTTTCCATAACGAATCTAATCCAGATAGTTTGTGCGCGTTTCTTTTACGTTATTTTCGTATCGTCCAACAGCCAGTGCTTTACAAGCCATCATCAAACACTGGTCTAAAATAATACATAGTGAGTTACCAAGCAATATACGCAGTTGTTCCTGCTAGTCAACAAGTCGTAAATTAAAGAAACAAGATTCTGGATAGTCAATACTCGTGTGCACGAAAAAAAAATTAAGATAATTCTTAACATTATTAATAATAATCTGTGTGTCTTTTTCATTTAATTTGGGGTTTACGTTTGTTTATTACGTCTGTAGTTTCGAAGCCATCTCCAACGAACCGTCTGTAAGTAGAGAAGAAGTTAACGTCTAAGATTATATAAGCAGGTTCCTGATTGAAGAAGAAAAAAGCGAAATTTATATACACGCAATTATATTATATATACATGATTACATAGCATAAACATCGAAGCGATAAAAAAAAAGATGATGATTCGATGATTGGAGTCATTTACAGAATAGTGTAAGCATATAATTACTGTCTTGTGCCAAATCGATGTACCTCAAGATTTTTGATCGTATATATATTATTATTATTACTACATATAATATAATATAATAACATTGATACAAATAATAACCCTAATATTTAAAGTACACAGTAGAGATTTTAACCGAAACTTATATAATATAAATATATTAAACGATGTAACCGTAATTTTAATAGATGTGCGTGTTTTAAATGTTTAACATCGAAGGCTGCCTCAGAAAAATAGCAAATAAATAAATTTAACTAAAAGAAAAGAAAACTATATATACACACAAACAGGACAAGTGAAGATAAACAGATTACTTATTTTTTATATACACTTATTCAGAGAGCCGGAGGCGACGAGACGCATTTCCGCATTTATATAACAACCCGCCAAAAAAAAATACCGTTGTTGATTTTTTTTCTTGTTTCTTTTTATACTGAGACTATTTTTTCGAACAAAAAAAATAAATAAACTTAATAATAATAATAATAACCAATTTACGCTCAACACAATCAGATGTACCTCTATATTTATTGCCATAATAACAATACAAACGAAACGAAATACAAAATATTATATGAAAAAAAAAAACTAAATAGAATTACAAGATGTTAAACATTTACTAATTGATTATATAAAAATATTTAACAATTAAGAAATATTCGTAAGATGTTAATTAATAATAATAATATGATGGAATAATTTTTTTTTCATTTTCATCGTGGTCAATTTTTTTACATAAAATAGCCATAAACTGAGAGGAAAATTTATGCTTTGGAGGAATGTTTTTTATGGAATTATTACTTTTTATTCGGATCGAATTATGTGACGTTATTTACCAAAAAAATTATAATATTGCATTTAAATTTTTGTTTTTTTAATTATTCGGGTGATGAGTAGAAGAGATGATGTTGGTTCTGGACTGAGCATGATCAAATGATGATTTGAGCGATCGGTGATATTTAGAAGAGACTGATATACATTGTGAGAGTGATATGATGATGATGAAGATGATGATGATGATGAAGTGGTAGCATGTGGTTTAAAGCTGAAAGACTGATTTTTATTATTGATTCTCTATTGATTGTTTTACGTAACTCAACTTTTCGTTTATATTAATTTTAATTAATGTTTTATTTTTTTTTGTTACAAATTTTGCTTCCAAGTGGAGAAATGCAATGCAAATGATAAAACCAATCAATTCAAACATAATGTCACATAATTTCCAATTCGTTTAGATTTTTTATATAACAAAAATTTATTTTTCGAACAATTATTAATGTATAAAATATTGATGTGCCTTTTCAGTAAGTTTCATTTATTAGTTCTTACATAACAGTTTTTAAACACTCACTTTTGTCTATGATATAAACACATTATTTTAAATCTCAATGAAAAATTACATTTATTTAAAAAAATTATATGACAAGATTGAAACTGATAAAATGGCATGTATTTGTGATTAAGTTTGTGATAATCCCTGAAGAATTTAGATAATTCAAAAATTATTTCTATTAATTCAATTCTATTTGTAATAAGTTGAAAAGGAATCAAAAAATAAAATAAAATTTTGCAAATTAATTTGATGATTCGAATCGGTGTATATATCTTGGACAATTGTGAGTTACGTAATTCATATATTAAGATGGTTATTCATTACGTGGTACTTGCCAAGTTGTTTGACTTTACAAGTACCACTAATTTCTTCGCTTGATTTTCCGTTTTCCAATTTCATTTTTCAACGATTATTCCTTCCAAAATACAGAATTAAAGTGAATGAGAAAAAAACATGAAATTTTAAGCAAAAGCAAAAAAACACACCCCCAATTGATCCATGTATATAATTAATTAATTAATTAAATAATTATGAATAATACAATGTTTATTATTAAGGCGTACATAAGTGTTGTTGTTTTTTATCCGTTTTGAACAAAATATATTTATGGATAAATGTTCCTATTTAATAATAACATTAATGAGGGGGGAAAAAACGTAATTATATTTTTGCCCGAGATGAAGAAGTGTGTGTTTCAACGTTCCGTAATTCATGATTTTTTTCTGTTCTTTTTTTGGGATTCTCCGAAGTGTATGTACATTTGAACGATAGGAGGGGCATAGACTTAATCAAGAAATTTTACTAACAGATATTATATATATATATATATGAAGAAAAGTATAAAAATGGAAAATTATTATATATATATTTAAAATGAAAAAAATAACAAAAAAATCGTGTCTAAATGTCGTTTTTTCGGTGTATATCTATATTCTATATATAAAATGTATATGTAGCACTTTTATTCGATTTTAACGAGAAGAAAGGAGGAGGATGGAAAAAAAAAATAAGAAGATGAAAAGAAAAGAAGCAACGCGAATATTATTGAACACTATTTCGAAACGAAATATATATTATATAAAATATTTAAAAAAAATAAATAAATGGATATGATACATTATTTTAATATTACATGTTTACGGTATATTATTGATTGATGAGAACAAACCACCACATGATGATGAATAAATGTACGATGATTATTGGGTTACGTTACGTAAGATTTATTTTTTATACATTATTTCTTTTTTAAATTCGGTTTATACAATTGTGATAATAATTATGTACTTTACTTGTATGATTTGTGTTAGTCGTCATCGATTAGTTCGGTTGTTTAGTGTAGATAGGATGAACAACGCAAGGATATGCAATTTGAAAGGGATTTATTAAAATAAAAAAATATTTTTTTTTGTTGATTTTTAACTTAATAAATCAGTGTTTATTCAAATTCGTGATTAGTACATATTATTTTACAATTTAGTTCAATTACGAGTGGATTTATTCAACTAATTAAAAATTTAATTAGTTGTTTTGGTAAACACTGATACAAAAGCAAAAAATAAAATTTTGTTATTATTTTCTTTGCAATCTTTGCGTTAATTTTTTTTTGTAATTATTGTTAGGTAAGGAATGATATGCTCATGAGAAAATATTGAAATGAAAAGAATATATAAATATGGTGCTGTTCATGAAACGATATTGTGATAATGGTAATATTTTGATAATTATATTGTTTTTATTTTGTTTCGTTAATATTAAGGTATTTTTTTGATTTGATTCACGTATCTCATATTTTTTGTGCGTTATTCAACGTTTCTATATAAATATATTTACTAATAATCGAAAAAAAAATAAATATATATAATTATTATTGCGACTTATATTGAAACGAAAATATAATTATATAAAAAACAATTATGTAAGGTTTTAGGGTTTTTTTTTATACGTCTCCTTTTTACCATAACATTAACGTGTATGAATATTGTAGTAGTTTTACGATGCGACTGTGGTTTCTTTTTTGTTTGATAAGTTTACATCTACCTTTCAATTACAAAACTGTCTCCAACTTTCTCGCCCTCTATCTTTCTCTATCTCTCTATTTCTCTCTTTAACACTAACTCAGTGTGATGTTCTCACGTATTTAGTAGGGAAGTTAATTCGACAAGGAAAATAAATAAATAAAATATATAAATATTGAATGTGTGATCATTTTTAATGTTCAATAATGTAAAACACTTAAACACATATTTGTAAGTCAGTGTACAAAAAAAATATATTAATAATATATACATCGAAGTGTCTATTAAAAAAAAACCTCTACCAAGTACATTTGTTTATTTATTTCACCAAAATCTGAGCCCTTCACAAAATTCCCTTTAGATTTGTATTGGAAACTGCTTCGATTTCAATGCAAACACGTAACTGAAAGTTTAAATTTTAAATAGTACAATAAATTACCATATAAGGTAATAATCAAAGCTAAGATGAGAATATTCAAATTTTATTAACAAGAAAGTTAACTTAATTTTGCTCATACTAGCACTTCTGAAAGGACTGAAGTAATTATTTTTAAAATATTCTATTATAAATGTTTTATTAATAACCAACAGTTAAATATAAACTGAACGATGAATATACACTTTTAAATAATATTTAGTATATTTATTATAGGCAACCCACTTTTCATGAAAGTATACATATTTGAAAATTAAATTATATACATATATTACATAATTATATACAATACATCTGAAATTCAGAAATGCTTTCCAGTCTTTGCTTAATAGGGATTGATGGATGCTACAAGTTATTTCTCAAAAAAGAAGCAGTATCAGTTTATACAAATGGTAGAGACAAAGATTTACCAATTAGTTTTTATGAAATTTTTCTTCATGTAGCGCTTGGCAATGTTAGTGTATAAGTTGATGTTGGCTCCAAATGCTTCTTTTCATTAAAACAAGAAATATTTTCTGCAATTGAACTGAAAATTAACTTTTTGGATTTAGCCATATTCTGAAAGCATTTGGTAATCAGATTGCTATCAAGTCTCTAAGTATAAGGGAAAAGTCGAATACTTATCCAAAATCGCTGTAAATTCTTCCTTAAAGACACTTTTAGTCAATGTTCAGAGTACTGGTTACCAAATGAAAAGTGTTCAAGTTTAAAACATGTTAAAGTTTAGTTAATTGCAGCTGCAACAGAATTTTATCAAAGTCCATTTTGGAGAAGTATATGAACATTTTATAGAAATTACAAACAAGGGAAAGAAAGGCGTAAGAATAAAAAGTTATCAGACTGACTTTAATATTTTGATTATTATTAGTATAATTTGTATGTAATTAGAGATATGAATTATTTGATTTTTTCATTACTAAGTAATAAATAAATAAATAACATTTAATAATATCGTGATATTTTCCTTAAAAATCATATCGAAATATAAATATTTAAATTGCATTAAAACTACAACTTGAAACTTGCAATCCTTAGCATTAGGAAAATACCAATAAAAATAAAAATGTTTATTGCTGCATTCCGTGTAGAGAGATATACAAATATAAATAAAGCGTGATGTCAGTTTTGCGAAAGGCACAGTTGCATTTTGGAGGCGTTACGTGACTATAAAAAATTTAGCCGAAAATAATCGCGCCGTATCGCGCGCAAAAATCAATTTCATCTTTGAAGCATCGATTAGGAAAGCGGTATTCTTGATACGTATCATAAGTGCCTTCAATCAATGGAACACAGCGAAAGCAAATATTATAGATACAATTATTAATAGGAAAACTTGTACATTTTTACGAGAAACGCATTGAATCTACTAGGAATGCGGAGAAAGATAGGAGATTTTTTTTGTAATCATTAAATCTCGAATATATTTTGTTACAATGTGATATTAGTTAATTTTAGATTTGTGTACAGAAATTAATTTTTCTATATTAAAAAATTTCTTGGATTAATACAGCTAAAACTTTCTATTGACACAAAGTAATTAACACTTCTTTCGCTACCAAAAACCGTAAATATTGATATTAATTCAATTTTAACAGTACGAATTTATATATTTAAATTTCCAATTATGCATTAAACTTTTCATTCAGAAAATATTAATGTATAAATAGTGAGTTTGTGGATTTGTAATTTCCCATAAGATAAAACCATAAGTTAACCTTGAGGTAAAAATATTCGATATTTTCCAAGATTTTTTTTTATTTGTCTGAAGAGCAGCTCTTAGCTCAGCTATGCATTACAAGTGTGATTTTGATTTATTTAAATTGTATTTATTTTAATATTTGCATGATTATTCTTACATTATTGTTTATTTATAAACTAATTTGTTTTAACTGTAAACAACTTGTTTTTCTTCGTCTCCTGCTGTTTCTTTTTGCATATTTTCAGGTAGTTCAACTGTATAAAAAGCAATTGTCCGGGCTACATATTTACAGTGGAGTTAAAGCAACAATTAAGTGATATGTGATTTTGGTATTTTTTTTGTAACGATACGAAAAGTGTCCTATTTTTATCGGGAGTTTAAATAGAATTATCGTCATCCCATGGTTTCTTTGCAATTCGCACATTACACATCCAATTTGCACGGCTTTAGGAGAAACAATGAAGAATGACCAAACCGAAGGTATTTTTCGGACGACCACGAATTGCGTTAATTAAAGCGTCGATTTTGACGCCATCAAAGATTATTTAAATATTTTTATAGTAGCAGTAGTAGGAGAAAAGCTATAAAATCGCTTTTCGTAATTACATTAAGGTAATCAGTGATTTGTGAAGGACTAAGACGCATGTAATAAAAAAAAAAGTGGTGATGCTATCTCCGAGATTGCGTCTCAAAATATAAAAATTATATAATTAAATGATAATAAAAAGTTCAGTGCATTTCTTGTTTTTCTTCGTTGGGGTGTAAAAAAATTAAGAGTGTTTCCGTCATAGAGTGGAGTTTTGTTAGCACCGGATTGTGTAACCTTTTTAACACATGTAGCATAAATAATCTGAAATTAATCTAATCGGTATCGAACACAAGCGGACGATCGAATCCGCGCGGTCGCTTCCTTTTTTTATATTTGTTGCTTTTATTTGTTATTTATTGCGTTGCCATTGGCCGTAGCGGACGCAGCTTCTTGTAATCTGAACACGAAAATTTACCAGATTTAATCTTTATTGCCAAGTAGGAGAGTAGCGAGAGATAAAGTTGCAAATATTGTTGCGAGAGAATGCGGTTCATGTGGTGCTTCGCGGTAGCTTTCAGCTTTGCTGGTAAGTTTACTTTATTTTTATGAAAAGAAAATGGTAATAATTGCATCGCAGCTTCGGAGGCTCATCGCTTTGGATACAGCCAGTCCGAGCAGCTGAAATGGAAAAACATCAATTCGGATTGCGAAGCTGGACTGCAATCTCCCATTGGGATCAGCAGTCACAGGGCCATACCTTTGACCATGCCTGCTCTTGAAATGGTCAGGTACCATGACCTTCTTCCAGGACCTTTGGAACTTCACAATAATGGACATTCTGGTAAGTCTCAAATACATATTTCAAGTATTTGCTATTAAGATAATTCAAGCTAAATATCTATGAAATTACGTAAGTTTGAAGATGAACTTCCTGGAGTTCAACAAGCGAAGATTTTTTAGTTAAAAAATTCGAAAAACTCTGCCGGTATTTGTTATTGAAACTATGAAAAATGAAGTTAACTATCTATGAAATTACGTAAGTTTATTTAATGTATTTGTGTAACTTGAGTTAACTGTTAAGTGTGTTGACGTAAAATAAATTCGATACACATCAAACATAAGTATAAATATAAGGTAATATAGAAAATTAAGCTAAATTTTCCAAATTCTAGTTTGAAGAGAAATATGAATAAACAGGTACAAAAGTTATGTTGTAATTTTAGCAGAATATCAAAATTGATTAGATTATTTATAATATTGTTGATTTATACTGAGATTAAAAAATGTTTTTCTGCTAAAATGTTCAGAATAAAAATAATTAGAGTATATTATTATGTCTTTGCAAAGATTTATATTTTTTTAAATATGGAAATTGCTTTAAAAGTTAGGAAATGTAATTAAAAAATTAATTTTTAATAGCTTCGGTGGCGATACCAAAGTTGGAGGAAGGTGACCCAAAGGAGAAGTATATACCTTACATCTTCGGTGCAAAGTTGAACAGCGAGTATGAGTTGGAAGGTCTTCATTTCCATTGGGGCGATAGAAACAATGAAGGGTCCGAGCACGTTATAAATGATATCCGCTTCCCGATGGAGATGCATATTATACATAGGAATAGGAAATACGCGACTATGGAGGAAGCCCTAGGTTTCCGCGACGGACTCACCGTTCTTGGCTTTTTCTTTCAGGTAAACTAAGGTTTATTTATTAATATTCTTTTAATTCAATTCAACTCTTATTTTTTAGTTGCGCGAGAAGGAGAACAAGCAACTGGCGCAACTCGTGAAATTCCTCCCTTCGGTTTTGGACTTCAACAAACGTGTGCAAATCAATGAGACCTTCACCTTGGCCAGCATTTTACCTCCCTTCGAAACCATGGAGAGGTTCTACACCTATCGTGGGTCTTTGACAACTCCTCCATGCTCGGAAGCGGTCACCTGGATTCTCTTCCCAGATCCACTCCCAGTCTCCGTTTCGCAGGTATATAACATACATTTAGAAAACCTAAGATATTTAACTTTTTTCTTTCATAATCAGATGAACAAGTTTAGAAGATTGAAGGCCGATGAAGAGCAAACGCTTCTGACCCACAATTACAGAGCGGTCCAGAAGCTGGGTCCTAGGCGTGTGTTCGTCAGGAAGCTGAAGCCAAGAGGTGTCAAGTACAATTCTACGATACACTACTCCAAGTGGGATTGGGTCACCAACTACTCGTGAATTCGCGACCTCCTGCTAATATTTTATTGGTATTAGCACGAAGAAACAAACAAACTTAATACTATTTACTTAAGTCATCGAACGCTATTTATATTACTTAATAGTTGGATTACATGTACATAATACCCGAAAACAATAAAATCGGTCGTTTTTTTTGCTTACTTTATTTGTTTGCAAAATAGGTGTCCATAAAAATATCATGGAAACGTTTCTTAAGATTTTCAATTTAAGTTCCGCGCGTTTAATCAAATGCTTAAGATACTTAAGTGGCACAAACCGATTGTTTGGACAATTTATTAGACACGAACTGTTGAGGCCTTCTTAAAATAGTTATTTTTTTGCCAAATATTCCTATAAAATAACAATACTCATCCTTCAAACAGTTCAAATAAGCATACATTTTGGTAAAAATTATACAATAATCATGCTTTAAAGTATTATTGAAAGGATAAATCTTGTTTAAAAGTAAATAAATATAGAATATAGACCTTACTTTTCATAAATAAAAATATTTGATAATTTTACTAAAATTAATTCATCCAAAATCTTCTTGTAATTATCTAGAATCAAACAAAACTAAATTAATGTAATTTTGGACTAATTATGATTTATATTTTATAAAAATTGTATTTATTATGAGCATTCGTTGCGTAATAAATGACGTAATTAGGTAGTGTGTATGTAGGATTAACCGTTTTGTTTTACAGCGGTTCGTGTTAATATTTGACAAAGTTCCAATTGACGCGCGTTTGTCTGTGCATCTCAAAGATCACATAACAGTTTATTTACCTACGAAAATAAATACTCCGTTAATTACATTTTCAACCATATAACTTATATAATAGAAGTCACCTGAATTTGCGTAAAAACAATATTGCAACATTTGAATTAAATTAAGAATTTTTTATTCGTTAAAAATAATTTATTATTTAATTTTGATTACTCGTTACTTGTTTACCAGTTATCTAATACTTACTTGTATAATGTTATATTTGGTAAGTGAAAAATACCAATAATTCTTAGCAGAATTCAAGAGAAAGCTGAAAATTCTGTACACAGAAAATAAAATATTTTACTAAATGTTTTATTGTTAATATATCCAACAATATAACTATAATAAGTACATCCTTCGACATCATATATTCATCATTTTTCATCAATCAAGTAAGTAGTATTTACGATATATGTACAAATAAAAGCAGACTTTAATATATCTTATTGGAATGTCTTTCTTACTTTAAAAAACCCATCGCGGCTCCATTCAAGTAACTCCACCATTCTTGCAAGAAGAAAGAAAAAAATAATCATAAAACATTTTTAACAACTTCATTTAAAAATCTTAATAATTATTATCAATCATTTATAATAATACTCTGTTCAAATATATATATTTATAATATAATATACTCCACATAATCATCATCTCGGCTCTGTTTAGATTGGATCTATATGTATACAAGTAGGAATGTAGACGGAATATTATGAACAGTTTTCAAAAAAAAATATGACGATAAAATAAAAGCCAATAATTAAAATATTGATTTTCTTCCATATTTCCTTTCTTTTTTTAGTAGTACCTAGCCCTAGCATCTATTAAACAATGCTGCGCACTTTGAGACGCACCCATTGAGGAATGGTTATATAAAAAAAACATATACATATATAATACATAAACGATATATAAAAATAAAGAAAAAATAAATTAATAAAATCAAGTATTTGTAAATTAAAAAAAACAAACACAGGGTTTTGAAAATGTTACGTAGTGTTTTTGAAAAACAAAAATAGTAATGGAAAATAAATTAATTAATTGGACGTTCGATTCAAAGCAACAATCTTAAGTTTTGTTTGGAATTTTGTTGAGAAGTTGAATGTAAGTAGTTGCTTTTTTTTTCTTATAATCTTATGTTTTAGTACCTCCTATACTCCAACACCCTGCATGAAAATGGTAATTAGCCTGGATGAATAACATATTTAAAAAATAATAATATACAAAGAGAATAAACTGTAAATAATCAAAAAAAAAAATAATATGGGAACACAATGAATTGAGGCAATGTGATCGAATCGAGAAGTAAAAAACGAAATTGGTTTTGCGAGTTAAAAAAAATTATATAACGTTTCGATCATAGTTTTGCACTCGATATCTGCGTTCGGCGCGGAATTGACTAATTGTGAGCAATGATTTTGGTTTTCGATTCGGTCGGGTGATGCTTGCTGTTTCACGAAAGTAATTAACTTAATTAAATCTCCGACTTTTAAGTACGCTTCGTTCCTTCCCTTTCCGCTTAAGGCTTAGAATTTTCCAAATTGGATTATTTAATAGCTATTTAATTGGGACCTAAATGCATTTTCCGGGTTGGTTTTCCTATGTACATTAGACCTGCATCACGCACTGTGAAACCTTCTCGAGCTCTGCTTGCAGCAACATCCTCATATCCGTCTCCACCTGCAGTTTACCGCGGAGATCGTCTATTGCCATTTTGTGGGCTTGATTCTGCTTCTCTACGAGAGCTTCTAGAGTCTGCAGTCTGTCCAGTAATTCGTTGTACTGCTTCATTGGCACCTTGTCCTTGATTTCGGATGGTTTCTCGACGAGCGGTGGCTTCTGGACTATAGGCGAAGGTGTCTTCGCCATGGGAGCGGCGATCGGCGAGATCTTCGTTGTTGGCTTCACTGGTTCTATGCTTTGAGGTCGGTGGGTCGGGATGGCAGGTCGTTTATCTGTTTCGCTGGGTGGCGTTTTCAGGATCTTCGTGAATGTGGGCATCGGCATCGATTTGGACATCTCCACCGGGCTTGACTCCTTCTCCTCCATCTTATCGGGAGTTGTGAGCCTATTCCGTGTCTCCGGGCCGGGAGACGTGGATGTCCTCTTCGCCTGGTTCTGCTTCATCTCCTCCAACCACGGCACCCTTTGCTTATCCCATCCTGGCACCTTCGGTTTCATCAACTCACCATCCTCTGCCGCATTGCCACCACTTGAATTCAACAGATTTTCCTCCAAACTTCCATAATCGGAATTTCCATTTTGCAATGCAATAGTCTGCTCTCCATCCTTCAAAATTACACTAGGAGGTCGACGACCTGCAATTCAAAGAAAAAAATATTACAATTTGATTTTTTATGATTTTCAAAAGCACGACTTAATTTTTATATTCTTATACTATGTTTAATAACTGGAAACCAAAATCTATTTTTCTAGTCATCGATAACTACAACATCAAACATACAAATTAGTGAGAAAATTAGGCCTTCCCGATGAGCCATTTTCTTATAAAGTTGAAACAAAATTTTATCATATTTTTTATCTAATTTCTATATTACAAAACTTAATGTATCGACGATTAGTATAAAAAAAATCCCCACAACCAACGATTCACCTGCTTTCGTTTACAGATAAAAACATTAAATAATAATTAGTGTAAGCCGTCTAAAAATAACGCAAAGCATTATCAATAGGAATGAACGAAACTTATCATTTTAAGTTGACACAGTGGAACTAAATAAAAATAGAAAATAATGTTATAAAACTATGAAATATATCAAATTAAAAAATTATAAGTTTTACAAAATTACCTTCAAATCGAAAAATGCCTGAATACATATTGAAACTCATTTTCGAATTGTGTTTCAATGAACGTCACAATAAGAAACACAAATGGTATAAATAGTTGTGTAAACAACCCTCTGAAATGCGAGGAGAACCTTGACGAAGCCGTAGTACATACGAAACAAACAAGTAATTCCTACTCTCAAAATAAGTAGAAAAGTCTATAAAGAAGTTACCATTTACAACACAAAAATAGAGTTTTTTTTTGTTTAATTATTACTCCCAGTTTCAATATTATTTAAAATTATAATAAATAAATAAAAATATTAATAAATATTTCACGGTATAAAAATTTATAAAAATTGTTTTAAGTAGAAAATAATACACTTGTTTTGATTACTCATATCTTTTAGATAAACGAGTAATTTACAAATATCGTAAGTGACACATGCATACGGATAAATAAAATTTAGCAGTGACAAAAACAATAAATGAAACATCTTCATTAAAGCCGTCATTTAAATTGATGTGAGTAATTGGAGTCAGCTCAGGTCACCAATTAAGTTTCAACCAAAAAGTATATCATAATATCTTGATTCATAAAGAAGAGTCATGCATGTTTCGTTTAATGAAAAAAACTTATTGCCACTCACTTTTCAACATAAATTTCCGAAACCAGTCACAAGTTTTAAAAGACCATAATAATAGTAAACAAACAAAGAATAAAAGACCGCAGAAACCGGTACTTGATATCACAGCGTGTATAATAATTGTTATGTAATATATTAATATTACATGCAACGATATTGCTTAGAGCAGCCTTTAACATTTGATTAAATTATAAAATCTCTTGCATTAGCCAGAGGTACGTCACTGGCGTGAATCATTCTTTATAAATAAAGAGTTTAAACCTGTTACAACTGTAAAATAGAAAATAACAGAATATTGATTTTAGTTTGAAAGTAAAAGAAAATATTTCAAAATTTAAAAAATAATTTTGTGATAATATATATAGATGTTTTACATAATGATTGCTTAGTCGTTTGGAATTAGCCTTTAACATTTGATTAAATTCAAATATCTTTCTAATTTAAACATGCCGGTTTCCTGCTACAAATGTCAAGACACTGGTTTACAGTTTCCATTAAGGATTACGTAAATGAAAAGTGGAATAAAACATCGAAAATTATTACAAATATTGCGGTCTTTTCTTTCTATCTGTATATTATTGATTTGTTGAACCCCCAAGGCCAAAGCAACAGCGTATAAATAAACAGATATCGGCGAGGTTACCTCTATACGATATGTATTGCAAAACCGAAACCGTTCTACAGCGCGGATTGTTAATGCTGATCAATCGGAATCAATAATAATAAAGATGACTAAATCGGCGATAAATGAGTCAATATTTATATTTGCGTGACTAAATACTAATAGGTTGTTGTTACCTGGTGGCTTAGCTCTGTTGGCCCTAACGTCTACCAGCATCGAGTTGCGCTCCACCTGATCGAACGCGTTCTCCGGCTCTTCCGGCTTGTGCACGGTCGTTTCAGTCTTTACATCCTTCTTGCTCACAGAGGCTCCGTCCACAGCGTCGCCAATCTTCTTGCGAAGACCGGATATGAATCCGGAACCAGAAGGCGACTTCTTGATCGCCAACGAGGGCTTCTTTCCCGGCACGGCCGGCGGAACTGCCCTCGTCTCCGGTTCTTGCGGGGGCTTCGCCACCTTGGTGGATTCAAACGATTTCCTCTCAGATGCTATGTACTTGTTGATGTGGTTGGTGCTGGTTGCGGCCGCCAACTTTCTATCCTCCTTCGACAGTTTTTCATCAATGATTACCACGAAGTTATCAGGGAACACTCCGATCCGCCCGTTCAACTCGCCTCTCCACCAGCCCGCATCCTGTCCGTCCTTGCTTATCAGCGTGATGATATCGCCCTCCTTCAGCGACAGTTCATCGTCGTTTTGCGACTTGTACGCGTACTTCACCTCGCACAGTATTTTAGCTACAAATAACATAATTGTTAGTAAACAGCTCTGTTGTGAATGAATGAATTAATTTTACTTGGTTTTGGTGGGAGGGATGGTATTTTGCTGTCCGCGTCGACGAGGTCTTCGACGCTGCCGCACTTCGGACTGACTGGGGGAACGATTTCTTCAACGAAATTAGATGGAAACACGCCAGTCTTTCCATTCAGTCTCCCCCGCCACCAGCCTTCCTCCTCCTCTCCGATGATCTCAATCACATCATCCACACTCAAGCTCAACTCATCTTCATGGTCCTGCTTGTAACTGAATATCACCCGACACTTCCTTATCCTACTCACATCCTTTCTGCTCCTCATGGTTACCTTGTGCATAAGCTTCACAAAATTATCAGGAAACAAACCCTTCCGATCTTTCAATGTACCCTCGCACCAGCCAGCCTGCTTATTTATCACATCCCTGATTATATCACCCTGCTTTATGGTCAGCTCATCTGGTTCCTTAGCCACATAATCATGTTCCACAATAGCCTCTAAAACACAGCAACCATCATTTATTAATCACTCAGACAACACAAACTTAATGAGATTAGATTAGATTGCCAAAAGATAATTGATTAAATATAATTTCCTCAATCCAATTGGAACTCCAATACAAAATATTCCCTTGTTGCTACAACTTTAAATTGCGAGAAGGGCTTATCCTCAAGGCATACATTTCCATTCACCCAGCACCAGGAAATGGAACACTCACCCATGGTAATAATACTTAATTGCTCACTTCCATCAGCACATCATCACTCGAACATCCAGCGATTTCTTGCTGTTCCAAACGAAACAGAAATGATACAGTATCATCAAAGACCAAGCCCACATATGATATCAACAATTAACACACCACTACATTTCTAATAAAACGTCCAAGAACATGAATGAAAACGTTTACTATCCAATACCAACACATCAATATCAAATTGCACCAGATCTTTGGTGAAAGTACGCAACGGATTGCACAATAAAAATAAAACAGCAAGCAAAAGGAGCGAGCCGTTTGCGTAATACAAATAAATACGATTTATTTCCAACGATCAAATCTTTACAATTATCAACGAAAAGATGAATCGTCATCCTCATCTTATGTGACTAAATTCAGCTGCAATCTTCCTTATTTTCAAATGTCAGGGATCATAGGATGATGGATTCCAATTGGAATCTCTTCTTTTTTTTTATGCACTTTCCTATTCAAATGCATGCAGATTTATTGGAGATCTCAGAGGTCCTTATTGGAGATGAACCTGTTTCCTTCCGAATGCTTCCCTGAATACTTGTACTTGCATTTGCTGTACGCTCCTGAAATTTCAAATAAACATTAACAATTAGTACTGAAAATATAAACAAATAAACACTTTTCTAAACAGTTAATATGTAAAGATAACTAAAGTAATTAGAATATTCATAGATTTTGTATAAATTAACTTACATATTTGAATATATACATGAGCGTATTTTTGGTTGCATAAGTTCTACAAGTATTATGTAACCAAAACCATTTTTTTCAATATATTTATATTTATCAACAATAAAAATGCTATTATTAAATTCCTGTACAAATTATAAATAAAAATAAGCTAAATAAATATTTTTTTAGGAATATATAATATTTTATATCATTTCAAAATAATTTATAAGAAACAGTTTAAATGAATATATAAGTTGAGTTTTTTATGAAAATCAATTAAGTAAACAGAAATATTTATATTCTGTAATATTATTGATTGTATTTCTACGTATATTGGGTTGCCTACAATACATAGGCATAATTCTTTGTTTTTTTTAATTATTGAATTAAAATTATGTATATTATTATATAAGCAATGCAATTTAATATATATACTTTATTTTTGTTATTTCCTTCATTTAAATTAAATAGTTCTTGTTTTAGGGACGAAAATTTAAAATTTATAATTTGAATAAATTTTAGTTAAAACTATTAAGAAAGTAATCAGATTTAAAAAAAATATTAAATTATATGAATAAATTAATAAATTCCACTTGAATAAATGTTCGGATAATTAAATTTACTTCATAGATAGAGCAGAGACTTCTGAGTAAATGCGTTCTAATAGGAAACGCGCTCGCACATTTGTATCGAAATAGCAAGCACTTACACACTAATTTTCCATTAAATGGATAACTACACCGTGTATTGGAATTCGCGTAATCCGATATAAAATGGATTGGCGTAAAACAAAAACGTAAAAATATTGGAATCCATTATATTAAAATTTAATCGAATAATGAATCAATCAGTCTAGCATTAATTAATAAATATACATTCTGCGCACCGGTTTTACTTGTTGATTATTCTCGTAATTGGGGACCCGTGCTGCATTTAATAAATGCAAATTTGATTGTTTCAACATTGCAACGAAAACTAATTCGCAGTTTTTAATTTCTGTTTCCCTCATTCGAGAGGATGAATATATTAAATCGGTACATTATTTGGAGCCGAAATTAATTGTGTGAGTTTGTATTGCCCTTCGGGAATCGGGACAAGTGGAAATAAGGATTAATTTTGCTAGCGCACAATTAGAACCATTTCCAAATTTAATCCCAAGCGACGCAAGAAATATTCCCATTCAACTACAATTTGTGAAACAATAGCTTTTCATAGTTTGCAATTTTTTCCACTTCTAGGCTCAATTATTTACTAAATTGTTATGTCTTAATTGAAAACAATATTTTAATTATGCAAAAAAAAATATTATATTAGATTTAGTTTTAGTACTCATGTGTTTATCAACTTTTAAAATTGAATTAACTCAAATTTGACCCCGAAAAAATAAAAAAGTTTTGAATTGGATTTTTTGTAGGACTAATTTGTTTATTAACTTTTCCAATTTAATTAAACTCAATTTTGACCCAAATATAATACTATTAAAAAATAGATTTGATTAACAACAATTATATCAATTTTAAATCTGATTTATAAATGAGTTAAAACTTCATAATTTCCATTAAAATTGAAAAGAAATAAGAAAATCATTAAATATTCAAATCTTCAATAAATTATCCTTTCTTTAAATATATATATTTTTTTGAATAAATGCAGATCAACCTAAATATTTCATCGTTCTTATAGTAGGATTGTCAGAAAAATAAACCAATTACAACGAAATACGGTCATAACGTAAATTGGCTCAGCGATTGTCCCTAATTATAATTCCGGATTATGTAACGTATTTCATAAATAATTGGGACTTATTTTTTGCTGAATTTTTGCTATTTTTGCAAATTTACTGAAACATTAAACATTTTTTGCTTAATTTCAGTTTGAAGTCATTGAAAATTTTCTTCTTAATTAAATCAATTATATTATTTTGGTGCAAAATTTAATATTTCCTTCATTTTATCTTCTTTATGTTCATAAAAAAAGTTAATAATCTAAATATTCGTCTTCTCAATTGCATTTTGCTTTGTAATTGCATAAGTGGATTTAAATTGAAATTATGCAGATGGTTGTTTCGAGAAGAATTTGCAATTTTAAATGTGCAGCAAAATGCACGACTTTTATGGATTCGAGCCGGTGATAAATCTTTCAGCAGAACCGCATTAAGGTTGCGCCCCAGTTGTGCAACTGTTAATCCAAACCCTACAAAACTTTTTATTATCCCTTCATGCATTTATCTTGCATCACTTGGGAAAGCCGCACGAGAATACCCTAATAATACGAAGATTTAACGCTAAATATATTAAAACTTCATTTCTTTAAGGTCTCTCGATCTTGCTGCGGTTTAATAAGAGCGGAATGTGCGTACGATACCCACCACGATGATCGTCTGGATTCCGTATGTTCCTCGGCAGAGGCGTGTAGGAATGCAGCGGATTTGGACGTTGGATGACGGCATCCTGGTTTTCCGGCTCCTTGGGTCGAACGATCTTCATGAACTGCCCGCGGCGATTCGCCTCAGCCCTTTCCGATTCCGTTACTTTCGTGGAATCCAGATACTTGAGACTCGGTGCGTGATGTAACACGTAATACCTTGCAAATAATCCATCATAATCATCATCGTCAATTCCAACTTTTTAAACGCACCTGTAGCGCTGGTAATCTTCCTCGTCGTTGTCCAAATCTGAGAGCTCGTTAGGGCATGCCTTGTTCCCCAGCAAACTGAGAAATGTGAGCGCAGGCAGATTGTGTGAGATTTTGGTCATCAGCAATTCGATGTCGTTTATCTGCCTCGGGAAATATAAAATATAGATTACGCACAAAGGGGGGGCGGAAAAATGCGAATTAAAGCCGATTGTAAATCATCGCGAATTTTCGGTAGCATATATCATGTACACATGCATGACACATCCAGTTTTTCCTTTCTACATTAAAATATGTACTAAAAAAATCTAAAAAATGATTGCAGGGCGTTTTTTTTATGTTCCCGTCCTTCCATTCACTCAATTATTAATTACCAAAAATTTTGTCGGACTCATTGAGCGTGCAATTTCCGAGAATCGATTCGACTCGGAGTGCGATGTAATTGAATTTAGTTTAAACTGTCCATCAATGAGATCCAATTGATCGAAGCTGGATGGAACGTATTTATTGTCCTGTTATATTCTTTTTTAATTACAAATTGTCCAACGCCATGTCTCGCCGCAGGGCAATCACTTCAGTTACATCCAATAAACGCATTTAAACTATTTATGTTTACATTTACAAGCAACTTTATCTTTGACAGATTAACAAAGTTTATTCAAATATTATAAATTTTTATGTAAATTATTTTAATTTAAATTGTAACAGGAATATTAATATAAAAATGTAATTTGGAAATATTAATTATTAAAATGTGTTAAGGAATAATTTATTTTCTTATAAAACCTCAATGGATGAAAAAGAAATGTAAAAGTTGAAAAGATATTTATAAAAAATATGTATAAGAAAAAGTTGTGTAAATGGAAAGAAATTCTTGTAATAAATCGGTAAGCCACTTACGGAGTTCGCAGTGGTAAAATGTGAATAAGGGAGAAAAGAAAAATCAGATACGAAAGGGTGGAAGAGATTCAAATAGCATTTTGAAAGGAAGACGTGAATCCAATTACGCTTGACCCGAGAGTTAGTCGGATGCCGGTAAAGATATATTTAATATTCATTCAATGCTATGCCAGTATTTTAACTTTCCTGAAAGGATACAAATTTGGAAGTGATTCAAATGCAATTTTCGATGATTATTATATAATAAGTTAATTTTTAATGAAACGTACCTGGTTTTTGTTGAGTGAGAGCGTGTGCAGGTGAGGTAAGTAGGGAAACACAATGGAATCGGAGAGATGATTGTTGTCGAGTACGAGTTCCCTGAGGAAGGAAAACCGTTCGAGTCCCCTCAGGCTGACCAGCTCGTTGTAACTCAAATCCAAGCTGTGCACTCTGCTTCCATACAGCTTCACCAGAGCTTCCGGAATTTTGTGGCACCTCTGACTCGTGTAACACAGCTGAAAGAATAATGGAACAATTACAATTTGCATCCAAAATGTGTACAAGAAGTACCTGACCGAGCACGTTATTAAAACTAGAAATCTGCTCGAACCAGAGGTGAGAGCTGCTCCTTCTCACCACGGTCCTAGTACTATCCATCAACTCGATATCAATTTGGATCGACTGTCGTAATACCGTAACGCGTCTCATTAATATCGCAGCTCGAAGTAATTCTTGGAAGCAACACCTCACGTAAGCAAACCGCAAATGCGTCCGGGCAAAGCAAACGAATCCATATTGGTAACACAACCTTCACAGATGTAACAAGATCTGCTGTATATAAACTTATTCTTATAAATTACAAGTTACAATTTACATTTATACAAATATTTAAAATAAATAAATATTTACAAAAATACAATATTTATAATTTTACTATTACTTTATGATATTTTATTTCAAATAAATATAATGTTCTACTAAACTATATAATTCATACTTAAGAAGTAATTTAATTCTGCGGTAAAAGCGATGTGTTTCTGTTTATTTCCGTAGACACAACTAGTAATAGTGAACAGTAGTAATGGTTAAATCATGAGGCTTGGAAGAAATAGTGCCGGAAAAAAAAGTTGTTGGCTTAAGCAAGATAGATAGCGTTCACGAGATGTTTTTACGTTTCTGAAACACGTATTGGTTTCCGTATGAAGATTTGCTACCCTCGTGTCTGTTAAAGGCCATTGCATTAGATCTTAATAGACAAAAAGTTCAATTTTGCGAAACTACTATAATTCAATTGCTTCAATTCCGATTTACTGAATTGTTTCTTCGTGAAACTGTTCAAATGCATTGCAAGCGAAAGCGAAACCACCCTCACGCGACAATGAAAGGTAATATCGCGTCGAGCCCGAAGACGCCCTTTATCTCCGGCTTTAGTTTCATCCTTTGCAAACGCGAACTATATTAAATTTGGAAAGTTTATTACGTGCCCTCGCTGAGATTCAACCTCTTTATACCAAGATTGCATCGCACCTACGCGTAATTAGCACTTGAATACACAAACTTTGTCCTCCAAAGACAGGAAATGCAATTATTGCTGAATAATTAATTGGCGAAAACGGGCGTATCGCAATGCGAATTGTGGTTGCGGACGACTTCGTTGACGCATAATTACTGATTGATGACACGGGCAAGGGATGGTCGAGTGGGTGGTGTTATGGCCAAGAAATCCCATTAGCGCAATGACGTAACTCGACGTCGTCGCTAATAAGTTTCTCGACCGAATATAGAACGCATCCACGAGGTATCGCCCATTACATAATTGATCTTACCGTTAATTATCTAATCGAACAAAAAAATGGATATTATAAAGCTGTATCCACACTATCCGTAACAAGAGACTGCATGACAATTAATAATAGTTGTTAGGCCTGTCAGATATTCATAACTCACGGCATAATGACACAGATTAGTTAGGAATAAGCTAAAAGATGGCGTCTTAAATGCTAACTTTTAATAATTACAGTGAAGATGGAAATAACAGTCGTTTAACTTCACAAGTAATTACATTCCTTAATGATTATTTTTCCACCGAAATCAGCAGAAATAGTGGGTGTAAGTTTCCATTATGTCTTAAGGAAAAAGCATCATCATCACCAACTAAGGGCGGAGGCGTTCGTTTCGTTTTTATTAAGATCCAGACGTTTTATTAGGTTGAGTGAAAAGTTTTTGACGCTCCTCAAACAGCCGCTTGGATTAACGATCCATCGCCTTTGTTCCTTCATTTTCTAATAATAACTTTAACTTAAAATACGCGACATTTCCATTAAATTCAGAATATAAATCAATATTAACTTTAAACGATCATAATATAATATATAATAATAATTTTAATAAATGTATTATCGATTATGTAAATAATTTAGTTATTAAAGTAACTTCAACAAAACACTATTGTATTGTGCTGAATAATATCATAATGATCATTCCAAACAATACTAATCGCAAATAATATAGACTCGAATGAAATATTATTTGTATTGTGAATTACCTAATTACATGTTCATTATGCAATTAATATGAAACGTTTCAAATATCAATTGAAATATGGATGTCTGCTATTGAAAGCGTCGCTTAAATTGATATTTTACATTTGTTATGGACCATTTATAATTGTTAGGTCAGAATTATTTTTAAGGACTCTTTATTGTCTTAACTGAATTTTTAGCAGTTGTTAAGGACGCCTTGTAAGTTAGAGTTAGGTAACTAAGGACGTTTTTCCAGTTGCCAAGGAATCCTTATAGTTGCTACTAATACGTTTGGGTTGCTAAGGAAGCCTTATAATTGTTGGTGAATGTTTTTTAAGTTGTTATGGTTGCTAAGAGTTGCTAAAACTATTGACAGTACATCGTAATATTTATTATTCAGTTAATAGAATAATTCATGAGGAAATTTAACCCCTGATAAACTCACCCTATTATCGATAAAGGTTATTGCACTCGGCAGCATATCAGTCTGCTCGCCGTCCATTATTGCATCCCCCAGCAATAACGAGCACAGTCTTTATTTGAATCCGTCGGCATGCGATGAAATGGAATCAGCTGCTGTCTACGGACTATGCCTTCCTCTCTCAAAGAATAAATAACAACTTATTGCCTTGAATTGGCTGCACTTCTCACAAGACGATTCACGAACGGCAGCGCGGAACGCGATATGATGACCTATTGATTCGTGAAAAATATTGTCGTGAACGAAATTGTATATATGAACACTCTGAAGTTATTCTCTCTTCAAGATAACGAACCCGATGCGTATATTTTTGTTTTATTTGTGATAACGGAATCGGTGATAAGGTTAATGCAGTCATAGACACCAGTCACAGTGAAAACATGGAGTTATAAGACGTCTACAGTTATTTGCGTTTATTATATTGTTTCTTTGCGCCGATAAACGGACAAGTAAATAACGGATTATCTTAAGATGTCAATTCCAGATGACCTTACTCATATTTTAATAGAAAGTTAACAGTATTTGATGATTCATTTCATATAACTATAATTTTTGCTTGTAACTTTAAAATAATATTTATTAAAGCATCATAATTTCAAAAATGTTTTATGTAAAGCAAACAATAAATTAAAAATTATAAATCATCAGAAAATAAATTGAATTTATAAATAAAACATGTTTATTGAATCCTTAATTATCTGATGTTTATAAAAAATAATTATAATTAATAATTAAAAAGATAATATGTAATAAATTTTAAATAAGCAAAATTAATTACAGCTTTAGTATAAATCATTAAAATCTTATCATGCAGGTAGATTATAAAACGAATTATGTAAAGCAAATTATAACACTGCTGGAATAAACGTGAATAGAGGGAATTCGTTATTTTACCGTTGTGATTAATTATTAGTCGGTGATTACAACGTTGTACTACTTATAAACCCTTTAACTTAACATAAACATTCCACTATTATCTTTGAAAATACTGCAGTATTTTATAGTCTGTAAGCGAAGTGGCGTTTAGTAAATTAATAAACGCACTCAGAAAAGATAATTGAATGAAAACACGCAGCGAAAAGTTCAAAGTTCAATTTTATTTTTTTCAATTATTATTTTGAAATATCTACTCGACAATCACGTATGATAATACAATTAATAAAAAAAAATAAATTAAAGAAAAATCATTAAGTTTTAATAAGCTTTCTATTTAATAAATATTCAAAGTCTTTAAATTTACTCTACAAAAAATCATGACAATTAAAAGTATTAATATTCAAATTAATTATTACATTTTGTATTATTATCATGAAAAAATTGTTAAAGTTATTTTATTTTTATAAAATTATAGTTAGTGCAGCTTATTATTTCTTACTGGAAAATTTAGCGGAAAAGCCCATCAACGATTAACATACATCGGGATTTGTGATTATGGATTTCAGGATTAATAAACGTTCAGCAGACTGAAAACTATTGTAGAGCCCTAATTCTGTTAAAAGTTTATTATACATTCGGACTATATGTGTTATTACGAACGAATCGATGAGCACAAAAATTACTAAAATATAGTTGAAAATAATGTAAATGAAATATTTGTTGTATAAAATCACAAACCCGTTATAAATAGGAAACCATAATATTTTCAATAATAAAATGAAGTAATTAAGTATTTAATTTTAAAAAATATGTATTTATTTTACCTGAGCAGTAAAATGTGAAATTACTCGCTTTTATGGGTTTGTTGGTTTACCTGAAACTAAGTTCAAACGGAAATAACTAGTTTGCTGTAAGTTCTATGAAACTATTAATTAGTTATTCATTAGCTTTACTCAACTAATTACTTTTAATGGATTATATAGTTTGTTTATCTTAAAGCAAATGTAGATTGAGACAAATCCATTGGTAATTAACAGATTCTTGTATAATTAATCAAATAGTTAAAAAATTTGTTAAATTAATTTAATACCAAAATTAGTTTATTGACTGAATATGTGGATATAAATAAATTTGTATAATTTTTTTTTTAAATAAAATGTGAAAATTACAATTAAAATGCATTTTCTATAAATCGTGATTGTTTTATTTTTATTTTTTGGATTTCAAAGGAAAGTTTTGCGATAATCTGTTCATGTCTCCGACAAGCCGAATCCAATTTCCCTAATGCAATTTTCACTTTATTTGACCCGCGTGTAACAGGCGTAGATACAAACACACGAAAACACAGTTCTTTACGAAGGCATAAAAGTAAAAGATGATCAAACGGAATGGATTTTTTTCGCTTTTTTACGACGCCAGTTTCTTTCCGAGTTTACACTGGAAATGCGTGTTTATTACTTTCGACTCGATGGCAACTTGTAATTAGGAGAGTGGACGTTGTAGGGAAATTGCACACAGCAGATAATCCGCTGCTGCGGTTTTCGTCCATAAAAATGGATCGCCTGAAATTAGTTTGTATGCAAATTGGTATACGATCTGTGCAAGTGCGAGAGAGAGAGAGATGGATAGTTGGAGAGAGGAGAGGACGTCGATCGGACTAGATTTATGACGCATCTGAGCCCGGCGCCTCCATCCGAAACCAGCGTATTACTAGGGTATTCCCTGGTCGACCGACGGTAAATACTCTTGCGGGCCAGACTCTCATTAAGCGGGATTATTTTAGGATATGAAATAACTTCAAGTCGATATTACGCAAACACCGGATGGAAAACCGCAGTTTAAAATCCACTAGAATTTACCTAAAACTATTTTTACAACATCCGCTTTTCATTTATGCACGAACGACCTTTCTTCAACAAAGTTTTATTTTTTACATTATTCCTTAAAATATTATGATAATTATACTTATTCTTAAATTTTTAAAAACCTCAATTACAAGTTAATATTACATTAAGCTAATTATTGAATTACGCTCATTGACAATTCATGTAAACCTTTATCAATGACAGCTGTCAAGAAATTTTAAGTCACTTGTTTCTATGGAGATTTTTGTTATGAAATTTGTATTGACATACGCAATGTTAATTACATAATTAGCAATTATCATCTGACTCGTAATTTTGCTGTGAATTAACAAACGCCCAAAAGCTTTATTTAATTATTTTTTAATCCCGTTTCTTTTTCCTGTTCAGTGAATGGAAGGAAACCAGATCATGGAATTCTCGGGGCAAGATGAACTTGAAAGGTACTAAATGTAATTAGACGTTAATTTGAGTGTATTCAATTATATTTTCATAAATATACATTATTAATATTTTTTTTAATTAAAAATAACAAAAATATATTTATAAACTGAAATAAATAATTTTTATGAATAATCAATTTAAAAAATTTGTCTTACCTTTAATTTTTCTAAATATAAATATGTTTATATTACAATTAGTTTCTGAAATTAATAATTTTGGTTTTAATAGAAATGTTGGGGTTCATTGATTTTTATTGTGTAGTTAAGAATTAGATGATAAAGTAATTTAAGTATGTATATTTATTAAAAGAAGATTACAATAATATTTACAAGTTTTTTTTGTTGTTGAGGAAAATGAAGGTTGCTCCGCGATTCCTATTTAGAAAAATATGACTTAAGCTTCGTTTAAATTCGGAATTACGTAATATAAACGCAGCTTAAGTTATGTAGAATTTTGATAAATTAAATGGTATCGATTATGCGTTGTAATTGATGCGGTTGGAATCCATTAGATGGCGTTTTCAGCTACGGTGGTTGTGGGTGTGTTTTGGTAGCGGAATCTCCTCACCACCTGATGGTTGTTGTTCGGAGAAGTCCTCATCATCGAAGCCGATCTTACTGGAACGCTGCATGCCGATGTTGAGAGTCTATTGCCATTCTTCCGCCTCATGCTGATGTAGGTTGTACAGGTGTTGTTTCGATGAAGCAATGTACTGTCCGTTCCCCCTTCGACGCCTGCCAGAAAAGCTAAATTCAATTCGCTAATAATCACATCCTAAACTCGTTCAGAGCGAAAGGTGGATTTAGGGATTCAGGAGCTGAAGTCCCTGAATCTCATCGTTCGTTGATTGATTGTAATATGTAATAGATAATAGAGAGAGTGAGAGGAAACATACATACATAGACTTACTTGTCAGAGGGAAGCTGGTCGAGGGTCGATGCATGATGCGGGAGGCGCAGCACTGCCTCAGACAGGGAACCGAGCTTAACACCTGGAAGAAGCACGTCCGGAATCTGCTGTTCATGTAGCAGTAGATGATGGGATTGTAGCAGGTGTGCGACATGGCGAACCAATGGCTCGAGAACCACAGGTAGGTCATCAGCCTCTCGTCCACCTCGTAGTTGTCGGCGATCAGCTGAAAATATCGATACGAAATGTAGTATGAAAAGCGTGGAGAGAGAAAAAATGAAGAGATGAAAATGGGTAATCCTCTTAAAAAATAATTGCCCATTGCACATGCTACGATCGATAACACCCCCACACATCCAAAGCCAATTTGCACGCCAAGTGAACACTCAATTGCCAATCATCTAATCTCATTCATTCCATTGCTGCAGGACTCTACTGTACGCTTATCAATTTCAGTTTATACTCACCCAAATTAAATTTAATGGTAGCCAGCATATCGTGTACACCACGACAACGGTGATCATCATCTTCACCATCTAGAATCAATGTAAAAATTACATTTCTTTTATAATCTTCAAGATTTAGTGATTATAGCAAATAATAAAAATATAATTTTTCAGTTAAGGTTTTGAAATGTTAAAAATAATAAAATTGTAGGAAGATAATATAAAATGATTATTGAAGTGAAATTAAATGTAATTGAAACTTTCGTAATATCAGAGTTAACAACAATGCAGAAGTGTTGTGTTCCGTATTGGATGCAATACCGCATCGTGTTTCAAATAGAAATTGGTTTTCCGTGATGGAGAAATCGCGTGTCTGGCGAGACTTTGATTTTGTCGAACGCCGTTAGTGTAAAACCAGGAGAAAAAATAAAAGAAGTAACGAAGAGAAAAAAAAGGGTATGAAGAAAAAAAACCCTAAAGCAATTAGGGCAGTCTGAAAGCTGGAGAACTGCAATTAACTGAATGTAATTATTTGCTTTTAAGAGCCGGAAGTGTTTGCCAGCCTGATGAAAAGATAAAAAATATACACACATATATATATATATAAAAAAAAATTGCGTTGTTTGATAAAACGACAACACACAAACGCAGATGGTTAAAAATATATGTGATGTAATTATAAAACTTGTATTTGCACAATGATCGCGTTTTGTAATAAAAACCAACAATAAAGTAATAAATAAAAAATAAAGTAATTACGTTGTGACAATTAGATTGATTGCAGGAAATTTCGTTGATCATCAAAGTTTGGAGAAGCTGTATAATCTATGCATGACTTTTGACCTTCCGTTGGGTGCATAGTTTCTGGAAGCTCCCAAGGGTTTAGCAAGTTCTTGCATAAATTGCTTCGAACAATATTTTCAAATACCGTTGAATTATATATAATTTGGAACTTCTCGCATATTCGATTACTACAATTGTTACGTAAACTTTCGAGATAACGAGGATAGAAGAATCGTTTAGTTTTAATGTAGACATATCGTTTATGATTATACGATTCTCCCTCTCGAGAGAGTTTAGCAAAAACAAAGTTTCGACGAACGATTACGTTCTACTTGGAAACTGTATTTATTCGCTCAAGAAAACTCCCGTAGACTATTAAATGATACTCATATATGTCACATAAAAATACGAATTTAATAATGTTGGATCAAATCTGTAACGTGTACGATTGATAAATTGTGTAATATTTCTCCTTTCTTATATATTTCTTCTGCTTAAAATTCAATCCGAGACCGTTCGTAATCAATCAGGGCGATAGGAGAAACGTCTTCAGAAAAAAAAGGTATTTGAGACGGGAAGATTCCCTCTTTTTCATTACTTTCCAAGAGATGAAAGATTTGATGAAGTTTCCTCGACTCGAGTGCTGAAACTATCAGTAGTCACATTATTAAACTGTATATTTCTTCGTTTTTATTTTATTCATTTAAGAAGAAATTTTATTGCAAATAACTTATTTAATTTTAAAATTTTATCTTTAATCAATAATTTTATATATAACTGAAAATTTCATGTTTTAATAATTTTCAGTAATTGAAAATTGTCATGCGTGGTTATCCTGAAAATAAATAAAACGTTAAGATTACATAATTTCTGTATCGACACTTTTGAGAGCTTATAGTAGACTAATTACTATAATTTACACTATATATGATGTGTTTAGCTTATGCTGATGTTGAGTAATTCAATAAAATGTGAAGATATACAAATTTTATAATTATGTAATTAAGAATTAATTAGTTTATGTACTTTAAATTTAAAAAGATTATATTACAATTTTTTTAAGAAAATGAAATTTATTAAGTTAAAATCTGTATTATTTCAAGAGGAATTTAATTTTACCTCTTGTATTATTCTTTATTTTTTGGTTTCGTGATTTCGGTAATCAAATAAGTTTTGTGGAGAAACGTTGCCTCAAGCTACAAACACAATAAGAAAACTGAAAATTCTCTTTTTATTTCCACCACGAAGTAAACGTCAAATCAATGCTCACGTATCGGAGCTGTCTTTTCCTCCTCTTGCTCTTCTCATATTCCTATTTTTTTGCCTTATTGGATTACATTATTCGATGCGTTGATGTATATTGCTCCTACACTCGAGAATAAGACGAGTTACAAAGAGAAAAAAAAAATAAGATATGAAATATGGAAATTTTGTGTATTGATATATTTCTCCTTTACAATATTTTTTTTTCTGATTGCAAAATAAATTTTAATATTAAAATTCCTATTATTTAATACTGAATTAATTTGTTGGTAGAGTTTTGATTTAATTTGGTAATGTTGTGGTTGTTGGTGACAATGCGTGGTCCTGCATTCACAAGATGGGTATGTACGTGGCGATAGACGCTTTGGAGATCGGGGTTTGAGGAGGAGGTGAATTGAATTTCTGGATTCGATTATGCATTAAATATTGGGCTTCGAAGAGATTAGCCTGTCGGAGTCTGTTTGGAATTGATTTTCTTCGCCACCCACGGACCGACAACAATACCCCTATATCCTCAACTCAACCGACAACTTTCTTAGGATAAATCAACAATAAGTCATCTTCCTGATCACACCTTACTTTACATATATATATTTTTTTGTAATTTTCAAAATAATTATTATATATTAAAGTTTGCTGTAAATCTATGATAAATCAGCAAAAAATGTAAATTTAATTAAATTCATGTTAAAACGTATATTTTTATAAAAGTTAGATAAAAATAAAGTAATATTAATAAAAAGTTTGTCTTTTAATTTCAGTCCATTAATTAATAAATACATATAAGTTCTAAACTATATCGAATGCGAAAAACTAACTTTGGAGCTGCGGGAATTACAAACAGAAATAATTACAATTTTCACTTAGGATTTTATATTCTATATATTTTTTATATAATATAATAATATTAATGAAAATAAAGAGTAAAACTTTGATTTTTAAATATTGATTTATAGTTATGTAACATATATATTCGTATAATTTAAGTAAATTAACAAGCATTAAATTTAATCCGTTTCCTTATTAATTACTATCCTCTCAGATTCGCTTAATTTTTTCAGTATGCACATCCCTTTTACAACCTAATTAGTTTGCGGTTATTGTAATTAATTAGTTTGCGTTTGGGAAGCGTCGGAGGCTTATATGCAATTTGAAGTGAGTGAGAAGGTTGGCAAGCAAGCAGAGGATGGGTAGTTGATGGTTGATGGTAGTTATGAACTGGAACTTTATCACGGTTCAATTAAAACGCAATCAAGACGAACGGTAATTGGCTTACGATAAGCCCTTATCTGATACCCGGTTTCGGACCCTTTGATCCTACCAAATGCACTCTGCCTTCATTCATAATCGCTGCAGTCAATTACCGGTTAACTAAATAAATTAGCTAGTTTTTGAAAATTAAATGGAAAATAATTAATTATATAATTTATATTTATATTAAATAATATTAGAATCGACAATAAGATTGTCACTTTATTGCATAAAATTTTGTTTGGAATGAAATGATTATTTCGCGGATGATTATTCATGGATTTAATATGATTGTCGTAATTGAACGAAGTAACGGACATTCTCATTATTTCTATGGGAATGGTTGTCATAGTTACTGTTGCGTTGAATTTTGTGCTAGGCACAATTACATTCCGGTCCACCGCTGTTGCCAGGCGCATCCACCAACATTCCACGCTCATATTAAGTTAATTCTATGCGAGTTCCATTTGTTCTAATAAATGTATTCAAAATTACTTTTAAAAAAATATATGTAAAATTTGTGCAATTCATATAATTATCACCAGATATTGCTTAACTATTGTAAAATATAAAAAAAAACATATACACTTTATATTTCATATAATTTATATATTATGTAAATTTCTACATATTAGTAAGGTCTAACATCCTACATCAAATATTGCTTAACTTTTGTAAAATTCAAGAAAAAGTTTTTTCTTTTCAAAATATTTAATTAACGAAATACGAAAATATTTATTTATTAGCAAGTATCAATAATATTTATGTAATTTATAATTAAATATTTTAATTATTTTATATATATATATATATTTTTTTAATTTAAAAAAAGTATGATTTATTCTTTATCTTTACACATGAGCAATTAATAATTTCAGCGAGATTTATTTCATAATATTTCAAGCTCGAATTATTTTAATAATATTTCATGCTAAAATTCTTTTAACAATATATCAGGCTGAATTTCCCCTGAATAATATTTCAAGTTAGTTTTTATACGTTTCTATCTAAAGCTAAATGTATTTCATTTTATTTAAATTTTATAAAATCCGTGATAATAAAATAAAATGATATTCTTGCAGAATTTAATTGCAAAAGTCTTGGTAATTAACAATTCTGTCCTTTCTCGTTTCTCTATCGGGGATTATAATTGGAGCATAAATCATTCATTCATTTGCCGTACAAAATTCTTTTCATTTCTCGTTTATTTTCTTTCTATATTTTTTTTTCAACATGAAGAAAAAGTAGGAAACTTGTTTGCAAGAAGTTCCCATTTTTCACCGCTCCCAACGAACGTGAGCAAATAATAATACACTTACACCTCCGGCTCTTACACAAGGTCAAGTCGTTTCTACAGAGAACGAAACGTTATTTCCGACTTTGATGTAGTAGATACATCCCTTTTTATATACGCCTCAAAATAAGTAAATATATAAGATTTACCGAAGTTAAACATTGTTACAACAAGTATATAATTTCTTCAAATATTTATACAATTATAAATATTTTTTTTTATACGAAATTATAATTATTTGTGGGAAAAAATGTATGTTTTTATAAATAAATATTAAATAATATACATAAATAATTATATAATGTAATGAATTATCATTTCTTCAATTAACTCAAATAGTAACTTTGTTAAGAGAAGAATAGTTAACATTTACTAAAAGGTTTTCGTGATATTTTCCAAGAAAATTAAGAAATTACGCATGAAACTTTACTAAGTATAATTTCTGTTATATGTTAAGAAAGTTTTGTCTTTAGTAGAAAATATGTTAAGTTAAGTAATAATAATAATTAGTAACCGAGTTATAGCGGTTTTCTTATTGTTTATTTTTTAGATACTTTACGTTTTATTTTAATTACTCGATAACTAATATATTTTAAGTGTTGTTAAATATTATATAGCAGTTGTAGAAAGGGTGGGTCAGCAATTACCAGATTGAATTGTAGTACAATTTGGTAACAGAATGAATTAATGTACAATTCCCTGTATCCTTGCCCAATCTAATGTTACGTTTTGCTTATGTCCTTTGTCCTTTTGTTTGGTCGCATGCAGCACCATCGGGACTAGTTTACGAGGACAGAAGCCATTATTGGAAAACCTCCTTTTGGGGGCTGAAAACCGAGCTATCTCCGCTCAACCGAATGCCGCAGCAATTTGCAGCAACTGCAAGAAGAAAATCCTTAATTTCCTCGTCAAAAAAATAAATAAAAGAAAATAAAATTAAAGGATTTTATCGATACTTTTTATTGCTTACATAAATTTTGTTAACGGATCATGAAATATCCGAATTGAATCCTGATTTACGATTGTACAACTTTACTGCATTATGCTTTAAACGGCATTGCAGAAGTCATCAATTAATGCAATGTTTGAGCTAATCTGAAATTGAATCACAAGGATTCTAGCGAAATGCGGAAGGTTTAAAATGCAATTAGCGTTAGAAAATAATATGTAATAAATTGGTTTTATCTGTAATATTAGAAGAATTAATTTATATTTTATATTACGTTATAATCTGGAATTGAATCTGGAAGTAATTTAGAAAATCCTATTAAAGCAATTTATTCGTGTCTTCACATTTCATTTAATTACTCGATAACCGCACTAGATAATTATAAAATTTAAAATGAAAATTAAATACAAAATTTGGGACTTCTTAATGAATCTACTCTGAGATTTGAAACATTTACGAATTTCTTGTAATAAATTAATAAAATTTATTAAATTTTGACTTAAAAGACATAGTTTTTTCATATTTGATGAATTTTTTAAAAGAAGGATCTGTTTTTCAAATGAAAATTCTTTTAATATATTTTATATTTTCTTTTGATAACTACATAAGATAATTATAAAATTGAATATGTAAATTAAACATAAAAATATGGCTTTTCTAATGAGTTTATTTCGAATTTTGTATTATTATGTAATAAGCTGTCAGAATTTTTATTATCAGCTTGTTTCAATCTCGTTTTTTTTTTCATATTTTAACGTATTTGAAATGTGGAAATTTTACGTTTTAATGTATAAAATTAAGAGAAGAAAAGTATACATATTTACATTTAGCATAAAAGATGAAGCAGTGATGGACTGACGCAAATAATTTGCATGCAAAACGAATTTGCGAAGTTGAAAATGAAAGGTAATAGCGAATTCGTCTTCAGCGTTGGACATCTGTCTGAACATCATGAAAGTGCGTAATAAATTATTTTCCAATTCGTTCGAAATAACAAAAAAAATAAAAAATAAATGTAAGAAAAAGGGTTTTTCGTTTATGCAAACACATTTATTTTCTTGAGGAGATTAAGTTCATTATTTTTTTCTGTTCTAATATTTGAATGTCTCTAAACTCCATGATTTATTCGACGTTTTAATGAGGGAATTCTTAAAAGTTGGATCGAAGCAGAAAAGTTTTTAGCGTGACATCAGTTATGCACGTACCAAAAATTAAGCAAACTTGTAAAGTTTGCGAAAACGCGCAAAGTCCTTTGATGAATCGTGATTCACTGTGGTTGCTCTTCCTCGCGGGAAAATCCAACTACACAGAGACCTACTTGTTGCGTGTTTCCCAATTAATCCAGAAAACAAAGGGATTATATAATGCCATCAATTTATCCCTCCATGCCCCACCTTCTCCGAGTCGTCGTCTTCGTAATACCAATTAGCGCAGATGTTCGAAGACTTTGCATAAAGAAACCTCTAATAGACATCCAACTGATTACATTTTTGAGGCAACGATAATTGAGTGTAATATTTAATACTGCATTTTCGAGATTTGATAAATTTCACAAAAATTATTATGAAAAAAAAAATTAAATTAATTAATAAATTGCATCTGAAAAATGTTGTAATTTATACCGTAAATTAATATAAGTTTAATAGAGCGTGAAAATTTGTAGAAATTTGTAATTAGAAAAGTTATAATAAAGGAAGTTTTTTTGAAGATATTTATTATAGCAGTTGTAGAATATATGAGAAACCAATTAGAATGTTGAAACTTAAAGAACTTTGAAAGCTATAATGGAATTGGTAAACTTTAGTTATTCAAGTAGAAATAAAATAAGAATAAAATTCTAAATACGGAAACAAAAAATCAAAATTTATTGTTTTAATAATTATTAAATGTTTAATTAAAAAAAAATTATTTCATTATAAAAATTGTAATTAAATTATTTTTTTGTTATGAAATTGGAGTATTAATTTATATTATAAGAAATGGCTACGTATTATTTAATTTTCGTTCTAAAAGGGGTTATTTTTTCTTAATCTAACATTGATATATTGCGAATGCAAATGGTGAAATTTGCGTTTTGGCAAACGTGAGGAATGGCATTAAAGCGGATCGGTCAAAGGTCGAACGGCCTATGGTCCCATCCATTTCCAAGTGCGGTCGTTCAAATGGGACCCTCCATTAGGAAAAGTGACCACCGTAGTTCACCTCCCATCGAGATGCAAATTAATGACTGCAAGAGAGAGACACGTACAAAACGTAGAGAGAGAGTTAGAGGGAGAAAGCTGCTACAATTCCTAAACCTCAATAATTTGAACAAATAATTTATAAATTTAAATAATAATTTAATTAAAATATCATTTAAAGTAAAATTTTAATTAAAATCTTTAATTATAGTTAAAATATTTATAAATAACCCGGCACATCCACCAAATTATTTTAATTACTTATAAACTATTTTTAACAATACAATATTTTGAATAATTTCTATAAATTAATTTAATTTTAATTATAACGAGGTAACATTTATTTTGGGTTTAATAATAATTAAATTTTCATATATTACGAATAGTTTTAAACACTTCAATTAAATAATATATAATAATAATAATTTAAATAATATTACATAATTATATTTTTGAATCCGGAAATAATTTGACCGATAGCAAAAATTTGAAATATATTGTATTGAAAAAATAAATTTATTATAAACTAATTTTATGACAAATCATAATTATTCAAATAATTTATGTGTTTTCGACGTTTTTTGATTATTTTTATTGTATAAAATATTATTTTATACAAATGAAAGTAATAAAATATTTATAAATTAGATAAAAAAGTCATAAAATATTTATCAAAATGTTGCAGCTGCAAATCGCGATGAGTCAGATGCAGCTGCGAATCTCGAAAGTTTAAACCAAACCTTATATGGACACCTGGTCTCTACGTCACAATGAATCATCTGCACACCTACTAATCGCAAACATTAAAAAATACTCATATAGGCATGAAAATTAATGCGTTTTAATTGGTAAATTACAAAAATATAAAATTGTAAATTTATCAATAATTAGTTATAAAAAAAAAAAATTTTAATTAACCAAAATTAATTAATTAAAGGAAAAATATTTGTTAACTTCTTTAATTCTACAAATTGATTAATTTTGTATAATTAAATATTTTCAGTAGATTGTCTATTTTCTATTATAAATAACAGTATTTTTTTGTATTTTTTTTAACAGTAAATGAATATTTTTAATTAGCAATAAAGAATTTAATGTGTTGAAAGGATGTCCTTGTTTCGGCAATGATATTTACTGGCGAACACATAAATAGATAATAAAGAAGGAGTAACGATAATGTCCCTTAATATTTGATATTATAGCCGATAAAATAAATAATGAAAGCAAAGAAAAAAATAAAGTAAAATAATAATAAAAAAAAGGGAAACAGAACTGGATAAAGGATAAAGTAGTCAGACGATATTCGTTTTACGACCTTTCGCACTCTTATTTCGCCTTATGTTATTAAACTGAAAATTATAATGTATCATTTTTTTACATAATTTTCTTTCAAAATTGTAATGCAATTTTTTCATACATAAAAATATCGAATTAATTAAGTTTTTTAACGATAAAATAACCTTGAATTTTTGTTAATAAAAAGAATTTTAGTTAATAAAAAAATTAATAAATATTAGAATATATTTGTACTTTTAGTTTTAATCAATTTTTTTGTTAGTTTTAGAAACTATTGGAAATAGAAATGTAAATTTAATGAAAACTAATTTAAAGTAAAAAAAATAAGGAATGAAACTGTAGCATTTGTGAGGGTAGAGAGAAATTACGGACACCGGAAATTGGAGCATCAGTAGTTTAATATCGGCGCGGGAAGGTTGGGGGAGTGCAGGACACAAATTCGCTTGATTAAATTTTTAATTTAGCTTTAGCCCGTTGCAAGAAGCATCCTCCTCCATCTTCATCCATTCTTACGTAATTTTATTCATGAAAGCTGAAAGTCCGACGACGTCGTCGCCGCTATCCTCTGAACCGTGTAATCGAAGCACAACACCACATTCAATATTGTAATTGTCCGACGTCGTGCGGTCTCAATCTTTTACGTGAATTGTAATCCGAATGCACTGAACTCAATGCAGATGAACAGAGAAACAAACAGTTTCAAATGCATACGCAATGCTTTTGTCAAGTGCAATACATCAACGAGGAAAACCAGGTCAAGCTTGAAACCATCGGATGACTTTTCCTATTTATCTAAACACTCGTTGTATACGTAATTCGCAGCATGCAAAAAAATAGGAACTAAATTAGAAACTTGTGAAACTCTAAAAACGTTAGTTATTAAATAGTTTTCTTTTGTAAACATTCAATTCAAAATTCATGAAATCTTAACTTTCCTTCATTTTGCATTTGAATAGACGCGTGGTATAATTATCATAAATTACGAAAATCGTCACTTGTTGGAAGTTACAAAAGGAAAGGCGACATCGTTGAATGGAATTGAAGCAACTCCAAACAGAATTTCGTGCAATTTGCTAGCTTATTACGTGATGTTATGATACGGAAAGCGGAGCAATAAAATGCAGAGAAATTTACTTAGTTTTTTGTTCATCACAAAAGCAAAACTTTTATGAGCTGTTATATTTGACGGTTTTTTTCCCATTTAATTGCTTATTAACAATTTATTTAATAATTAAAGCTAATAAAACCAGAGTTAATTTAGGTGTTAGTAATCATGTAATTATCAAACGAAATTTATTTATTTTTCCTTTATATTAATTAAAATTATATAACGTTTATAATAAATATAATTTTTGTAATTTAGAAGGATTTAAAATGAATTAAATTATAATATAATAATTTGCATTTATAAATATTAAAATAAAATCAGAATAAGTTTGAAATATAAACATGTCTCCTTTATTCGCAAATTCAATTACGTAACTGTAAGAATTGCTCTAACTTTTTTATGAATCCTTAAAACTTCGTGGACGTAAAGTTTCCCATATTTTTTTTCGGTTCTTTTTTTAGAGGGTAGACGTTTATAAATAAATGCGGGATGTTCGATTTACGACGGGGCGAAACGAATTCACGTAAACTACACCCGTTTTTTAGTAAAGTATGTTTCGGAGTAGCACGATTCGGAAAATCGCATTTCGACTAGCAAACATGACGAACGCTTTACAAGCGACGACTAATTTGCGGTTTCAGATTGCAGAGGATATAGTGCGGTGACGGGCAGCAAACTTCCGACAGGAAACCATAGGAACTGCATTACAGATGCGCACTTATTTTTCCCCGTATTAATTTGCTGTTCGTGCATGAAGGAAATTTAATATAAATTTGTAATTAGGAAGCGAAATTCATGATAAACTCAATTTACATTTTCAGTAAACATTAATTAAAATATATTTTACGTAATATTTTATTAAGCACTCATTGTTAAAAATAAAAATAATATAGATAAAAATTTCTTTTTTTTTTGGTAAATGTATACATTTTCTTAATTTTATTTTTGTTATGCACCTGATGAATATTCATGTAGAAAGTATTTTACTTTTATAAAATGTTCTTAAACTACCATTCATCTTGCTGCAGAGATTATAAACTATGCTCGTTCCATCTCATCGCAGATTTAATGCTCTAGCGCGTTGAATACTTCGTCGAAACTTTGGACTTTGGCTTAACGCTAATGCCCACGCATTATCGCGTTAATACGAACTAATCGACTATTATCATAATCAAGAAAATCCTCAAGGATAAATGCATATATTTTTTTGTACAGCGATGTTCTAGGGCAGTAAAAATACGTTTTTGTCTCGACTCGTTTTCACAAGAATGAACACGCTGAAAAAAATGGCAGGGGGATGAAAGTTAAATGAGGGAGTAATGATGGAAATTGCGTCGGCACAGGGAAAATTTAATGAACTACCACCCAACGCTGCGAGAGACGTGTTTATGTAATATTTAATAAGTGCGAGCGAGAGAGATGTGAAAAGCGCGAGGAAATGGTGTCGACGAAAGAGGATCAACTTGTGTCTTCTCCTAGCGGAGATCACCAGACGTAAACATGACGGAGAAAATAAAGGGGAAAACGATAACTGCAAATTGCTTAATCCTTAGATCGTCTGGGTCACACAGTAAAATCATTGTTAATTATTAATTGTTATAAAATAAAATAATATGCACATTTACAGGTCAATGTAAGTATTTATATTTTATTTTAATTAAGTTAAATACTTTTTCTTAAAGTTTCATTACAATTATGTAAACTAATAATAATACAGAATAAAATTTTCAAGTGAGTATAGAATTTTTTTTATAGTAATTTCCTTCTTTGAAATTAATGAAGCAACTATTATTCTTGTTGTAATTCTGTATTAATTGAATACGAAATTAGTTTCATCCCTTCTAAAATATGAATATTGCATTTATAGTTTGTCGAGGAGAAACGTTCAACTAATTTATACGTGATAGGTGAGCGCTACTCTTCTCTCCTCTTGTATTCTCCTCTAGTCTTATGTAATGCTCGTTGATTTATTAAAATATTGATCAGTTTGCGGAGGCGGTGTTTATGTACGTGTGCTTAATTTATTTGCATATTCCGTCGCTCCAAAATTTGAAAATAGGTTACCAGGAAATGTAGATGTAACATCGCTGTTTATTTCTATAAATAATCCATCATAAATATTCAAAGTTTTTTAATAATTTCTTACAAGAAATACTAACTTCTTTGTTAGAAAAATAAATAAATATTATCTTATATAAAGATGCATTTTTTTTAAATAGAAATATACTATTTTTTACAAGAAAATTTATAATATTTGTCTCTATTTTGAAATAATTGTAAATTGATGTTTTAAATTAAATTATGTAATAATTTCTAAAACTTGTCTTATATTTAAAATAATGAAAATATTAGAAAATTAATGTTTTATTTATAAATAATATATATTTTTTCAATTTTTCTTCAAAAAATATTCATATCTTTTTTAGGAAATGCGGTTTTCTGAATGCAGTGATATTTGTGCTGAAAATATACAATGTCCGACGTCGTTGAAAGATATCGAAAGTAATCGGAAGTACTGAAACGTTATCAAGAAATAAAGTGCCGCTGCATTTTTCCGACAACGGCAGGAAACTCTTAGCGATAAATTGTAGCATAAAAAACCGCGATTTGCCATTGAAGTTTACTTACACAACATAGTATGTAAGAAAATCGTCAGTTTCTTATTTATTTAAAAATATACTATAGTTACTAAAATTTAAGATAAATGTAGTTTAATTTGTTGTTAAATTTTAACAAATAAATATTATTTTTGTTGTCATTTATAGCTAAAATTTAATAATTTACTAATAATAATGTGTAGTTAAAATTAACATTCTGATTGTAGAATTTGTAATGTAACACTGTATAATTGGATGATTTCATATTAAAACGTTGATGATTAGAACTATGAAATTTTCGCTCATAATTTTATTAGTATTGCGAATGCAGCCGGGATCCACGTGGAATTGCATAATTGAATACGAGCACGACTGAATAATTCGAAATGATTATCAATCTCGACGGGGGGCTGAGCTCACGTTTTGCGTTTATTTTTAACACTTCCATGGTGAGCTTTGATCGCAGTTCGTGCAATTAATTACGTACGATGATTCGCCTCCGGCGAATAAACAAACCGAAAATGGTGCAATTAGTCAACATCAAGTTTTTTTTGTTTAAACGATATATTTTTCCCCAAGACTATTTATTTTCCAATTGCCATAAAAAAAGAAACACGTAGTTTATCTATTGGTATCTTCGAAAACCCATTCATCTATTTGATAGAACAAATAGTGTTTATTGTAGAATTTGTAATTTTCAGTTTCAGAGACAATTTATCAAAAACGCAATTTCTTTTCAGTATTTTTTAAAGAAATTGGGGTAAAAATATACAGATTTAAAAATAAATGGTAATTTATTTGAGTGTCCTTAAAATAACGTGAAGTATTCAAATATGTAAATTAAGGCTGAAAGTGATAAAATTTCCATTTCGTTTTAACTCTTTCAGCCAATATTGGGTCTATTTGCATTACTGAAAATTAAATAAATCTACAAAAATATGCAATATTCATTGTAAAAATTGATTTAGAATAAATATTTCTTTGTTTTTCAAAATATTTCAATAAAAAATATTGATTTTATATTAGTGATTTATTTTTGTGTTACTGTTTACATTTATAGAATTATAACTCGTGAAGTATTCAGATATGTAAATGAATGCTGAAAGTGATAACATTTTCATTTTGTTTTAACTCTTTCAGCTAATTTTGGGTCTATATGCATTACTGAAAATTAAATAAATCTCTACAAAAATATGTATTAATTATTGTAGAAATTAATTTAGAATAAATATTTAAAGTTTTCTTCATTTTTCAAAATCTTTATAGAATTGTCATATATTTCAGTATATATTTGTAGCAATATTTTATTTTAATTATTTATTGATTTGAATATTTTTTACATAAAATTTAAAGGACTGGAATGGAAAGATGAAGAAATGCAATTATAAATTGTTCCGTTTCCGTGCTCTCGAGCTAAACATTAGTTTCCATTAACTGCGGGTTTCCACCCGCTTGATATTGCCATTGGCATTAGTCTAATCCAGTTCCAGGTCCTAATTACTACGTGTTTCCAATACGCTTCGATTTGCAAACGACGTGGCCTTAAGTATACACGAGTCTTGTAAGTAGTCCTCGACAGTAGCAAAATACAAGTATTTCCAAGCACCAATTTACGACTCACTTCTTTCATCTCATAAAATGAAGTGCATATGTTTTAAGGGCCATTCGATACATCTGAGCTTCCAGATACTAAAGAAAAACTGTATGAAAGTGTGTTACCTCATATACTTGCTGTCTATACAATATATATATATATATATATTATATGCATGTGTACAAGCTGGCGGCAGTTTTGTAAGAAAAATAAATAACAAACAGTGATAGTAATAAATATGAGCTCTTACGCTGTTACTGTGCGCAGAACTTCATCGACAAAAGTCCTTTGTGCAAGTCGCACGAGTTATGTAATATCTTCTTGCATATTGGATCGAGGACGCTCAAAGAAACGCGGATGTGCTTACATAAATAAATGGTACTCTTTTGTGGGCGCGTACCGTGGGGATGGTCCACGTACGGATGGTGAAAAGTCGCCGTGATGCGACGTAATAAATACTGTAATATTCTGTTAACCGGATGGGCTTTTGACAGTGTACTTCGAGCCGGGGGAATGCATAAAGTATTCGCTGCAAATTGGAAACGATCCGAAATTTACGAGGATTTTTTTTCTTGTTGTAAATGAGAAAAAGTTGCGTAATAAAATACGCGCGTTCACGTAATGTCGTTATGGGAACCGGGGGAGATATTTCGTGATAATTTCGAGAAATTTGAAAATAATATTAAAAGTTTTACAATGATCTATGCTTCCGAATTGTAGCAAAAAAAAAGTACCATAGTATTTTCATAACTTTTCATTGAAAATAATAATAATTCAAGTTCGTATTGAAATATTTTCAATTTAAATTTCTTGTTGTTTTTATCCAATTACTTTTTTATTTTTTAAATAAAATAAATCATATATTTATTATTACTAATTAAAGCAATAAAAGTATCTTCATATTTTAGTTTATTTCTTAATAATTATAGATTTTACCAAATATATTTAAGTAATAAAAGTGTCTTTACTTTTTAGTATATTTCTTAATAATTATAGATGTTACCATATAAATTTAAGTAGAAATGTAAAGTTTAAGAAACGTAAAATTACATTTGAAAGTAAGCAATCCATATGAATATTAAGATTTGAGAAGATAATGAAGATATTACTTACTTTTCGCTTGGATCTGGCTATCCTCTGATCCCTGCAGTTCTCAGCCTCGCCGGGTATCCGATGGCACCAAATCATCACTGCAATGCTGGTATAGGTAAATAGCAGCACCGACAGCGGTATGATGTACTGGAATATCAGCAGCACCTTTGTGTACATTTGGCCGTACTCTTCGCCGATGGTGGACCATTCCTCTTTGCACAAGTACCTATGCAAACCCAATTCCATATCATAACATCGATCTTGCTTTTCAAGCAAACATGAAGATAATAATAACAGGACGGAAGAAAGGAGAGTATCCGTATCCGCATTGAGTCAACGATCGATACAATCGGAATCCAAGCATACATTATAACAATACATAATATAAACAGGATTAAATCACAATGAAAATAAAATTTAGTAAAATTATTGATTTATTATTTAGATTTATTAAGCCAATAGATGTCGTATAGAATAAAATAGAAAATGCTGAGTATAAATCTTTTTGTATGAATTCGAAGACAATCTATGTAAGTATACTAATGTCAATAGTGGATCCAAGAAAACCAGAGTACATCAGCGATAACAATGGTCGAAGCGAGGCGAAATGCATTTGCGACGTTCGCAGACGTCGTAATCCGTTCTGGTCTAGAAACGAATGTGTTATGTAGCTGGAGGATCGCGTCTAGACAATCTCGGAGAAGGTCCTAAATTCTCTACGAAAGGATTGCCTCGTTGAATGATTCATATCGGTTTTGTCCTGCACGCGTAGATAGCGAGGCTCGCATCGCTCATTCGGTCTTAATTTAATTCACATACTATATATATATGGGTTTTCTCCACTTTTCCAAACGCATTTTTCTCACTCCGGAGGAAATATGAAATTATATTTAAATGGAGCAGAAATGAAAAATTACCCATTCCACTTCAGTTACATTATTTACCAAGAGATTTAGTCCACAAGCACAGTTTTTGCAATTAGATCACGTAGACTTTAATCACGTAACTGTGTCATTGTAAAATTACATTAATTTATTAAATTCTCAAATATCTTAAACAAAATTTTATGAAATAGATTTTTTTTCCTACATTTTTTTAAATTTTATTAAAATTTTATGAAATTAGCAAATTGTAATTAATCAGGAAAGCATTTTTTGTATTATTTAGTTCAGATTTTAGAAATTCTTAATTTTTACAAAGAAGTAAAAGTATTATTAATGAATTGTTATATAATATTATTTCTTTCCAATTCTCAAATATCTTAAGTAAAATTTTATGAAATAGATTTTTTTCTTTGCTAGATTTTTTTTTAAATTTAAGTAAAAATTTATAAAATTAGCAAATTGTATTAATTAGTTCAGATTTTAGACATTCTTAATTTTTATAAAGAAGTAAAAGTAACACTGATGAATTAATGTAAATTATATTAACATTTTTTATATAATATTATTTATTTACAATTCTCAAATATCTTAAATAAACTTTCATGAAATAGATTTTTTTTCTTTGCTAGATTTTTTTTTTAAATGTAAATAAAATTTTATAAAATTAGCAAATTAATTACATCAGAAAAGTATTTTTTGTATTAATTAGTTCAGATTTTAAAAATTCTTATTTTTTTACATCACATTACATTTTTTTAATTTTATTATAATGAATCAATTCTTAAAGATTAAACAAACTTTTCTTTAAGATTTATGTCGAAACTTAAATAAACCGAATCCGCAACACCTCTTCAACTTATATTTATGTTTCCTGCGGAGCGAATCAATTAAGTCCGCACGTTCCTCTCCATCGCGCATATAGAAAAAAAAACTGTATCTTCGGATCAGTAATAACACTAAATCAGTCGAACTAAAATATTAACTTATATTCGAGTTCAACATAAATCCACTTTATATCTCTCGTATTATTGCATTTATTTTTGTACCGAATCAAATCTATAATACTAATTCTAGCGTTGTAATAATTAAAATTAACATTTTTCTGCTTTGTAGAGTGCATTTTATTTTTTCCGTCCACGAATTTTCGGCCAATCCAATTAATGGTGAAGTGCACTCTGGCGTAAATCGCGATTTTAAGCGAGAATATTAATCAGGAAAATCACGTAATCGATTCGGCTTCGAGGATGGGCGCAAAACTAAATTATGCACAACCTAGCAAATACATTTTTTTTTCAATGTTTTGTTTGTTTGATATGCTCGTTTTTTTCAGCATTGTTTTTTTAGGTATTTGAATAATGGACTGCTGAAACTTTGATTGTGGCGTTGTCAAAGCCACGTAATTTACTAAAAAAAATGTAATTTTTTTTAAATAAAATTGTTACTTTTTTTCATACATTTTAAAGTCTATATTGAAATAATATTTCATTATTTTTTTTAAGTTATTTAAATACAAGTTGAATCAATAAAATATACTTTTACGTAATAAAATATACTTAGTTTACGTAATTTGTAATGTTCCAATGTTATTTTTTGTAAGGTTTTTAAAGACATTTTCATTGAATTATAGAAATTTTAAAGATTTACAGTTTACGTAATTTTAACTATTTGCATTTTGTAATGGCTTTAGAAACAAGTAAAAATCTTAGAATTTACGTAATTTGTAATGTTCTTATATTATTTTTTTAAGGTTTTTTTTTAAAGACAATTTAATTTAAACATTGAATTATAGACATTTTAATGTTTTACAGTTTACGTAATTTTAATTATTTTCATTTTATAATGTCTTTATAAACAAGTAAAAATTTATAATGTTTTTTCTAAGAAATTCGGAAAATGCAAAAGTTTACTCAATGATAAAAAATAAACACTTTCCTCATGTGAACAACAATTAGGATTCACGTAGACAAAGAAATGTACAAGCAAACCTTCAGTAGAAAGAAACTTGGCCCAAACGATCCCAATTACAATGAAGCTTTCACTGTGAAGTTTTTCCTTCGCTCCCCTTTTATTTAAACTCTTTTGCTTTCTTCTCTCCTGTTATTTTTTGTCCACGTGGAAAAACTGTTACGTAATTGTAAAGGTCACGCCGTTTCCTAATTTCGCGCCACATTAATTTGATTATGTCGTGTATGCGCGTTCAACGAAAATAACGCTCGAAAAAAGCACAATTCACACACACACACAAAAAAAAAACAATTCAAAAACCACTCAGTTTAATGAAAGTTAAATATACCAAAAAAATTTTTTTTATGTTTAATTGATTATTCTTTTTCGAATAGAAATAACAAAGCTTTCAATAAAATAATTTAATTTTGCATACAATTTTGCATTAACGTAATTTCCTGTGTAAATTATAGGGCGGATATATCCGCCGAATGTTTTAGTTTGAACGTAGACTCAATTGGCTCAATTAAACCATGTAAAGTTCTCAGCTTATTCCTCTTTGCAACCCCGAACAATAGTTTCGTTAAAAAAGTAATTTTCCGGAGAGCAAATGCATCCGCTCAACGTGTAATTTACATTTCCGGTGACCAATTTTTTTTGTATCCATTCGGAAAACAACGCGTCAAAGCCCATTCTCCGCATGAAAAGCTCGTACATTATTTTTTTTGTACTATTTGCAACGGAAAACGGAAACGGAATTCAGGCGCGCGTGTATGCAAAGCCACCCTTCACTGGACGGAGGGTGGAATTCGAATTCGCTTTAATTGCGTCGAGGGTGGTTTGAAATCGCACGGCGGTAATTAATTTCCGAAAACATTCATCATCTTCCATTCCTCGCGCCACCAACAATAGCTTGTCCGTCTAAGACGTATCATCTTTTTTTTTTCTTCTCTTTTTTGATGCATTGAAGGCATCCCTCGTTTCAACATCGTCCCTCGATAAATCTTCATCACCATAAACCTACGAACGTAATCGATGCGAGTGATGTTTCCTTCTGGTAAGTTTTTTTTCTTCTTCTTAGGCTGAAGGGTGTCATCAATATGAATTGGTGGAAACGTCTGGGACAAATTCAATTTAACCTTAGGAGAAATATCACATCAATATTAGCTCAAATTTACTCCACAATCGAAATAATTTACATTAAAAATATCATTTTTCTAAAAAAATAATTTCTGTTCCCATATTTCATTCGATTAAAGTATTAATCAAACACAAAAGTTTAATCCGCTCGATATAAATTTCTTTCCTGAAACTTTTTCAAACTATTTTTTATAGCTAAGATTTACGAAAGTAATATTTCAAACTGTTTGATTAGAATTAATTAAGTAAAGTTTACAAATTTATATGAACTGAAGAAAAACTGTTTTTCATGTGGAATTTTAATTATAATTATGTAAAATGATTTTAAAAATAATGTTTTATGAAAATTAATTATATTCGTTGATTAATTTTTAAATTAGTTAATTGGAAAAAATGTGATTAAAAATTTACGATTAGTTTAATATTCATTAATTCTAACTTTGTATTTAAATTATATATTTGATATTGTTCTTTTCTTCGTAAACTTTCAAAAACTATTGTTGTTGCTAAAGGCTTTATGCAGCGTATTTGTGAAATCCTTGTGGAAGTTACGTAATTAAATCGTTTGTGCTTGTCTTGTTACGTTGCAAATCGGAGGCTTTGGTCTCGAACGTCGACCAATAATTAAATCCAATTAAAACCGGCCACATTTCATAGAATTATTTCAGCAGGAAATTCGCCCGATTTTCACCGAATTCCGTGCGTTGCAGTTAAATTAATTTTCCCGCCACTGGAGTCGGTCGAAAAGACGGACAGAAATTTAATATGCAAGTTGTTTTGTTTGTCCACATCAGTTTTTTTGTTCGCTTTCAAACTCTCTTTATTGGAGGACGAAATTATGTGACGCCAGCGGGGGTGTCGTTGCGTCCATCGGTTTTCAGGATTAATTACGAAACTTCGAACGAAAATTTTTGCGGCAATTTGGGCCAAGGACTTTAATGCTTGATTACGCGTATAATGAAGGGCGTCTGCTTTTGGGGTGAAAAAAAAATGTATATATATATAATAATTAAGGGAATGATGAAAAGAAAAAGTAACCCGGAAAAACGCGCGGTTTTCAGGACCTTTCTTTGTAATTACGCTGCGAGGAGGATGGATTGAATTTGGAGTGAATTCAACTCGTTCTCATCAACTGCTCAACAATTAAAGTTAATTCGCATTGTGCGAAGAACGGACAATGCTTCGGGATTTGAATGAAAACTTGGGGAATCGTCAGAAACTACTACATTACAGAAACCGTGCATTTTCCTTAGCGCATTCACCGTTTTCTTAAGAGCAAGCGAGAATCCAAGATTGTTCACGCTCGAAATAACAACCATCATCTTAATTGCTCACTAGACACGAGTAAAACTAGTTTTGTACCATAAATAAAACTTTGAAAATCTGGACAATTTACAAGTAAATTTATTTAATTAAATTTAGTAAATATAAAGCAGCAAATTGTAACTTCTATATTAGTTATTAAGTCATATTTCATGAGATACGAAATCCTATACAAACAATAAACTTCCACAAGAAGCAACTTAAGGTATTATCCACCTTACATAACAGTTAATTAACTCAGGTATAGTCTTACTCGAGCAACGTCGATTGTGTTAAACTATAATTTTCTCGTCTCTAAACAGTGAAGATTACAAACTCCAATTTGTACTACTAAAAGCAAAATTAACGTTTTGAGGCTGTTGAAACATGTAAACTATTAATTGCGTGGAAGGAAATTCATGTTTTCTGCGGTTGATGATGGCGCGATACGCGGAATGCAATAACATGTCATCAAAAGCGACCGATAAAATTGATTCTGTTTGATTGAAAAAAAAAAATCGCTCGTGTTTTAAACCAACAACAAGGGTTGGAAAACCGTTGATGGAGAAAACCTCCGACGGTTTGTCCTCATCCCCTAAACCGCACAAAAGCGGTTTTGCGAATTTCGAGCATCCAACATTCACCTGCTATTATCCTCAGCCTGAAAAATCGCTGCAGTTCATTATTTTACAAATTAAAAAAGTTCACTGAAAAATATAACTATTTTTCAGTTAAAAACTATACACGCAGCAATTTTTGAACATTCCATAAATCTATTTATTTCTTTACTAAATCGAAAAATTTATAATTTTGGAGCACAACAAAACTCGCCTAGATTTTCTATATAATTTATAGATTTACATTTTTTACTGAAAATTATGCGATTTTTCCAATAAAAAAACTGTTTAATTTCATATTTTTATTATTCTCTGAAAAAAATCAAGAAAATCAACTGCCGTTACAAACTGGAATTTCCCAAGTTTATTATCGGTTATTAATTAAAAATACGTTTATAAATTGAAAAAAATAAAACACATTTAGGCACAATTTCAATTATTTTTGAAAATATTCAATAATAATATATTTCACTAATTTTGTATACGAATAATAAAAATGTTTATAATAAATTAATATTGGTTTTAAAATTAAATAAATTTTTAATTATTATTTTCAGATTTTAATAGGAAATCCGCGCAACGTAAATTGAATTAAAAAGATTCATTATCTTTTTTGTGTAAAATAAATCTGTTTTATTTCTGTTTCGAATTCAATAAATGTACTGAAAACATAGTTAAAAAATATTAGAATTTTGTATACAAAAGTTTTTTTATAACATGAAATACAAGAATCGTAAATAATCCGAAAATATAAATAAAGTAAATGGATTTAAGTGTTATATTTGTCTTGTGGGAGAAAATGTAATTAAACGTAAACTCTTGGTAAATGCAATTCGCTTAGCCGAAAAATGAACGAGAGAATGAAAATAAAGTAAAGTTACGAAAAAAATAATAATAAAAATAATAGTAATAAAGTAAAGAGGAGAGAAAATCCAAGGAAGATGGAAAAATGCTGGCTCGAGGTAGGACGGTAATTACAATTTGCATTAATTACACTTGAATCGTGGAGGGGTCGGAGGAAATTACAGTGGAAAAAGAGAAAAGAAGAACCGAGTGTAAAATGGGAAGCGAATGGAAATTGGAACCGAGGAGAGCCACACAAAAAAAAAGTAGAGAAAAAAGAGAGCTTCGCATGGATTTGGACCGAAAATATTAAATAATTAATAGGATTAAGTGCATTCGCAAATGCACTGTATAGTGTTGTTTTTTCCCATGCTCTTTTATTATTTTAAAATCATGTTTATACGCGCAAAACATACTTTTTCAGAGCTTTACAAAATAAGTAAATAAAACATTGTTGTAAATAAAAGATGATGGAGTTATTAACTTTATTTTTTAATATAAAAATATAAACATTTACAACTGAAGATATTAAAGGACACATTAAAATGAACACTTAGATTAGATAACAATAATCGTCTATAATCGTGTGCAAATGATATGGCGGATATATCCGCCGCTTGTGATTAAATGTACATATTATTAATCTATGTATTCCATTTATAAATTATTTTTGTTCCATTCAATTTAATTAATTGCTCACTCTTTATGTTCGTTTATCAGAAGGCTAACACTACTTTCGTTGCCTGAGGCTAATTGAAAGATCGCTTAAATTTTCATTAGCGATAATTACGTCGATCCAGTTCAAACCATAATGTGTTTCCCATTGATGCAAAACCCGGAACTTGAGGTATTGTTCTTGCATAATATAGATCCAAAAGACGCCTATTATGCATATATTTATATAGTATTAGTCGTCTAAAATTATTGTAAAATAAATCCATTATATAATTGTACGTCTTTATAATATGTTTCTATTTAATAATCAATGGATTTTGAGTTAATTTAATAAAATGTTTAAAATTAGAATTAACAAAGCTGAAAAATAAAATTTCTCTGAAATTTAGTTGTTTTATCATAAAGAAAATAATATTTAAAATCGAATTTAAGCACAAATTTAATAGAATTTAATTGAAAATGATATAATTTGTAATTAGAAAATGCTTTAATTAAATTTAATTTCGACTGAATATTCATGAAATTAATACGATAATTATGCTTGTATTTTGCGAAAACTGCTTTCGCATTTTAATTAATTATATTCAATAAAATTCAAAAACTATGCACGTTCAATATGAAATATTAGCAGCAACGAAAATTTTAATTATATATTTAAATAAAATTTATTTAATTTGTGTTTGTGGAATAATTTAGTAAATTCAGCAGTATTTCTAAGTATTAATTGGAAGGCTTTACAAGTTTTTAATTGAATCACTCGGAAATTGGTTTGTAGTAGACATGTGAATTATGTGTAGCATCAAAGGGTTGTTACGAAACAGCACTTAATTAATACATTTATAGGATTTTTATTTTATAAAAATAATTACAAAGGTATTATATAATAAATTGTGTGTTGCATTTACAGATATAATAAATAATGTAGTAAATGTGTGCTAATAAATCATGATAAGAAATGGGAGTAAAAAAATGTCAAATGGTTGAAAGTGAACGTTCGTACAATTCACTTAAATTGCGTAAGAAGAAAAACATCTATTTATATATTTATTTATAGAAGCAAGTTTGTTTTCCCTTTAGGATCTGGATTAAATAACTTGCCGAGGGAAGATGCTGTAAATCAAACGAAAGGCCCTTTTGGTTATGGGTAATAAAAGTATCTCCTGCCTACCATAAATGGGGACTAAGAGCAACGCGATAGAGAAAAAAAGGTAGAGAAAGCATACATTATTCATGTAGGCAAAACGGTAGACTTTTTTCCAATTCAAAAAGCAGATTTATACAGTTCTTTAGTTCGAAAATGTTCTTGTAAAGTTGAGTAATTGCATTTTAAATTATTTTAGTTTTTATGCAATAAGAAAAAATAAGCATTTTACGTTTATTTAGTTTAAAAGTAATTAATTTGTTGCAATTTAAAATATTTTAATTTAATTTATATGTAATGGAAATGTTACTTTTGAGAAAAAAGATATTTCATTTCGTTGAAGACTTTTTAAGTAATTAAAGTTTTCATTGAGATAAATTATAGGAAATTGCAACTTGTTTTTTTTTGTTTGCGAGTGATAAAAGTCAAGGAGAGAGAGTGAGATGAAAGAAGAAAATTGATCGTGCGGAATGAAGATAGCAAAACGCGGATTATCGTAAATCCCTGTGGGAAAGCGTACGGGATTTAATACCCGGCGCATCCACCATTCGCGGTGACGATAAAAAAAATAAGTAAACACATAAAATATAAAAAACTAAAAACGAAAGCAAATGCAAATCTAGAATAAAGAAAAATCGTGGAAAGAAAATAAATAATATAAAAAAAATTACAATATTTGCATCAGATTTGCAGATAAAAACGAACACTTTCACATTGCATAATTGAAAATAAAGTAATTGAATATGGAAATAATTTTCTTATTATGATGATGCTAATAACATGAAATTTATTACACTTTTGTGTAAATTGTGCTGTTTTTTTTTTTCGTTTTCTGTTAATATTGCGGTCTGTAAATGTAACAAGCGGTTATATTTGAGGAAAAGGAATCCGGCGGCATTTTCAGTGGATTCTCGACGAAATTATATTTCTCTCAATCTCTCTCCGCTTATTTATTTTTACAGTTGTCTGCAGTTATGTACACGTTTCATTCTATTTATCTACACAGATATACAAATACAACTTTTATTAACTTAATTGAAACAGAATTATGAAATTAATTTTTACTTTTATAATTACTTCTTTTGTAATTGGATTTTATATAATTTTATTTTTATTTTATTTTTTAATAATTGAATTAAAATTTTGTTTGAATACAAATTTTAATGAATTAACATATATGAAATTATTTTTACGTTTTATTAATTTCAAAAAGTTTGATTAAAAATTGTTCTCTATTAAATGCAGTTTCAATAAATAATTTGTTTCAAATTATAATTAAAAAAATGAATGTAAAAACGTTTATTTGCCTGCAATATTTGGACTTGTCGTATAGGAACTAATAAATGTTTAATTGAATTTCATTGCAATTCTGGCATAAAATTGATATTATTATTATTACATTGGCGGATATCATTGACATTTTTAAATACAAATATTTTACCTGTATTTAGTTGCGTTTATATAATTACATTTCAGTAAAAATTGAAAAAGATAATAATACTTACAAATCGCATTGTTCGAACCAGGCGTCAGGTTGGTCCACTCGACTGGTGATGGCTGAAGGTAAGACGGTGATCGTTGCCACCAACCAGACGATGAAGATGATGAGTGCTGCAGTCTTCTTGGAGAGCCTAGGTCTTAGAGGCCACATGATAGCGATGTATCGATCGATGCTGATTGCCACCAAAGTGTAGGCGCTCACAAAAACCGAAACTCCCTGCGAGTAATTCACGAAGGGGCAGAGGAAGAAGCTGAAGGGCCAGTACTGCAGCAAATAGGATATAGTCGTGAACGGTATGCAAAGTATGGTGATCAGTATATCTCCAATAGCCAAATTCATGATGAAGAAATTGGTGACCGTCCTCATCCTGGGCGAAGAGATGACGATGTAGCAGATCATGCCGTTGCCGAAGAGCGAGATGGCAAAGACGATGCTGTACATCGTGTAAGTAACGCCCAAGAAGTAGGGCGACTTCAAGGGACCGGACCTCAGGCTGCAATCCGTGAAGTTGTAAGTCTCATTCAGGAATGTTTCGTTCCACTCCTCCATCTTTCTCCGAAGGAAAATCAAAGACGGATAAAAATAAAGTACGGCTTATACCGTGACCATCTGATCCCGCACCGTCATCTTTGACCTGAAAATAAGGGTTTCCATTAGATGTGCAAAGTTTGTTCAAACACAACCTTTCTTCGTCTCCCTCCCCCAATCATCTCAGTTGCGGCTTTAAAACTGCGATTGCCGCTTTTCCGGTTTCTGTTTGAGTTTGATACGAATCTTCCCCTTATTCAAACCCAACAGTTTCCATCGATTTTATCACAATAAAATAAATAAATCGTGCACTTATTATGCAACAAAAATATGTAAAAGCAGAAGTTATTTAATTGGAATTGTGCATTTACGTGGTCAAGTTATTCCTAAATATAGAAACTAATCGATTCTTTCCACATTTCTTATACTTCTCAGCTCGAATTATGAAACGAATTTTATAGTTTCATGACCTAAATTATAAATTAATTTATCAAATTTCACTTAGAAACAAAGATGAAACAATCTTCAATTAGTTTAACTATAAACAACAATTACACATGTATTGTTAATCAAGATTTAACGTGCAGACTAACAACTATTATTATCACGTTTGGCAAATTACAGATAGACTTTTGAAGTTTATATTGCGTAAGAATTATATTTATATTATAATAAGAATCGTCGCGGAACGTAATTTAACTTTGCAATCTCGAAATTGCTTGCCCCATTAAAGTAACTCGAGTTTGTCGCGTCGCGTCTGAGAGTTTTCGTATTCTGCGTTGATTTAGTGCGTGATTCTCGAGGATTTTAGCCCACGCAAACACAATAAGTCACCTGCTTCCTGTGCGAAATAAACGTCTTCACACTTACAGTTTTAATAAAACAGAAATTGATATTTTTTTATTATTATTTTAATAAGAAATCTTTGTATTAATTTAAGTATTCTTAAATTATAATTAAAATTAATTTGATTCATGATTAAACTTTTTTTGATGTTACATCAAAACAGAAATTACGGTCTTAAATTTTGAAAGGGATATGAAGATTGGTTTCAAAGTAATAAGGTTTTTTTGATGGGAAAGAGGAAGGGCTTTGATTTACCTTCGTCTTTGCGAAGGTAAACAAAATCATTACACATGCTGAGCTTTCCCAATTTCGTGTGTGTTGTTTCTTATTATTTTTAGGTGCGTTCGTTCCGATCGGACGATCAGTTTTAATTTAAAATATAAATTGGTTGTACGAGAGGATTCGTGTGTGTGCGCGCGTTGGAGAGAGTGGAAGATAGGAAGAGATTTGTATCTGTTTCAAATGCGAACATGAAATATGCGTGTACACCTTGTCATTAATTACACGCTTCGATAAAAAAAAAAACAACAATCACAAACAGGTGCGAAAAATTCCATTTAATTTTTAGATTTTTCTATCTCTATCTTTTATATAAACATTTGGTTCACTTTTTGTTTTCATTTAAGCAATGAAGAAAAAGTATTTAAGGTCAAAAACGTTCGAATTTTATGTAATATTTATAAAAGTTTAAAAATTACAGTAATTCAAGGTCAAACTTAAATTAATCACTGGTTTTGATCATTAATCCAAGTTAAATTATTATTTTAATGAAAAAAAATGGAACAATATAAAAATAAAGTTGAAAAAAAGAAATAATTTAAATTGCATGTAAATAAATTCGTATAAAATATGTTGATATTTGCTGGCCTTTGTTACAATTTAATTAGTAAAATGCAAATGTGGGTTTCATTCAGATTTTAAATGTCATTGATGAATTAAACGAAAAGCAAATTAATGAAACCCAAATAATTCGGGCTTATGGATTTTGGTTTCAATAAAATTTATTTAGTAATTTGTAGTGCAGTTTATTCATTGATTGTATAAAAAAAATACAATAAATTTTCATCAAAGTAAAAAAAAAAACTGTATTATTCTGTATCCAATAAATTTCTTAAGATTGGTGAAGTTTTCCATTGATCGAATAATCAAAAGTTCCAAACAAATATATTACTTTACTTTGACAGAAAATTAAGTGATGATAAAGGCTAAGGGGCACTTGAGTCGAGACAAAAACTAAGAAAACTAAAGGTCGTGTATACGAAGAAACTGTAGACTTTTCGATCGCTCCTCGTAAATGTAACGGAAGATGTTTGATTAAGAGTTTCTTGTGTATTACGTTGGTTGCAAATAATCTACGGTTATATAAAAAACATTATAAATATAAAAAAATCAAGGTAATATTGTGGAAGGAATTTGAAGGAATAAAACGATTGTGAAAGAGAGCAAAAAATAAGTGTGAACATTAAGTGGAAGAAAAAATGCTTTGGTTATAAATAGGCGTTGGTAATAAATCAGAGATGTACTACGTTCGGTTTGCTGTGGAAATGCTTCTCGTTCTTTTTATATTTTTATATATTTTATTTTTCTTTCAAAGGAAATTATTCTCGAAATCGGCGATGTTAAACGGATATAAATGTGCATCCGGATTGATTCCTAATACCTGTCGGCCTGTGTTAAATTTCTTGAATCGGAATATAATAGGGTCACAATATATGTAGATTATTTAAATATAAATCCTGCGACGCACGATGGATTTGCATGTAGCTTTGGTTTTTGTTTGGTAGGACTTTCCGAAGGAATTCTCTTTCTGCTCGATGGTTTAGGTTGCGTGTGGGTGGAAGAGGATGAGGTATTTCGCGTAGCTCTAAGACCGTCGGTGAAATCCGATTTTCATATGCTACGCGAAACGGAATTGCTTTGATTTAACAAAATATCGACATCAAATACAAAATCTCAATAGAATCAACAATAATGAAAGAAAAGATTTATTTCTAATAAAGTTTTAATGCATTATTTTAAATCCTGTTTAGAAAATTTGATAAATTTTAATGCAAATGAAATTAATAAAACCGTAAATATTTTATTCGATAAAAATTGCCTTATTTGTAATTACTAAAACGCAATTTGATGTAGGTGTGCACGCACGTGCATATTTAGATAATGCGTATTTGAGTATAAAAATAGTGCGTTTCGCACATTTTTCAATAAATCGTCACGAAGATTCATCTGCAGCTGCGAATCTCATAAATTAATTAAAATTTTTTAAATTTTTATTATAGTAAGAAAATTATATATTTGATATAATGTATACTTATGTCATAATTAAATTAAAATACAAATAAACCTATAGTTAAATTTATAAATATTAAAATTATGTTGGTTAATTCATTGCTTACAAATATTTTTCATGCGAATTTATTCGGTTCAATTTTTATAAACTTTTTCTATATTTTATAATATTATACATATTTTATTGCTAAGGAAAACATCTTTCTTATAAGTTACTTGAAAAATAAAAATACTTATTACATTAAAATACAATGAAAATTGTAATCAAATAATAAACATTTTAATTATTGTATTTAGAAATTATTTAAATTTTGTATTCCTTTAGTGAATTTTCATTTTAACAAATCCGACATAAATTTTACGCATTCGATAAGAAAGCAATAAAAATTAGGAGATTATTTTCAAATAAAATTTCATAAACGAAAATGTGACTAATCAGCGTCGCAGTAGAACACCTGCAGCTGCACATGTTTAAACAATCCATATTTGGGCATGAAAATAGTGCATAAACATATTTTGCTATAAGAGTAAGTAATTAATACACGAAACGTCACGAAAGTAATTAATACACGAAACGTTACAAAAAAATTATTGCTGTTGCAAACTTCAAAAATTAATAAAAAAAATTATGTAATTCCAAATTTGTATGATAGTAAGAACATTTTATATTCGAAAAAGTATATATTATTTTATAATAAAATTATAATAAAAATAAACTTATAACTATATTTAAAAATATTGAAATTATGTTGCTTAGAAAATTCGCTGCTTGCAAATATTTTTCGTGCAAATTAATTTGATATATATATATATAATTTATTGGCCAGACAGCAACATACAAAACAAAAAAAAAAAACAAAAAACATTCCATAGATAAATACAAATCATAATAATAACAACCAAAATAAAAATAACAACTCTCAAAATGATTAAGTAAATTCTAACATAAATTAAGAAAACCAAAAAAAAAAAAAAAAAAAAAAAATACAGTCTACATGCTGGCCAAAGGGCTATCGACCGAGGTCTTTCCGCCCGGGAACTTAAATTAACAATAGGACATTATTCAAATATATACATATGTCAAAACGAGAAAAAAAAAAAAAAAAGCAGCACATTAGGAATTAGGAGGGGTTTCAATCAAGGGACATTAGGTATTGGAAAAGGGTTAATGTGGGATATTTAAATTTGGGAAGGATATTTGGATTTCGAGGGGCACAAAATTTAGAGAGGGAGGCGATGTTGGAATCCTTGGATTTAAATTTCAAGGAGAGGGAATGGTATCGGTCAAGGAGAGGGACTATTTTGGTTTTGGAGTAAAGGAGATCATTAGGAGGATTGTGTAGAGGATTATTAGGATGTCGTATTTTGGTGAGGATACGAAGGGCGGAACGCTCGGATACGGAGAGGTTTTTTAAGACGGGATTTCGGCATTGGGAAAGAAGTGGGAAACCGTAGTCCAGGATGGGACGGCAAATGGATTTGTAAATGGATGTTTGGCACCGTATGGATATTTCGGAGTTACGGAAGGTTAAGGAACGGAAATGACGGGATCTGGTTTTAATTTTGGATTTGAGTTGTTTGGAGTGGGAATTGAGGTTAAGTTTAGGATCAAGAAGGATTCCAAGGTATTTAACGAGTGGTGATGGGAAAATGTTATGATTATCCACCGTAACATGGGGAGACGAAGGGGATATGCGGTGGAAAGGAGCAAGGAGTTTTGTTTTGGATGGGTTTATTTTTAGGCGCCATTTCTGAAACCATATCACGGTGGAGGACAGGAGGGTTTGGAGGTTAATTATGGAGGATTGAAGAGAGGAAGCGTGTGAGACCAGAGTGGTGTCATCGGCATATTGGAGAATATATAGGTTGGGATTGAAAAAATTGGGTTCGGGACTATACATGTCATAACAAAACAGATTATACAACAGAGGAGACAGAGGAGAGCCCTGCGGGACACCCTGAAGTGGAAAAAAGGATCTGGAGAAGGAATTGCGGATTCTAACTTTAAGGGATCGATTTTCCAGGATATTTCTTATGATGTTGATAAGGTAGGAAGGGAGTTTTAGACGGGAAAGTTTGAAGAGGAGACCTCTGTGCCAGACAGAGTCGAACGCCCTGGACACGTCAATGAACAAGGCGCTCGAGTGCCGACCTTCGAGGTGGGTGGTCTGGATATTGGAGGTAAGGATAGAGAGAGGAAGAGCAGTGGACATTCCTGGACGGAACCCGAATTGATATGAAGGGATGGAATTGTCGAGGAGGGAAATAATTTTCTTCTTGATGAGGGATTCAAAGGATTTTCCTATCACGGGGAGGAGAGTAATGGGACGATAACCAGAAGGGAGAGAAAGGTCACAATCATTTTTAGGAACACACACAACGATGCCAGTTTTCCACTCACATGGGATATATTGAGACGCTAGACAAAAATTAAAAATTTTAACAATATAGGAGTGAACATCAGGATCGAGTAGTTTTAGGATTTTACGGGATACGGAGTCATAGCCCGGAGCAATTAATTTGAATTTATTCGTATCAATTTTTATACATTTTTTCTATTTTTATAATATAATACATATTTTATTGCAAAATAAAACGTCTCTCTTATAAGTTCCTTGAAAAATAAAAATACTTACGTTATATTATTTGTTTAAATTAAAATACAAAATTTATAAAGAAACAAAAATTGTAATCAAATGATAAACGTTATAATTATTAATTTTGTGTATTTAGAAGTTATTTAAATTTTATATTCCTTTAGCGGATTTTTATTTAAACAAATCCGAAATAAATTTTTGCGCGTTCGATAAGAAAGCAATAAAAATTAGGAGATTATTTTCAAATAAAATTTCATAAACGAAAATGTGACTAATCAACGTCGCAGTAGAACACCTGCACCTGCACACGATTAAACAATCCATATTTGGGCATGAAAATAGTGCGTGTCGCACATTTTGCTATAAGAGTAAGTAATAAAAATTAACAAACACACGAAACGTCGCGAATAGTCACGAAGATTTACCTGCAGCTGGGTAACTCAAAAATTAATTAAAAAATTATAAAATTCTAAATTTATATGATAATAAGAACATTTTATATTTGATAAAGTATATATTATATTATAATAAAAATAAACCTATAACTATATTTAAAAATATTGAAATTATGTTGCTTTGAAAATTCACTGCTTGTAAATATTTTTCCTGCGAATTAATTCGAATTTATTTGTAATAATTTTTATACATTTATCTACCGTTTATAAATTTATATATATTTTATTGCAAAGAAAAACGTCTTTTCTATAAGTTTAATACAAAATGTATAAAGAAATGAAAATTGTATTGAAATAATAAAAAAAATAGTTATTATATTAATTTCGTGTATTTACAGACTATTTAAATTCCTTTAGTAAATTTTCATTTAAACAAATTATGATGTATTAGTAGCAAACAATAAAATACAAAATTTATAAAGAAACGAAAATTGTAATCAAATAATAAAAAAAATAATTATTAATTTCTTGTATTTACAGACTATTTAAATTTTAAATTCTTTTAATGGATTTTCATTTAATCAAATTATGATGTATTAAATTGAAACATTAAAATACAAAATTTGTAAAGAAACGAAAATTGTAATAAAATAATAAACATTTTATTAATTTTGTGTATTTAGGAATTATTTAAATTTTATTCATTTAGAAGATTTTTATTTAAACAAATCCGACATAAAATTTTCGAGTTCGATAAGAAAACAATAAAAATTAGAACACCTGCAGCTGCACATGTTTAAACAATCCTTATTTGGGCACGAAAATAGTGCGTTTTACAAAGTAACTGATAAAAATTAACAAACACACGAAACGTCGCGAATCGTCACGAAGTATCAGTTGCAGCTGCAAGAAGTGAATTTCAAATGGTAGAATTATTGTTAAATGCGTATTTTTATTTAAATCTATTTATTTTCTAAACTATTAAAAAATATGTAAAAATTGGCTTAAATTCATTTGATCTATAAAATTATAAGTTATGAAAGCATAAATTAAAAAAATGTAAAAATCTACAATTTATTTAATTTTAAAATTGTTGCGTTTCAATTAATTAATTAATTTGATTTTTTGTTCTTTTTTCATGAATTTATAAATAATTAAATCTCTTTCCTCAAAAAACTGTCGGAAACAACGAAGCTGTAATATTTATTTTCTTTTTTGTGGGCAGAGGAAATATGAAAGTTCAAAGTTCAAAGAGGAACATTCCCAAACGAAAACTGTATACGTTAATAAACTTATTATAATTCAAGATAAAAAACGAAATCAAAAAATATTTATTGAGAAAAATATAAAATAATATCATATTATTATTATTTCAATAAAATTAAAAATGTATTAATTTTCCAAGTGAATTCGTTTTCTTCAACTGTAATCACACTAAAGAGACAATTATTTCACCGTGAAGTTAATTTCCTGAACTAATATTAAAAGCAAGGTAACTCTCCTAAATAAGTCTTAATAGTATCATAAAAGTACTGCAAAATAACTACCAATTTCGTTTAAACAATTAAATTAATTTTATTTTTCCTGTTGCAAACTATAAGGAATTATAAGGATTTCAGATTAAGGTTTCGTTGAAGCCGCAGATGTAAAATGGTCCAGAGTCTCTCATTAAAAGACCTAAATAACTTTGCAGAAAAACATTACGGAAGCTATAAGTTTCTTAAAATATTAATTTTGAAATATAACTTTATTTCCAATTTATTTTAATTATTATATTTTTAAATAAATTGAACTAAAGAAATTGTTTTTTTCAGTTTTAAAGGAAGAGATGATGAAATAAATGTATTTTTGTGCATTAAATATAATTGTCTTAATGTAAATTATTCTATATAGAAGACAAATGTAATGTTTTTAGTAAAATTAAATCTATTTTGCGGAATTTCAAAGTGTTTTATGTTCTTGCGCATTGGAGGATTAAAAATAGCGCGGATTTTAACGGATTCCGCAGATATTGACTGACGTGTAAACAAAAGGCCTCCTCATTTTCATTCTGTTTTTCGTGTGTATCTTTCTTCTTTTTTTTTTTCACTCATCTTTCGTTCGTGTTTTGTTTAGCAAGATATTATTATAACAACAAAACTTGATCGATACGAAAGTACATAAATCAAGCGAAGCTCCTGCGTGAATACTCTTGACTAGGGAATTTATGAATTCGTCCTTAGAGTCCAGAGGAGTAGACGTATTAATTGTCCACCCTTCATACAATATTTTCTACTGTGGAAAAAAATGCAATTTTCCATGCTATTCTTTTCAAGAACAGTCGGCTCTAATGAATTAATAATTTTCCTCTTTACATTTTAAAGAAAAATTCTTTCCTTTTGTCCCGCTTTTATTCTGTTGTAAACTCCCAGTTTTTAATAAAATATACGTTTTTATTATTAATATAATTAATAAAAAAGAATTTATTACAAATTCTTTTTTAAACTATGGATTTTCTTTTTTCTAAAGACGTTAAAATAATTATGAAAACTTTCCTCATTACTATTGACTTGTTCAGTTAAAAACTTTCTTATAAATAAATTGGGAGAAACTAAAATAGGTACAGCAAAAGTTGATTATTAAATCAGCAATAACACCAACATTATTGCACCGTTATGCAATGTTTTCGTTTTTGTACGGCATTGTTTATGCAGAGTTTCCACACGGTGTTTTCGCTGTAATGAGGAGAAACGCTTCCGAAACTTAACCGAGTTTCAGGAAAGGCGGAATAATTTGTTAGGATTTCACCCTCGTCCAGGATTACATTCGCTTTTCTTTTTATTTTCTTCGCAGTCGCATTGTTAATTTTATTTGATCAAATGGGATGGATTCTGGTGAAAAGTGAAAAAGTTTTTCAAATCATTTTTTTTTACATAAAAAATATCTTTACATTTTTTTTTTGTATTATTCAGAAATTATTAATTCAAATGTAAATATGCAAATGAAAGAACTATACGGTTTAATTGAATAATAAGATGTTAAATTTAAAGTAATGAATGATAGAGTATAGAAAAAGTGTATTTACATATCATTGCATAATTCAAATATTATAAAATCCGAGTGATAATGTGCACACTAAAAAAAAATTTATTATTTTCTCTTTGTTTATATATATTTTTATTAACTCTGTAATTTGTGCAATACTTTTTAGATGTAATATAAATTTTCCTTTTGAAAGTTGATAAGTTTTCCGTTTATAATTTTAGAAGTTTGAAAATGAAACATTGTTTCGTAACGGTGCTCTACTCTGAAAGAAATAAATAAATAAAGAAAAAACACAACAACCAGAAGAAAAAGAAAACGAACAAATAAATGGAACGAACTTTGCGAACTTTTTTCCTGAACTTGAATTTAATAAATATAATATCAGATATAATCATATCTTTTCTTATAAATATGTTTTTTTTATGGTATTTTTTATAAATTGAAGTAAACTTACATAATTATATAATATTTTTATTTTTCTTATAAAAAAAATAATACACATAATTTTTTAATATAAAATCTTATGAATTTTTATAATTCTTGTAAATTTTCATATTTATAATTAATTTTCATTATTTTATTCTTACAATAAAATAAAAATATATAATTTTACTGTATTTTCCTCTTATTTAATTATTACATTACGTAAATTATAATTTCTTAATTATTTTTTATTAATATTTTTTAGTTATCATTTTCTGTTATAAAAATAAATTAATTATTAATTTTTAATTATAATAATTTCTGTTGTGAATTTTCTGTAAAAGTTTTACGTACTTTAAGCGTTTTCCAAGAGAACAGCTTTTCACTTCTGGTATTTTTAGCTGAAGAAAGTCCCCAATTAGACGTGTATGTACTTCTTTTTAAACTTGTCCACCTCGGTAACAAACACAATAAACATCCCGAACTGGGGGACAAACATCGACCAACAACCGAAACAATGAAACAAGAAAGAATTTTCCGAGTATTTCCGCAGGGAATAACCGTTAACAGGTGGTTAATTCTCCCGAAACCGAGGGCCGTCGCCAGCAGGAAATACGAGTTTGTATGCAGTCCTCCGTCTTTGTGTTTTAAAGAGGTTGGGGAACCCCGGATTCGGGATGAAAGTTGGCGCGCGACTAGTGCGTTATCCGTGCGGAATTTCGCGGTGCGGTGGAGGCAGCGTCGGTGGCGTCGCGACGCGCCGGCGTCTCGTGGTGTCGCGTGCGACGCATCTTCTCGCAGATGCGAAACGACAAGATGAGAAAACTTAAAAAATAAACTAAGGAGAAGTAAAATTTCGTTATTCGAGGGACACGCACGAAATTGCTGATTTATGGTGGAAGAGACGCACTTTATTAAATATCCATTCGCAGTCCGCTCGATTACATAAACACGCTAAATTATTGGTTGAATGGAGTGCGCGATTTATGGATTCCCAAATTATTTGGATAATAAAATAAATCGGCGTGTAAATATTATTGTTTCGATGGGGAAAAACGCTGATCGGACAATTATTATGCGATCGTTGAAAGACCGACGAGATTTATTGGATATTTGATAGCAACATTTAAAAATAATAAAATAAAATTTAACGATTTTTATTACCGAACCATTAAAAATTTATACTGGTTTCAGCGGTTCGAAATACCTGAAAATCTAAAAATTTAAATTAATATTAATATTTGATTACATTTTAATGCAAATTTACTATAAATATTTAAATTAGTTTTACAAATCCATTATGTAAATGTTACAAATATTACAAAATACAAAAAAGCATAAATTCAATTTTAATACTATTTATTTATATTTTTACAATTTTTGTATTTTATTTTATTATCTAATTTATGTTAACATTTTTATTACGAAAGAAGTAAATGCAACGAAATTGTTCTTTTACTTGATGAAGAATATTTCATCTAAACCATAAATTTACACCGATGCAATATGCAAATAACTTCGAAACAGCGTGGGATGATTTTCACGATCGCGTTCCATTCTTTTACGCTATAATAAACAGAGTTTTATAGACTGGTTTTACGGGTTTTATGGGCTCTTCCATAATCTTATTACAACTATCAGAAAGCCCTCAGTTTCCCATACAATTTTTTTCCGTTATATTTATATATTTAGCTTCTGATTTGAATTCATCCTTATATTTCCGATGCCCCAGTTTTCAGAATATCAAACGTTTCCCATTAACACAAATAAACGACAAATGCCTTTAAATAAGTCTTTTTCAGCAGCTTAAATTTCCTATTTCGATTCATATATAATAGCATTAAAAGTTTTACGAAAATGTATTTAATTAATATTATTTTAAAGCTGTTTTCGTAAAAGTTTTAAATACAATATCCATTACAGAATTGCGTATTTCTTGTTGTTGCGTAACTCATATCCAGGCATTGAAGTACATACATGAATAAATCCTTATTATGTACGATATTTGACTGTGGCTTCTAAATCCTTTTTCAAAGCTGAAATCTTTCGGCACGAAAAGCCTTCATCAAAGCTTCCGCAAATTCACCACCCCAATAAACATCTCTTTAATACTTCAGAATTACTATAAACGAAAGCATTAATTTCACTTAATTTTATCACATTTTAATTTACACATTAACAAAAATATCTATTTTTTTCAGTTATCACACGTTACGCAAAAATAAATTAATAGTCCAAATTAAGATAAATAAATAGACTTTCTAATAAGCATTTATACTTCTAGCAGTTATATAATTGTGTTATAATTGAAAATTTTGTGTAAATTTATTAATTTTATCTATAGATATTTTGTTTCACTAGTTTAGTTTGTAGAATGTTAAAAATTGTTGCTAGAATTTAAAAGCAGGTATATTGCAGGAATTGTATTTTGAATTTCGTCTCGAAATTCCGGACTGCTGAAAATAGACAGTGGAGGAATGAAACTCTTGTATATTGAAAAGGAAAACCGAGAGCGGTAATTGGATTGTTTTCGATGTGTCGACGTTTCGCGTATAACGCGATGAAAATGATGTAACAGAAATTTCGCAGAGATTTAATTACATTTGTATGGAAATTTATGCAATTCTCGTCCATCCCACGCGCCTTTTAACGCCCAATTTGCTAATTCCGACATTTTGCGCAAAATTCTTTTAACCGAACGAATGGAATTCATCCGTTACGTATGGATACGATCGATCTGTTTGATCCGGACAACCTGTTTGTATACGATAAAATTCATTATATCCAAACTTTGCTGTGTCTGTCTCTCTGTGCTTATTTTTTTTTTTCGATATTTATATTGAATCTATCTAATTAATCACTTATCAGTTTTGATTTTTTTTTCGCGCGCGCGTTGCTGCCTCACTCTTTAATCCCGATCCTCCATTCTAATCCCGAGTTATTAATTTATTACCGATATCGAATTGGATTTCAAGCGGATTAACTTCAAGTTGTCTGGCACACATATTAAATCTCAAATCTTTTTTTCACAATATTTTTCTTTTACCAAATTAATTTCAATAATTATTACAATATTTAACAAAAATAATAATTTAATAACTACATCTTTTTACTAAATAATTAAAAAACGCAGCAATTTCGTAATCGAATGTTAATAAGACGTTAAGTGTTTTACACTTGATTTGCAGCAACAGCTGATTCATCGTGACGTCACAACAAGCCGGATGCTTTCATAACCTAATTTTTATTACGTTATTCGTAAAAACTCGTTACTTTTCGTTTCATTAATTCGAATATTTCCTTTTTTCCACCAATTAAATCAGTTAATTAATTTATAATATTTAATATTTCTTACACATAAATTTACAGAAAGATATATGAAATATTTTATGATTTTTTTATTGGTATAAATTTATGTCTTAACTTACATTTGGATTCTCTTAAATTTAGAAATTTATTGAGCGAATCGAGTAATTTGATATAGGAGGATGCGAATTGGAAAGCATCGCTTTTTACATGGAAATGTTCTTAAAAATCTTGAAACTCCCATCGATTCTGCATTTAAATATAGAAACTAAAGTAGTTTAGCATGTAAAATAACTTAGTACTTTAATGTCCTGCTGAAAAACGCAAGTTACTTTCAGCGTTTATACAATAAATATACAATAATAAAATAGTATTATTTATTATATATAAATTCAAAGTATTTAAATTAATTAAAAATTCTCAAAATAAGATTGCCGAGGAGGAATGCAGTGAAAATTCCGCTCTGATTTCCACATTAAACCTGAGGCTGGAAAATAGTTTACGAGACAACACAAAAATGCAAATTCTTGCATCAACCTCACAGGTTTGTTATTGTTGTTGTTTTTTAATATACCTTGCGCATCCACCAAATTTCCATGCGAAGAAAGTATTATTATTGCAAAGGATACCATTTTTTTCGTTTTCAGGTTTTTGGATGTGAATTAATAACGCGATGTTGGAGAGCCGTGAATCAATGTCTTTCCAATCTATTAGACTTCGTGGAAAGTTACGGAGTTCTCACGCACGGAGTCTCAATAACAATAGGTGAGAACCACCTCTTCTCGTTCCATTTATGTTCATCCGAGTCCCGAGGAATGCGGGAACAAAGCGGCCGATACCCTCATTTTTCACGTGTTCGTGAACGTTCGGATCGAAAAAATGCTGTTCGTCTAGAAAATAACTTTTCACAAAAAAATATATATAATTTTGAAAATAAATATAAATTTTATAAAACAATAACTATTTTTTTTATATAAATTACTTAATCATTATATGGAATATCTAATACTTTATATATTAAAGATAAAATGTTATCCTTTCTATGAAGTTATCTGCAAGATTTGTGATAATTCCTACTATCTCTCAAATCTGAGCATAAAATAGTGTAAAACTGAAAAAAATATATTTATATTTTGTAACTATTTTAAATCAGATCAAATAGAAATTTCAGATTAATTTTGAAATATTTTAACTGTGAGTACAGGCGCGTGTAGATTGTGAGTGGAGTTCGAGTTCTCTCTTTTCATCCCCATTTTTGGGGGATGCTATTAATCATAAATATTCCGAACGTCTGTTTTGATTGAGTGGCCGATGCTTTAAGCGTACATACATACAGTGTTTTGTTTTTGTTTTTTTTTATTCCATCGCCGCCTATCCTGTTCGAACCTAATTAGCTTTGGGGCATCTCCTTTCATTCATTTAGCATTTTGACAGTAATTGAGTTGATAGCCTTGTTTGTTCTAGACGAATTTATTTACAAAGATTCCAAAGATTATCCTCCATCCAAATCCATACTTCACCTTCACGAAACGAAACTTTTTTGCTCATCTCCCTCACATTTTTCCTACATTATTAAAAACCAATTTTTCCGAATAAATATCATACTTTATTAAAACACTGTAATAAACTAAAAATTGATGAATTTTCTTAACTAATTGTTTTTTTTTTAATATTCTTAATTGAACTTATTTTTTCAAATATTTATGTTAAAATTTGTATTACGTAAATCTCTTTGTCAGAAAAGATTTTTTTTTGAAAAATGAATATTGCAAAATCGTGTGTGTATACAAATCTTCCTTACATCCGATATTATTTAGCGCACACTTCGAGCCTAAATATTTAGTAGTCTCCAGACGTTACATTTAAATATTTAGAAGACTGTCGATCACTTTGTTCTCGTTCCTCTGTGAGACTAAAACCGAACCAGCTTCAAAACGTATTTACATATTCCCCTTTTCCTTCTCCACATTATTTTTGACTACACCTTCCAAACTAATAGAACATCAAAGTTATTATGAATTTAGAAATTACGTAACGAAAAAAAAAATCAATTCTTTAAATGGAAAATTAAGTTTTTGCATCCCGATATTAATATTTACATACGCTCAGGAAGGGGATGTCAAAAACAAACGAAGTCTTCCGGTTTTCCCGAAAGGCAATTTCGTCCCTTTAATTGCTTTCCTTTCTCTACATATAAAAAAACCTCCATTATTTTACTACCACATCCTCTTTAATAATATTTACATTTAAACAACTACTTTATGATCAATTATATAAAATAATTCATCAAAAAATCTTTATAATTATTCTGAATGGCTAAAAATATTAATTTTAAAATACTCAAATTAAAGAAGATTTTATAGTTTAAAATTTTTGTAGGAAAATATTTAACTTAACTTTAATTTTTGAAATTTGATTTTGGATCTGATTGTACGAAGTTTGCACATGAATTCCCAACAAAAGCTTTCCTCTCGAGCGCTTCGATTGATAAATTTTGGAAATTCCGCCCAGCATTATGCAACGAAGATTATCACTCAATAAAACCATGCTGCGTATATAAAATAATAGCATCAGATAAACAGGCTTGAGCGTTGACGTATCGCAAATGAGTGTGAAAGGCGAAATCCTTCTACTATTTGTTATTCCAATGATGCAAAAGCGAAAACAGAAAAAGCGATAAATCTCGGTGAAGAGAGTGAGAGAAGTAAAAACATTTATCCAGTTAAGTGGTCTCGTGGGAGAATCTCCTCTCTTTGCGTTTTTATTTATCCCGAAAACCGCATTTCGCAAATCGCTCCCATGGATTTGAATAATTCGCGTTTACAAACGCGGAACGAAAAAAAGTTAAAACATTACAAAGTAAAAATAAACAAGCACTTTACTCGATGCACTCAATTTTTCAGCGGTCCGTGGAACAAACAGCTTCTGGTAAAATATTTAAAGGCACCGGAATTTACGAGGCCGACCTAAAGATATGTATGGATGAAAGTTTTAAAACTATTGGATCTACTATCCTCGCCAAATATTTGCTATAGCCGGTGGCTTCAGGAAAACCATTGATTATTAATAGAGGATTGTGTTTGTTGGAAGACGATTCGCAGACGATTTATTTACTTTAAACGAAATTATTATTATTCAGTTTTTTTTTCTGAAGTGAAACGACAATTATTTGTGTAGCGTTTGAATTCTATTCATTATTTTTTTTGAGCGTGAAAATGCGCAAATATTCCGCGAATTTGTGGTGTTTGTAATGTAATTCTATGGAAATGGTTGTGTGCGCATATTACAATGAAACAAATATATTTTGATCTTTATGAAACTTTCTATCGAATCGTGTTTACTCATTGTTCGCATCTGACAGGAATTACGTTTCCTTTTAAATTTATTGCAAACGTGGTCACAAATACAATAAGTATATTTTATTAATCATTGCGACCTTTTCAACAAGGTTTTTCTCTTGAAACTAAAGAAATTTTTCTATATGTATTTCCATGAATTAACATAGTAAATAGTAGTAATGGATTTGGTTGCGCAATTACAAATTTAATTTTGGATCCATTTAAAAGATATTTGTGAAGCAATTATCTTTGAATGCAGAATGTGTGTCAAAAAAACACGAAGAAGCAGACATTTCGCAACAGTGATTAAATAGAAAAGATACTTTCACTTATCTAACAAGAAGACGTTGGAAGTGATCGGTTTTCTTCCCGTAAAATCTAAATAAATAAAGCTAAAGTGCTAACAAAAACAAAACCTCAGGTGTCGTAACGCATGCACTTGGCGACGAATAACGGGTCATCCGGCCGCGTTTAGTGACATATTTGCATATGTTTTCTAAGGTCAAGCTTGGACCAGAGAGATCCACCCATTCACGGCGCGGCCGTCGAACGGTCAACACACGCAGAAGACGTATAAAGAGGATAATCACACCGAAAACCTGTTTGAGCGATGGAAAATTTGCCGGTCCTCAAGCTCTTCATCGTTCTGGTCGCAGCGGTGAGCATTAAAACTAAATCAAGATTAAATAAACAAATATCTTTAAGGTCGAAGCGAAACCTGGAAACGTCTCGGAGAAATACGAAGTGAGGATACTGGCACATCTAATGGGTAATTATTTAAATTAAATAAATAAGATTTTTACACATTTTTTGATTTAGATCCCATGAAGATCTTCGGGGAAGAATCTCAAGCTATCACCTTTCCGGATGAACTCGAACCCGATTACGAGAAAATCGCTTCCGTGGATTATGACCCAATCTGTGCTAGAGGGAAGACGTTCTGCGAAGACATAGAAACGTATCCTTACGATCATTTATCTCGAGTTCTGAAGAATGCTTCGGATCTTAAAGATTTCTTCGCGATGGATGAAGGAGGTGGTATGCAGCTAGTGAATCGCATCGGGGAGAAGGAGGATAAGTTCTTATGCGATTCTATTGAAAGGACGATCTATCCGAAGGTAGCTAAAACGAAGAACAACAAGTGGAAGTACGTTATCAATCAAGGGAAAAAAGATGGTTACGTGCAAGGCGTTAGGATCGAAATGTGCAAGAAGTGAGTGGTTTTTGATGATACTTGAAACTTAACTTAAAGATTTTATATTTCAGCGCTCATCGACCTTGCAATTTGATAGGAAATTTACCCTTCGGTTACGCAGCAATTTGCAAGCAAAAATACGTTTTGAGGAGAATGCTTTCCATCACCGACGGCGGTCGTCCCATTCCGGATACTTTCGAGATGCCCTCCGCCTGTTGCTGTTCCTACAGAAGAATCTGATCAAACTTCGAAATAAAAATTAATTTATCTGATATGCTTGATTTATTTTATTTTATTGTATGCAAACTTTACATATTTTTACTTTATAGTCAAAACCCAAAAACTGGGTTAATTTGTTCAAAATATTCACTTAATCAGTATTCTTCTTGTAAGCGCAGGAGCACTGCGAAGGTATTAAAAAGGTATCAGGTTCAGCTTTCCTAAAGTCTGAAATAGCCAGAAGTCTTTTGAAAGAAGTCCTTTGTCTGCAATTCGTTAAATGATCCATGGGGAAGCTACGGCTCATCTTGCAAGGAAGGTCGGGCCTCTTGCAGAGTTCCACCTTAACAGCTTGCACGTGCTTTCCATCGTCCAAATTAACTATATACTTCCATTTACCATCAACGGTCTTTGCTCTCATCGGATGTATGATTTTTGAACGAGTTTCGCACATGTACTTTTCGCCTTCATTGCCGCTAATCCCGTCCCAAAATCCTAAATACTTTTCGTCGGTTACGAAGAAATCTTTATGACCAAAATCGTTCTTCATCAAATCATAAATTACATCGTAAGGATAAGTATCGTCGTAATCGCAGTACGTTTTACCTTGAGCGCACTTCGGCTCTGAATCTTTCAATAATTCGTTATCATCTTCAATACTAAAATACTCCAAATTCACGTCACCTTCCTCAAACAACTTTTTGATCGTTTCATATGGATACGAAGCCACGTTTTCGCAATAAGTTCTTCCATTCTCGCACGGTGAACCTAAATTGATTTCTTCCAATTTCGGAGATTTGGAATTAATAACTTCAATATTCACGTTGAATTTAATATCATTACCTAAATCACTAAATTAATCTTTATTAATTACTCCAAAAATAATCTTACCAGAAGCATTTTTCTTCGTAATTTCATCTGGAAAGAAGATGCGGTTATCCTGAAGAAATGGTACTTCTTTATTCTTAGGCGCAGGTTTCTTAAAAAATATCGGTGATCCGGCGCTTATTTTCTGAAAATCTGCCACTCCTGCTTTGCTTGGTAAAAAATGCTTCAAGATTTCAGGAGTTTTAAATTTCGGATTCAAATCTTTAACCCATGAAGTTGTAGCTTTATTGGATACTAAAGGTGATGAATTAATCTAAAACATAGAATTTATTAACATGTAAAATATTACTAAAAATATAATAAATCATTTATTATTTCCAAAAATCATAAAATGTATAATTTATTTTACATTGACAAATTTTTAATAAATAAATAATTAACTTCAAACAGTTTTAATTATTGATTAAGAATTAAATAATTAGAAGGCAATAATCCACTAATGATCGGATTAATTAATAAACGATTTTTGCATAAATTTTGCTGAAAATTAATTAAAACTTTGTTCCGGAATTTTCAAAAAAAAGGTGGTGAAATGTAAATAAAACTCACGAAGTGGCTGAGCGTAAGAAGCACAAGAGTTGCGGAAGTTTTCATCCTTCCTTCCGTATACTTTTTTTTGTCTATTTATTCAATGTTAACTTCCTCTTTCTTCTGTTTAAGTTACGCGAACTGGAACGCACGAATGACACAAAATACTCGCGAATTTCAATTCCCTTTTTACGTAATTTTACAAAAAGTTTCTTATTTTTGTATTATTCACAAGCTTTAAACAATTTATTACTAAAATGTTAACATATCCAAATAATTCAATATATAAAAACATAATTAATTAAATATTTTCATTAAAATAAAATTTTATAATTTAAAATAAATTATTATAATGTGTTATTTATATAAATACTTTTTGGAATGAAATCTGTGAATTATTTATAAACGTACGTTTTGCAAAGTACACTTCAAGTTTATTTCGTTTTATTTCTTTCGTGCATTAAAAATGCAAGAAAAGAAACCGAATGCGAATTCTTCTTGCTACAATGAACCAGCAGGTTTTTACGTGCATTTCTTATTATATTTAAGCATGCAGCTGGAAAGATACATTCGAAACAACTGGAAAATCTATTTTATATACACGTTGCTCAACCGTGGATTTCCACAAACAAATGGTATTTTTTTTGTATTCTTTCTTTTATTTTTACACTTCTTAAAAAAAATATATAAAAATCAATTTAAACTTGTATTCATTGTCTTGATTCCTTTAATATTAAAATTGTTGTTCACAAGAAATGTTTATTTTTAAAATCTGGAAGATTTTTTTTTAAATCTTGTTGAAATTATAGAAATTCTATCTAAATTTTATCAAGAAATAATATATTTAAAACATCTAGGGAAAATATATCTTTTATTTACATTTATAAAGGAATTTTCAGTAATAAAACTGCGAGATGTCCATAAATTCGTGAGATAACTTAATCCAACGAGTTCGCTCTTTTTAAAATGCACTTTATGATCGAATTAAACAACTTTGATGATCAGCAATCGCGGAATTGATTCTCGGAACCTTTTAGAGTTCGTTTCGCCCTTTCATAAATTCATTAAACATTAACGATTCGTAAAAAGGCAAACTGAAAATATAAAGATAAATGATAAAAGAAGTAATCAGCTTAATGCTATAGAAATAGATTTATTTTAATATAAAATTTAGTAAAAATATCGATTTTTATATTGTTTTTTGAAACTAAAATTTTCTTTTCAATCCATTTAATAACCGCTTTTTCAATTGTGAATGGAACTGTAAAAAAAAAATCAAATAAAATTATATAATCGACACCTTTTGAAATATAAATATTATTGTCGTACACTTTTGAGATGTAAAATTTAATAGTTTCTTGTTTTATTGTTTTAGAATTTTAATCTAGAAAATGGAAATTTTTAGCTTTCGCGTAACAAGTAAATGCAGCCTTGGTGATAGTATAACAGATCTGAGTATAAGTAGAAGTGAATTTACTGGAAAAAGAAAAAATACAATTTTTCTTCAAAAACCCGGAGAGACAAAAAGTATTTATTTTTTCAGGAGGACTCAGCAACACCCAAAAATCAATTTTTGCATTCTACATAATCCTTAGTGATTAGTGATAGTATAACAACACATCTGAGCATCAGTAGATATGAAAATAGTAGAAAAACAATAAGTTTAACATCGTAACAAAGCTCACATAGTATACAGCTCGTAATAGACGAATAGATTACTTCACCGATCTACCAATGGGCTCATTTGCATATTAGATGATCAATTAACACCAATAGTTATCGATTACTTAAAAAAATATGATTGTATTGTATCCATTTGTAAAAATTGCTAAATAAATGATAATTCACAAACTTCGCTGATAATATTTATTTATGGAATTAAAGAATGATTCTTTCCCTTTCTATCGCTACCAAATTTATTAATATTAGTCAACTAATAAGAAAGTTATTAAACTTTAATGCGACGACGGTTTACGCTCATCGCATCGCATGTCTCCAATCATCATAGCACAGTATTACAGCTTTATATAGGCGCATAGCTTACGTCACGAATCTACCAATGGGCTCATTGGATGGGCCATACTTTTACCTTTAAAATTGCATATTTGCTGATGAATTGCATGGAATAATTATCTAGTAATTAAAGAAAACATAATTGTATTGTACCGATTCATAAAAGTTGCTAAATAAATAGTAATTTACAAATTTTATTGAAAATATTTATTAATCGTCTTAAAGAATGATTCTTTCCCTTTCCATCGCTACGAAATTCATTAATATTGGTCTAATAATAAGAAAGTTATTAAACTTTTATGCAACGACGGTTTACGCTCATCACATCACAAGTCCCCCCCTGAATCGCGAAAATTCCAGAAAATTTCGATTTACACTAGGAAACTAGGAGTAGCGAGGAGGTATATGGGATTTATGTTGGTAATAAAAAAATATGAGAGGATACGGATTTAAGTTGGCAGTACCTAAGAATGAGAATGTGTGAGTGAATGTGTGAGAACTGTCATACTTGTCAGTGAGCTGTCACACAGCAAGTTCATCTGGCTTTATTGGATTTCTTCTTCATTCTGCAATGTCCTGAATGCAGACTGAATAAAGAACGTGCTTCATTGCTTCCTCCTTGTATTTCCTTGCATCGCAGACTTTTCTTTGAGCGCTTCATTTCACTTCAGGCAAGTTCCACTCCAACATGTTAACAACCACCGATCACTAAAGTTGTTTGCTTTTATAATAGATACACAGATGCTGTGCAATGGAAAATGCTTCAAATACTTTTTGATAACAACACATTGAAGTCAATTCATATAGATATCTGCTTTAATGGATAGTACCCAAAAGGTAAATGGTCAACTTGCCAACAATCGATTGGTGAACATGTTATTCTTATAGGAGATGCTCCTGCAGCCAAAAGATGTGCATAGTTGACTTCCTTTATTTGCAAACAAAGTGGAAGACATTACAAAATGCTAGTTACAGTGAAATTACTAGAAAAAGTAAAATTACAACTTTTCAAGAAAATCACTGAGAGACTACAAGCATTTCTTCTTTCATGAGAACCCAGCAATGCCCAAGCATCTATTAATGTTTTCTGCATAATCTTTAGAGATACTATATTACATTTGAGTACCAGTTGTAGTGAAAATAATTGAAAAAGTAAAAACACAATTTTTCATTAACAACCCAGAGAGACTAAAAGTATTTCTTCTTTCTGGAGGACCCAGCAACACTCAAGAATCTATTGTTGCCTCCTACATGATCTATAGAGATAGTATAACACATTTGAGTACCAGTTGTAGTCAATATACTTTAAAAAGTAAAAATACCATTTTTCACCAAAAACTCAAGAGACTAAAAGTATTTCTACTTTCAGGAGGCCCCAGCAACACTCCAGAATTCAATGTTGCTTCCTACATTATCACTAGGGATAGTATAACACATCTGAGTCTCAGTAGCAGTAAAAATAATGGATAAAGTAAAAATGCAATTTTCAACAAAAGTCCCAGAGAGACTAAAAGTATTTCTTTGTTCAAGAGGATCCAGCAACGCCAAAGCATCTATTTTTGCATTCTTTGCATTTGTCAGTTGGAGTGATAATATTATTTCTCATCATAAGCTCGAAGAGACTAAAATAATTTCTTCTTTCAGGAGGACCCAGCAACACCCAAGAATCTATTATTGTTTCCTACATGATCTATAGAGATAGTAGAACACATTTGGGTACTAGTTACAGTGAAATTACTAGAAAAAGTAAAAATACATATTTTCTGCAAAAATCCAAAGAGACTAAAAGTATTTCTTCTTTCAGGAGGACCCAGCAACACCCAATAACCTATTCTTGCTTTCTACATGATCCTTAACTCAACTGAATCTCAGAAGCAAAGAAAATACTGAACATAGTAAAAATACTATTTTCACCAAAAACTCACAAGAGACTAAAAGTATTTCTTCTTTCAGGAGAATCCAGCAATGTCCAAGCATCTATTGTCGTTTCCTGTATGATCTTTAGAGATAGCATAACACATTTGAGTACCAGTTGCTGTGAAAGTACTTGAAAAAGTAAAAATACAATTTTCGCCAAATACCCTTGAGACTAAAAGTATTTCCTATTTCAGGAGGACCCAGCAATACTCGAGAATCTATTTTTGCATTCTACATGATCCTTAGGAATAGTATAACACATTTGAGTACTAGTTGTAGTGTAAGTATTTGAAAAAATAAAAAATAGCATTTTTCATCAATAACCTGGAGAGGCAGACTAAAAATATTTGTTTGTTCAGGAGGATCCAGCAACGCCATAGCATCTATTCTTGCATTCTACATGATACATAGGCATGGTATAACACATCTGAGTGTCAGTTGCAGTGAAAATACTGGAAAAAGTAAAAATGCAAATTTCCCACCAAAAAATCCAAAGAGACTAAAAGTATTTCTTTTTTTAGGAGGACCCAGCAACACAATAATGTATTTTTGTTTCCTACATGATTATTAGAGATAGTGTAATACATTTAAGTGCCAGATGCAGTCAAAATACTGAAAACACAAAAATGCTAATAGTATAATATAGTAAATTAGTATACAGCTCGTTATTGACGAATGGCTCACGTCAGGAATCTACTAGTGGGCTCATTGGATGGGCTATACTTTTTCCTATAAATATACATACCCTATGATCAATTAATACGAATAGTTATCGATTTATTAAAAAATAACATGCTTGTATTATACCGACTTCTAAAAATTGCTAAATAAATGGGAATTTTCGTATTTCTTAGAAAATATTTTTTTATAGTTCTTAAGACTGATCCTTTCCCTTTCCATCGCTACCAAATTCATCAATATTGGTCAACTAATAAGAAAGTTATTAAACTTTTATGCGACGACGGTTTACGCTCATCGCATCGCATGTCTCCAATCATCATATCACAATATTACAGCTTTATATAGGCGAATAGCTTACGTCACGAATCTACCAATGGGCTCATTGGATGGGCCATACTTTTACCTTTAAAATTGCATATTCGCTGATCAATTGCCAGTAATAGTTATCTATTAATTAAAAAATAACATGCTTGTATTATACCGACTTGTAAAAATTGCTAAATAAATGTGAATTTTCTTATTTCGTTGAAAATATTTATTTATAGTTCTTAAGACTGATCCTTTCCCTTTCCATCGCTACCAAATTCATCAATATTGGAATGTGTAAGTGAGTGTATGTGTGAGAACTGTCATACTTGTCAGTGAGCTGTCACACACCAAGTTCATCTGGCTTTATTGGATTTCTTCTTCATTCTGCAATGTCCTGAATGCAGACTGAATGGAAAACGTGCTTCATTGCTTCCTCCTTGTGTTTCCTTGCATGGCAGACTTTTCTTTGAACGCTTCATTTCACTTCAGGTAAGTACTACTCCAACATGTAAACAACCATCGGTCACTAAAGTTGTTTGCTTTTCTAATAGATACACAGATGCTGTGCTATGGACAATGCTTCAAATACTTTTTGGTAACAACACAATGAAGTCCATTCATATAGGTACCTGCATTAATGGATAGTAGCCAAAAAGTACATGGCCAACAATCGATTGGTGAACATGTTATAGGAGATGCTCTTGCAGCCGAAAGATATGCATAGTTGACTTCCTTTATTTGCAAAGAAAGTGGAAGACATTACAATATGCTGGTTGGAGTGAAATACAAAAAGTAAAATTACAATTTTTTATCAAAAACATCAAAAAAATAGACTAAAAGTATTTCTTCTCTCAGGAGGACCCAGCATCACCCAAGAATCTATTGTTGTTTCCTACATGATCTTTAGAGATAGTATAACACATTTGAGACCCAGTTGCAGTGAATATACTTGAAAATGTAAAAATTCCATTTTTCACCAAAAACCTGGAGAGGACTAGAAGTATTTCTTTGTTCAGGAGACCCAGAACGCCAAAGCATCTATTGTTGTTTCCTACTTCATCCTTGGAGAATGTATAACACATCTGAGTGTCAACAGTGAAAATAGTAAAAATACAATTTTCCACCAAAAACCCAAAGAGAATAAAGTATTTCTTCTTTCAGGTGAACCCAGCAAGTCACAAGAATATATTTTTGCAATCTACATGATCATTAGAGATAGTGTAACACATTTGAGCACCAGTTGCAGTGAAAATATTTGAAACAGTAAAAATACCATTTTTATCAAAAACCTGGAGAGACTAAAAGTATTTCTTCTCTCAGGAGGACCCAGCAAAACTTAGGAATCTATTCTTGCTTTCTACGTAATCCTAAGGGATAGTATAATATATCTGAATGTCATAAGCAAAGAAAATACTAAATATACAATTTTTACCAATAACCCCCGGAGAGACTAGAAGTATATCTTCTTCAGGAGCACCAGCAACACCCAAGAATCTATTTTTACATTCTAAATGATCCTTAAGTATACTATAACACATCTGAATGTCAGAAACAAAGAAAATAGTAAAAATACAATTTTCACCAAAAACCCTTGAGAGACTAAAAGTATTTCTTATTTCAGGAGGACCCAGCAATACTCGAGAATCTATTTTTGCATTCTACATGATCCTTAGGCATAGTATTACTCATCTGAGTGTCAGTTACAGTGAAAATACTTCAAAAAGTAAAAATACTATTTTTCATCATAAGCCCGGAGAGACTAAAAGTATTTCTTTTTTCAGGTGAACCCAGCAAGTCGCAAGTATATATTTTTGCAATCTACATGATCATTAGAGATAGTGTAACACATTTGAGCACCAGTTGCAGTGAAAATACTTGAAAATATAAAAATTCCATTTTTCACCAATAACCGCCGGAGAGACTAAAAGTATTTCTTCTTTCAGAACAACCCAGCAACACCCAAGAATCTATTTTTGCATTCTACATGTTCCTTAGGAATAGTATAACACATTTGAGTAACACTTGCAGTGAAAATAATGGAAAAAGTAAAAATAGCCAAATCACCAAAATTTCAAAGAGACTAAAAATATTACTTGTTTCAAGAGGATGCAGCTGCACCCAAGAATCCAATGTTGCTCCCAACATTATCATTAGAAAAAGTATAACACATCTGAATGCCAGTTGCAGTGAAAATAGTTGAAAAAGTAAAAATACAACTTTTCACTGAAAACCCTGAGAGACTAGAAGATTTTTTCCTTTCAGGAGGATCCAGCAACACACAATAATCTATTGTTGCATCCCACATTATCTCTAGACACTGTATAACACATCTGATTGCAAGTTGCAGTAAAAATACTGAAAAAAGTAAAAATGCATTTTTCAACAAAAACCCTGGAGAGACTAAAATAATTTATTTGTTCAGGAGGACCCAGAAACACCCAAGCATCTATTCTTGCATTCTACATGATACATAGGCATAGTATAACACATCTGAGTGTCCGTTGCAGTGAAAATACTGGAATAAGTAAAAATACCATTTTTCATCAAAAACCTTCACGAGATTAAAAGTATTTCTTTTTTCAGGACTACCCAGCAACAGCAAAGAATCAATTTTTGTTTTCTACATGATTACTAGAGATATTGTAATACATTTAAGTGCCAGATGCAGTCAACATACTCGAAACACAAAAATACTAGTATAAATAGTTACAGAGCTAAAATACATTGTATTGAGTTTCATATAGGCGAATAGCGTTCATCACGAATCTACCAATACGCTCGTTGGATGGACCATACTTTTTCCTTTAAATTTTCAAATTAGATGATCAATTAAAACAAATAGTTATCGATTTATTAAAAATAACATAATTGTATTGTACCGACTGTTAAAAAATGATAAATAAATGGTATTTTTCACATTTCTTTGAAAATATTTATTTATAGTTGATAAGAATGATACTTTTCCTTTCAATTGCAACCAAATTCATTAATATTTGTCAACTAATAAGAAAGTTATTAAACTTTTACGCGACGACGGTTTACGCTCATCGCATCGCACTGTTACTTTTATAATATATAGATGGCACTGATTTTATTAATTTATTTGACCTACTATACCTCTTTGCTACTCCTAGTATCCTAGTGTAAATCGAAATTTTCTGGAATTTTCGCGATTCAGGGGGGGGGGACTTGTGATGCGATGAGCGTAAACCGTCGTTGCATAAAAGTTTAATAACTTTCTTATTATTAGACCAATATTAATGAATTTCGTAGAGATGGAAAGGGAAAGGATCAGTCTTAAGAACTATAAATAAATATTTTCTAAGAAATAAGAAAATTCCCATTTATTTAGCAATTTTTAGAAGTCGGTACAATACAAGCAGCTTATTTTTTAATAAATCGATAAATATTCGTATTAATTGATCATAGAGTGTGCATATTTATAGGAAAAAGTATGGCCTATCCAATGAGCCCATTGGTAAATTCGTGATGTAAGACATTCGTCTATAACAAGCTGTATACTATGATAGCTGTTATACTATTTGTATGTTGGTGTTTTCAGCAGTTTCACTGCAACTGGCAATCAGATGTGTTACACTATCTCTAAGGATAATATAGAAAACAACAATAGCTTCTTAGGTGTTGATGGGTCCTCCTGAAAGAAGAAATTATTTTAGTCTCTCCAAGCTTATGATAGAAAATAGTATTTTTACTTTTTCCAAGTATTTTCACTGCAACTGACACTCAGATGTGTTATATATACCATGCCTATGTATCATGTAGAATGCAAGAATAGATGCTTGGGTGTTGCTGGGTTGTCCTGAAAAAATAAATATTTTTAGTCTCAGGGTTTTTGGTGAAAAATGGTATTTTTAGTTCTTGCAGTATTTTCACTGCAATTGATAATCAAATGTATATCTATGGATCATGTAGAATGCAAAAATAGATGCTGGGTGTTGGTGGGTCCTCCTGAGAGAAGAAATGCTTTTAGTCTCTCCGGGGTTTTTGATGAAAAATGATATTTTCACTTTTTTCAGCATTTTCACTGCAACTGTCACTCAAATGTGTTATACTATCTCTAAGGAACATGTACAATGCAAAAATAGATTCTTGGGTGTTGCTGTGTTGTTCTGAAAGAAGAAATACTTTTAGTCTCTCCGGGGGTTATTGGTAAAAATTGTATATTTAGTATTTTCTTTGCTTATGACATTCAGATATATTATACTATCCCTTAGGATTAGGTAGAAAACAAGAATAGATTCCTAGGTTTTGCTGGGTCCTCCTGAAAAAAGAAATATTTTTAGTCTGTCTCTCCAGGTTATTGATGAAAAATGCTATTTTTAATTTATTCAAATACTTACACTACAACTAGTACTCAAATGTGTTATACTATCCCTAAGGATCATGTAGAATGCAAAAATAGATACTCGAGTATTGTTGGGTCCTCCTGAAATAAGAAATACTTTTAGTCTCTCAAGGGTTTTTGGTGAAAATTGTATTTTTACTATTTTCTTAGTTTCTGACATTCAGATGTGTTATAGTATACTTAAGGATCATGTAGAATGTAAAAATAGATTCTTGGGTGTTGCTGGTGCTCCTGAAGAAGATATACTTTTAGTCTCTCCGGGGGTTATTGGTAAAAATTGTATATTTAGTATTTTCTTTGCTTATGACATTCAGATATATTATACTATCCCTTAGGATTACGTAGAAAGCAAGAATAGATTCCTAAGTTTTGCTGGGTCCTCTTGAAAGAAGAAATAATTTTAGTTTCTCATGCTTTTTTTATGAAAATTTGTAGTTGTACTTTTACCAGTATTTTCATTACTATTGTCACTTATATGTGTTATACTATCTGTAAAGATTATGCAGGAAACAACAATAGATTCTTGGGTGTTGTTGGGTCCTGCTGAGAGAAGAAATACTTTTAGTCTCTCAAGGTTTTTGATTAAAATGGTATTTTTACTGTTTCAAATATTTTCACTGCAACTGGTGTTCAAATGTGTTACACTATCTCTAATGATCATGTAGATTGCAAAAATATATTCTTGTGACTTGCTGGGTTCACCTGAAAGAAGAAATACTTTATTGTCTTTGGGTTTTTGGTGGAAAATTGTATTTTTACTATTTTCACTGTTGACACTCAGATGTGTTATACATTCTCCAAGGATGAAGTAGGAAACAACAATAGATGCTTTGGCGTTCTGGGTCTCCTGAACAAAGAAATACTTCTAGTCCTCTCCAGGTTTTTGTGGAAAAATGGAATTTTTACATTTTCAAGTATATTCACTGCAACTGGGTCTCAAATGTAGATAGTATAACTCTAAAGATCATGTAGGAAACAACAATAGATTCTTGGGTGATGCTGGGTCCTCCTGAAAGAAGAAATACTTTTAGTCTATTTTTTTGATGTTTTTGATAAAAAATTGTAATTTTACTTTTTGTAGTATTTTCACTCCAACCAGCATATTGTAATGTCTTCCACTTTCTTTGCAAATAAAGGAAGTCAACTATGCATATCTTTCGGCTGCAAGAGCATCTCCTATAACATGTTCACCAATCGATTGTTGGCAAGTTGACCATGTACTTTTTGGCTACTATCCATTAATGCAGGTACCTATATGAATGGACTTCATTGTGTTGTTACCAAAAAGTATTTGAAGCATTGTCCATAGCACAGCATCTGTGTATCTATTAGAAAAGCAAACAACTTTAGTGACCGATGGTTGTTTACATGTTGGAGTAGTACTTACCTGAAGTGAAATGAAGCGTTCAAAGAAAAGTCTGCCATGCAAGGAAACACAAGGAGGAAGCAATGAAGCACGTTTTCCATTCAGTCTGCATTCAGGACATTGCAGAATGAAGAAGAAATCCAATAAAGCCAGATGAACTTGCTGTGTGACAGCTCACTGACAAGTATGACAGTTCTCACACATTCACTCACACATTCTCATTCTTAGGTACTGCCAACTTAAATCCGTATCCTCTCATATTTTTTTATTACCAACATAAATCCCATATACCTCTTCGCTACTCCTAGTTTCCTAGTGTAAATCGAAATTTTCTGGAATTTTCGCGATTCAGGGGGGGGGACTTGTGATGCGATGAGCGTAAACCGTCGTTGCATAAAAGTTTAATAACTTTCTTATTATTAGACCAATATTAATGAATTTCGTAGCGATGGAAAGGGAAAGAATCATTCTTTAAGACGATTAATAAATATTTTCAATAAAATTTGTAAATTACTATTTATTTAGCAACTTTTATGAATCGGTACAATACAATTATGTTTTCTTTAATTACTAGATAATTATTCCATGCAATTCATCAGCAAATATGCAATTTTAAAGGTAAAAGTATGGCCCATCCAATGAGCCCATTGGTAGATTCGTGACGTAAGCTATGCGTCTATATAAAGCTGTAATACTGTGATATGATGATTGGAGACATGCGATGCGATGAGCGTAAACCGTCGTCGCATTAAAGTTTAATAACTTTCTTATTAGTTGACTAATATTAATAAATTTGGTAGCGATAGAAAGGGAAAGAATCATTCTTTAAGACGATTAATAAATATTTTCAATAAAATTTTTAAATTACTATTTATTTAGCAACTTTTATGAATCGGTACAATACAATTATGTTTTCTTTAATTAATAGATAATTATTCCATGTAATTGATCAGCAAATATGCAATTTTAAAGGTAAGAGTATGGCCCATCCAATGAGCCCATTGGTACATTCGTGACGTAAGCTATGCGCCTATATAAAGCTGTAATACTGTGATATGATGATTGGAGACATGCGATGCGATGAGCGTAAACCGCCGTCGCATAAAAGTTTAATAACTTTCTTATTAGTTGACCAATATTGATGAATTTGGTAGCGATGGAAAGGGAAAGGATCAGTCTTAAGAACTATAAATAAATATTTTCAACGAAATAAGAAAATTCGCATTTATTTAGCAATTTTTACAAGTCGGTATAATACAAGCATGTTATTTTTTAATTAATAGATAACTATTACTGGCAATTGAGCAGCGAATATGCAATTTTAAAGGTAAAAGGATGGCCCATCCAATGAGCCTATTGGTAGATTCGTGACGTAAGCTTTTCGCCTATATAAAGCTGTAATACTATGATATGATTGGGAACATGCGATGCGATGAGCGTAAACCGTCGTCGCTTGAAAGTTTAATAACTTTCTTATTATTTGACCAATATTAATGAATTTGGTAGCGATAGAAAGGGAAAGGATCATTCTTTAAGACTATAAATAAATATTTTCATAGAAGTTTGTAAATTATCATTTATTTAGCAATTTTTACAAATGGATACAATACAATCATATTTTTTTTAATTAATCGTTAACTATTGGTGTTAATTGATCATCTAATATGCAAATTAAAAAGAACAAGTGTGGGCCGTCTAACGAGCTCATTGGTAGACTTGTGACATAAGTCTTTCGTGTATAAAGAGCTGTATATAATGTTAGTTGTGTTACTATATTATACTACTAATATTTTTGTGTTTAAGTATTTTGATTGCACTTAAATCTATTACATTATATCTAATTCCTACATAATTATAGGAAACAACAATAGATTCTTGGGTATTGCTGGGTCCTCCGGGAATAAGAAATACTATAAGTAAAACTCGAGGTTTTTGGTGAAAATTAGAATTTTTACATTTTCTTACTGACACTCAGATGTGTTTTTTTTACTATCATTATCAACTATATCAAATAATATTTTTTTTATTTTCAGATGAAGATTTAACAACGATAATTCAATCCTTCAATCCTTGCAAATATCCTTCTATTTTATTTACCTGCTGGTGTCGTCATGTACATGTGTATGGCTCTCCTATCAATCCAGCATTGCGAGGATAATAAGACAAGAAGAATGAGGGAAAGGGGAATACCTTGTTGTTTGGTATCAAGAGTTCGACAACCGTTCAGGTACAATTATAGTCCTCTTTACAAGCTGATTTATCTCCATCAAGTATTACTAGTCTCATTGGTAACTTGGACAATAATCATACTCACGATGCTACAAATCTTTACTTAAAATTCATTGTTTTGAGATTGAGAAACCAATTACTTAAAAACATACAGATTTTTTGATTTTAAATGTACAGGAATTGGTTTGAATACAATATTAGTAATATTTTTTTTCTAATTTTTGTAATAATTATATTTTTATTTTCTTGACATTTCCTTTTAAATTAATCTTTAATGAATGAGAATGAAGCATTTAAAACTTGAAATTAATAACCATTTGCTCTGCAGTAATCTAATCGGAAGTGTCGGCAATGTTAACTTCCGTTTCCGCCCGTAATTGTTCCCGTAATCAAAAATTCGCGGTTTTTCGGTGAGTTTATCTGAGGTTTCAAATGATATCACTTACTTACATTTATTAATAGTTTCTAAATGAATACCGCTTCCTTCGATCAAACGAAAAACAATTTAATTGACTTTTTTTTTTAAATATTTTACAATTACACTCAAAAATCATGTTGATTGCACGTTCTTTCCCGAAAAATTAATAAATTATACCGAACGGTAATTTGGCACGAGCCGAAGGAGTGGTGTGTTATGTAATGTGGACGTTACTGATGAAGGTAAATGTGAGAGGCAGCTGAAGAGAAGCGTGTATAAATGTGTATAGATAAAAAAAAAGCAGTAATTTGTGGGAATTTTTTGAAACTTTTAATGTACCGGAGAAAAAGAAAAATAAACGAGCGAGATTTGGTATCCGCACGTGTCCAAATTATTGCGTTCCCTGAAGAAATGAAAGCTTAATGATGGTTCTGTCCAAAATGTACAGATTTTGCACGTGCCTTTTATATAAACAGCAATACTGTCGATGTTACGTGCACAGTCTGAAATTTATTAATTACAAATTATGAAAAATGAAAATAAAATTGATTCAATTTCTTTCAGATTGCTTATGTAATATAATCAAGTTGGAAAATTGAATTTCCTTTCTAGGAAACTTTGTAATAATTGCGTTTCCTGCAAGGCAATGTTTCCTGACTGAAGGACGAGCATTATTAATACGTTCAATTTCCCTTACTTGGGTTTCTCACCTTGATGTGGTGAAGCGCAACTCCACAGATTCTGGACTGGTTACGTCTCATATTCATCAACGCATCATAATCTCAATATTTTATTTATGACATAACACTTGATAAATAATTCATCAATTTATTATATAGTCGTATATATATTTTAAAGAGTCATCAATGAAAATGGAAAGAAAGTGACGTTTCCAAGAATTATTAATCAACCATTGAAAAGTCACTCATAGTAATTACTAGAAAATAAGTTTTTAATCATTTTTATTTCTAAAAACTTCATTAATTATGAAATTACTTACAATTGTTATGTAAAATCCATTTTTACTAAGCTTTAATTTAATTTAATTTAAAAAAAGTGTTTTTACTATCAATTTTATTTCTCAATAACCACGTAGACTAATTAGAAGAATAATCATTGAAATTAAAAAAATAACTTTTAATAGTAATTCGAAAATTATTAAACTTTTTGCAAAATTTATGATTACATAAAAAAGTCAAGTATTTAATCGTGTTTGCTTATAAATCAGTACAGTAAAATTTTAAATAAATTATTAAAAAAAATACATATTTTGTGAAGAAATAAAATTTGTTAATCAATTATTGAAGGTGCATGTGTATAATTTATATAATAATAATAATATGGTAATGTTACGTTGAACTCAAAATATGTTAATATTTTTTGTTCACTTACTTTGCATATGGTCAACCGCAAGCTCGGGTCTTGACACAAGAAATTACTTAATTTATCATGCACGAATTGCACAAAAAAAAGTAAGAAAGAAGCAAATCCGTGGTAGCTTGCGGTCTATACATGATATACACATTTGGGTGCAGATATTTTTTTTTATTTGTGCAACAAAAGAAATACTAAAGGATAAAAAAAAGTTACGGAACTCCATCAGCATCCATTCTGAGCGGAGCGTATATATATATATACATCAAAGCGAACGCTCCGATTCTCGCAGCATCTCTCTCTATCGCTCCGCGCATCTGTTAATCCGTCTCGCCGAGCTTAGTTACATAATCGGGAAGCGAGTGTCCGGTGTCAACAATTCAAAATAAAGAAGTGTGAAAATATGAATAAAATAAATAAAGAAGTTTAATAAGTCTGAGGTATTCCTCCACCATTTCACGATTTCCTTCCACCACTTCATCGTTACGTGTGTGCATGCCTCGTTACGTGGTTTCTGCCTGACGTCCAGTCAAGTCGTATACATTTACCGCAAAACATTGTTAACATGTCGTCCTTGTCGAGTTCCATGCAGTTGCGATGCGTCCACCGAACGGTGTGAAGCCAGAGATTTGTCATCAGCAATAACAATAACATCGATATATACTTCAGTTCGTTATAACCGATTTGGCGCGCGCGCAATGCACGTTGTTTCCCAGTGTTGAAGAATACAAATAAGGAAATCCACCAAATAAAATAATAAACTTTAATCCAAACTTCAGTGCAAATTAATCAAAGCGACAAACCTACAAGTTACACATCTCGGAGAAAGAAAATAAAAAAAACAATCAATTATGGCTACTGGTTTTTGCACTGTGATATTTTTATGCCTGGTAAGGAATGCATTAATCAAACCTGCTTCTTTCTTCTCTTCGCAACTTTGCTTAAATCTACAGGGTTTACCCTTGTTTGTGGCGCAGCTCTGATTTGCACACAATTACTCTTTTCTTACAACTGCAATTTAGCAATTTAAATCAATTATAAGTATTGTGTATTTTCTATTAGATGAAAAGGTCAGGATTGTGCACATACATTTAGATCACATCATTTTTCCACGAAATTATTCTGTTTATTTTTATTATTTCATATATTTTAAACAATTTATTCAATATATATTTTAAATAATTTAAATTTAAAGAATATTAATGTATGTATGTAATATCCATTATTTTTTGTATTAGTTGACAGATTTCCTCAAATATAATAAATGCTAATATATGTTAATAAATAACATAAATATAAAGAAACGAAATCGTGAGAAAAAGTTTATTTCAAAGAATTGGAAATAAACCGCAACAATATATATTTTTATAACTAAACTTATTTTTTGGTTAATCCGTAGTATGAAGATTATTTAGTAATGTAGATTAAAATTACACTATTTTTTCAATTATTTATTAAAAACTGTTTTAAATTATTTTATATATAAATAAAATTATTTTTTTATATTTTAAAATTATAAGAAAAATATTTAATGAATTAATTAAAAATAAATAATATGATAAAATAATTTAATTAAAATCTTTAGAATAACTTGAAATCAATTCGTAAAAAAATGTACCACTCCTTCTTGTCATAATGCATTTTTAATAATATGTAATTGTAATGTTTTTTTTTTGTTTTTAATTATTATAATAGAGTCAGTATTTATAGAAGGTTTCCTTTCCAATTTTTAAATAAATTACGAAAATTTAATCATTAGATTTTTTTTTGTTTTAATTAAAAATCAATAGTTATTTTAGACTGCAATTAATTAGTAAACAATTTGTACGAAGATTTTAATAATTTAATGAAAATTCCGATATTGGAATGTTAAGAAAGTTGATTTGGAAATAAAAACTTATTGGATGAATTAATTGATAGAGATATTTAGTAAAAGTATAATGTAATAATATGATATAATGGGAGTTTCGAATTAATTACCATGGTTACTAAGCGTTTTTTAACGATTATCGTTCAATTTTCGCGTGTAAATCTGCCGGCGCTGGGAATCCCCATAGTTACGAGTACAAAAAAAAATTAGCGGTAACAAATTGATACCGAGATGATTAGCGTTTTATTACCTACAGTCTATTGATCCGCGCAAACATTGTTGCTCCAACATCATTAAGTCTAGCAAGGGGAATCCCCATTTCGAGACGAACTAGGTCATTTTTCATTTGGAAATTCCTATCTAATTCATAAATCTATATTATTTTTAGTCACATTTTAATTAATAGTAATGATTCTTTCGACAAGGTAAAAACCTTTTATAGAATGTATTAAAAAATAAACATATAAATTAATGCTAGGTAGTTTTCCACAGTTGCGGTTTTCGCAAAAGGAAATTGTAAAGTTTTCAAACTAAAGTTTGTGTTTATTCGCCGATGCCGATGTTAATTAACGCAATTAGATTTAATTACCCGCTCCATTTGCATGCGAGTACTTGTATCCTTTCTAAAGTCTCGTTGCAATTAAATCAACGCTGCAACGAGTTTTACATTTTTCCTACTTATTTTTATCGCTTTTTTTTGCCTGCGGTTTCCGTTGATGGAATTCGATGATTTTTATTGAAATAATTGTTTATTTCTTTTCTGTCATCGATTCGTAACTATACGTGTTGTCGTCATGGTAACCTCTCGAATATAGAGAGAGATCTAGATTGTGTTTGTTTAGTCTAGTGGAGTATGTTAAATGGTTGCGATTTAATGCCAGATAAAAAGTGATACAGAAACTTTCTGCTTTTTTCGACCAATTCAGATGTCAAAGGCCTTCGATGGAAGGAAAAAATATAAACGCTTATTTGGACAAGCTCACATATTGGAGATTCAATAGATGAAAGGGGAAAAATGTATAGAAAAACCTTTGATTCAAATTGAAATTAGGGGATGAAATTATAAAAATAAAATAGTAATTGAATTATTGAACAATTATATTTTTGAACATTTTTAATATAAATTACTTGAAAAAATCATATAAATATAATTTTTCTTATAATGTTTAAAAAAAAAATAATGTTATATTTCTTAAATAATTAAAAAATAAATTTATTCAAAATGTTTACTATGAAACTTAAAACTGGTTTATTATTTGCATTTTTAAATAATGAGAAAAAAAAGTAAAGTAAATTTTTAAATTATTTTCATAAATATTTTCGATTCACAAAAAGAAAAGTAATTAGAAACTGTCGAGTGTTGATTCAAAAATTAATGAAAGAATATGGATCAGCTGAATTATGCAACGCGAATGGAGGAACAACATAATTAGAATAATCTGAATAATTCAGAATCGCAAACGGTTCCCGTCGACCTCAGGCACTAAAAGATTTAAATAGCTCAAAAATTATTTATAGCATCAAAATGTAATCGACGAACAATCATATCCAGACAACACCGATTTCAATACAATACAACAATTGTTCAATTGTTTAATGAAATAATCAATAGTCGAGCACTTTTGTTACACAAAAATTTCAGTAAAAAAAATATAAAATATTTTCTCATACAATTTTTTATAAATAATAATTTTGAAAAATTTAATTTACTTAATTTTTAATTTAAGTTTATTTTCAAAAATATTGTTAAGATACAAGAAAAATTATATTGAATTTTCTTGTAATTAATCAAATTTAATTGTTGATTAAAAAAAAATTGATTATTTAATTTTACTTTAAATTATTAACTACACTAAATTTAATTAACAAAAAATTGATAGGTATTTTCCTTAAAGATTCAAGGATATATTTTGCTTTAATTACGTATAAAATAATTGTGTTTTTTCGGCCTTGCCGTAAGTAATCTGTTTGATTTTTGAACGGTTCGCATATTTTTGAATAATAAATAGACTAGGAAGGAAGAACGAAATGAGGAGAGGGACATGATTGAAACTCGTGTTTGAAATCGCAGCCAATAATATATATTAATTGTCGGCTTTCGTTAATCGCATTCTAATTGACATTTAAAATAATCGTTTTCGTATTAGCATAATGGCGTTATAAGTCCGACGGTTTATGCACGGCCCAAACGGCCATTAGTATTATGTTGATGATAATTATGATTTTGATAATAATAATCGCGTTGATAATTAATGCGTAGGTAGGTGTAGTTCGTTCATTATTAATTCGACCATTAAATGCTATCAATTTTGAATGATAAAACCACATTATGATTTATAAACGTATTTATTTTTTAAATATAATTCAAAATTTTAATAACATAAGTAATTATTCATCAATTCGTCTACTTTTCAAAATCTTTTTTATTTGCAAATAAAAATTTGTAATAATTTCTAGAAATTGTAATTTTATTAATGAATCAAATTATACACATCTTTTATAGTAAAATTAGTCAAATTATTCTAAAAAAAAAATAAGCTAAGAATTTATTGATTTAAAAAAAAAAATGAATATTTGGATTTTTTCCCAATAATATTTAGTAATGTTTCTAAAATATGTAACTTATTGTAATTTTTAATAATTTGCATATATTACTTTATGGTTCAAGAATTGAAAGTTTTCTCAGAAATGTAAGTTGGATTATTTCATAACAAAAATATTTATCACATTTATTGTAATCATGTAAACATTTACAAAGAAGTTTAATAATCACTAACATTTCCTCTTTATTTAAAGCTTTCTCAGAAATGTAAATTTTAATGATTTACTCTTTACTATTTATTTACTTTATAAATAAATATTTTAAGGTTTCTTATTAAAATCAATAAATCAAAATTATTGTAAGTTTTTAATCATTTTCATGGTACAAAATTTATTGTATTTTAATTAAGAAAAAATATTATAATTTATTAAAAATTCACTTTTTCATATTGTATGAATAAGTAAAAATTATCAGTGAACAATTATAAGTACGTTATATCATGTACATAATGATGTCACCGATTTTTATAGACTTCCTAAGAATTTGATTCTTATTAATTTATATTCTTCAGACGGTTTTTCTTTCTTAGTAATTACTGTTTGATCATTTAAAATAATTAGATTTTTGTTAACATTTTTTATGTAATATATTTATTAGTTAAATTAAAAGTTTTTAATCAAATTTAATTTGTAAAAAATATAATTTAAACAATTATTCTGCTACAACCACAACATCATAATAATAAAGTAACATACGTTGCAATATCTATTACACAATAAATAATTATGTCTTATATTTAAATTCAATTTATTACAACTTTTCATGTTATTATGTAACAGGTACAGTTGACATAATAATAATTGTTTATGAATAAGAATTATTTTTTTGTAATTACAAATTGTCACATTTAGAGTGGATGAAGCTAAGGTGTCTATATCTAATAGAAATTATATAAAGATATATTTTTATAAACAATTATATGATAAATTACATTTAGATTAAGCTTTAGTGCTAATTTTAAATAGAATGAATATAGGAATTCGAATCGATGGAGTTGCGTTAATCTTGTAATAATTGGCTGTTCGAGGTAAAGGCAGATGATTAAAAAGAAGTTCTGAAAGGGATCGGATTGTAGGGGATTATCGAGCACTTAGCCGGATATCGGGACGACTTCATTAGCACTGGTTAATAGGCTTTTTATTCGAAGCATAGGTATTTCGGTAAAGATTCTAGAAGACGTCCATCAAAAAACCATTAGAGCTCTCGCTCTCTAACATTCTTCGGCGTCGTCACAAATTAGCAGGAAGGTAATGAAGATTCCCGAACGAGATAAATATTTACACCTGGTCGAATAATGAAATGCGCACAGCGTGCAGCGTTTTATTGGGTATCGGGGATTTTATTGGCGGAACAATAAATTCCGGGCGCTGTTAATGAGGTTAAGAGCAACATATTACCTCACGGGAGTCGGATGATCTGCAAATTCCATTTCGTCGGTGGAAGGAGTGTGTTTACGGGATTTTCAAGTGCTCAGTTATTAAAACGATCCGAGCTACGTAAATATTTATACGAGCGATTCTCTCTTTGTTTCTCTTGCATCAACAATATTTTCCATCCCTCTCTCTCCTCGCTGACCAATTAATAAATCCGGGATAAAAATAGATAAACCACTTTCGCGCAGCTATCTCTAATCGAAGCTTGAAGGGAAAAGCAAAAGAAAAAAACCCTTGACCCAATAAGAAAATAACTTTGCATATTACATAATAACATCTCAAGAAGCACAAGATTATCATCTAATTTACCGCAATTTTACAATTTTCTTATAAAGAAAATTTGATACACATTTTAATTTAAGAAAACAATTATAATTTCAATAAATATTTTAATTGATGCCAGAAATGAGTTTAGATTATCTAAGATGAATTCTATGAAGAAATTAAGATTGTATTCATAACATAGCTTTAAAAAAAGCAAAAATTCAACTAGTGTTGAGAATATTTACATTTAATTGTAATTTTCTGCATGCGTTACGAAAGCTAAAAATAGAGCATAGGAAAAGTTGTTTAAAATCCTATACACGCTGACATTGTGCATCCTTCCCGCATCCGAAAATAAACCTCTCTCATTACGTTGATTACACAAATGAATGTGTGTTCGTGAAAAGTCATGGAAATTGCATCGGCGAAACCCAATTAAATGCGATTCATCATCATTGTTATTATTGTTATTCAGACCTTGTCGAAAGGTATCCTGTGTGTGTATGTTTTGCGGTTTCACTATCATCATTTTAAACGTACATTTTCTATACACACACACATAATAATAATAATATTCCACCACTGATTTGAATAATATCATACAAAAACCAGTTTCGCCTTGCGGTTTTTTAGCGTCCACCTTTGTTTGCCATTTTTTTTTATATAATCGTAGGAGGAAATAATGAAGAGAGCAAAAAAAAACGAAATAATAAATAAAAAAATAAGTAGAGGAGAGAAATAAAATAGCTTTAAACCGCACGGTATGTAAATCGAGGTTCCGCGAATTCGCGTTTTACATTTGTATTTACGTACACCCCAGAAGAGGTAAATGTTTAACATTGAAGACATTTCTCTCAAATTTTCGACGCCTTTAATAAAAATAAAGCACAGTTTTATTTATTTATTTTTTTTGGGAAAGCTTTGGTATAATGCCCGGAGGGAAAAATTGTAACCGTAACGTTCCTTTGTATCCTCGTAAAGAGTCTAGTCTAGTTCTTTTTTCTTATTCCTGCTGTTGTTACATAAAGGATTTTTTTCTTTCAGATAAGTTCAAGCTACACGTGGCCCGACCACCATGGAAAACGGAGGAGGATGTCGGACAACACAAAGGACTACAACCCGCAAAGAGGTATCTGCTGTTGTTTATAATCTCTATTAATTAATATATGAAAAAAAAAAAACTGGTTTATTGATATTGGTATCAAAGTCCTAAACTAATGTTAATTCTATGTATTAGATTATTTAATTTATATTTAAAAAATCTTGTTCTGCTTGTTTTAAGGTCATCACATTATTTTCCCGGATAGTTCGTACGAGGATTACATGGTTAAAATGAACGGCAGAATGAATCCGAAGACTTCGAACAAACGCGGTTGCATCAAGAATCTCTGCGAGGAAGTTGATGATTATCCGACGGAATACATAACCAGAGTGATGAAGGATCATAAATATGACAACCTCTTCAACAACGACATTCTTCCTTTCGATATAGCGGAGCGCAACCAGTTCGTGGATGAAGATGAAACCTTGTGCAGAACGATGCAGCACGTCTACAAACCTAAAAAAGCTATGAATCTGAATAATACGGAGCGCATCATCGTCAATATAGAAGGTAGAAAACAGACTTTGGTCTTCGAAACATGCGTGTAAGTTTAACAAAAAAAAAGTAATTAAATTAATTGATATTAATAATAAATTTTTGAGCAGCGAAAACACGAAATGCAAATTCAGCGAGATGTTCCCCAACGATTACGCGACCGAATGCAAGCAGCGTTACGTGGTGAGACGACTTTGGGCTTTGAACGACGAGAAGCAACCAGCTTTCGACAGCTTCGAAGTTCCATCCTGCTGCGTCTGCACCTACAAGAAGAAGTGACGCAACTTTTCGACAAAGAACTGATCTCTACTTTTAAACGTTTTTTAGTTTGTTTTTTTTTGTTTATTTCTTTAACTCATAATTGTATTATTTTTAAACCAAAATCCTAATTGCGTTCCCCGCAAATCGAATAAACCAAAGCAAATACTTTGTAATTCGGTTTCCACAACTTGGGGATTCCGCATCATTCTGTTACGTTCAGTTTGTTTGTGTGTCTTTAATGCAATTCCATCTGTTTGGTTGCAAACAGAAATCAGTTGAATTTCGGGGAACGCATCGATTTCTCAATTTCGAAGCTTTGCGAAGAGATCAGACGCGAAATTCAATTCTAATTTTTTACATTTTCGAAAACTGAATTTCACTAAATTAGTCAGCGAACTATACACGATTGTTTATTTAAATAAATTAGATAATTAAGATTTATTTACGAAATTTTCAAATATTTATATTTTATTAAATATTTAAGAATAAATTGCTTAAAGCTTGCCAATTATTAATATTAAATTTTTTATATACTTTATTTTTTTTTGAACTTACATCTAAATGTATATACAAAATCTATATAATTATATAAAGTAGTGCATTTGTTCATATTTTTTAAAGTTAATTTTAGTTCAATTATATTATTGATTGCTTATTACTTTATACGATTTCTGCGTAAAAATAGAAATAAAGCTTTGGTTTCTTCACCAAAGACAATTATTATGTTACCACTTTGACAATGAAAATTATAGTAAAAATAAACGTATCAAATAAATATTGTTTTCTTCATAATTATATTAATTTTTTTAAGTATTTTTATTGATACTCACATTTTTTTTCAGTAAATTCATCTCTGAAATGATGAGTTATGAAATAAATCAATAAATATGTAAAAGCTCGTGAATCATTTCTCAGTGTTCTTCTTTGTTATTTCCCTTTACTTTTCAAAGCAGAAATCGAGAATGAGGAAGAAAGAAAGAAAGAAGAAATGGTCCATTGAATCTTGTTCGCTGTTTTTTTGTTCTGCTTTACTTTCCTCACTATTATTTTCGGACGTCGAAAGAAATGCGGAAGATCCCTCGGTTTTATAAGAATTGAGATGTTTACGGCTTCCGAGTTGCAAAGAAACGGAATGAAAAAAATCTGCTTTGTATACGTATATTATGAGTATAATAATATATTGTTCGCCGCAAATAACAAGGTTACCTGGAACGTGTAGAAAAATCAACAACACGATGTTGTTGATATCAATATTACCTCACGTTTTCTTTGAAACACTTTTATATTTTTTTAATTTTTATTTGATATGTAATTATAATAAAACTCCTCGCAATTAAAAGGTATTGTTTATAACGCATTAACGAAATTGCTATTTATAGAAATTTCAAGAATCGTAGCACCGTAGAAGTATTTTAAATTATTTCATAAGATAGTTTGGTTGCCTAACATAATTATTTTAAATAATTCTTATATGAAATATCATTGATTTAAATCAATAAATAATTATAATATTGATTGTTAAATTTATTCAATTAATTGAACAATATTATGAAACTTTTAGATATAATTTTTTATAATAAAAAAAATAAAATTAAATTAATTTCACTTAATATTTATACTTTTTATAAAATAAATTAACGTGTTTAACATCGATGGAGATTGTACTGTATAGATATTCAAATTTAATGTACTTAGAAAGGTGATGCGAAGAAATGTATTATGGGCAGCGTTTGTTAAGTTACGATGGAAAATGCTAAAAAAATGCGGAGAGTTTAAATCCTTTGAAGAACTTTCATGGATTTTCCTAAGAGAAAATAGATTTTTCCGGATAAGCAACAATTAATCAAAGAGAAAATATACGCGCAATAAAATAAATAACTTTTATCTAAACGATTCAATATTTTTAAAATAAAAATAAAATTTATTTATAAAAAATACGAATTTTGTGAAACTGAAATTCAAATTATTATTATTATTAACAAAATTATTGAAGAATTGAAAGATTTTAATTTAAAAAAATATGTTCTACATTTATTTTCTTCATTTTTAAGAGAATATTGTTAAAAAATTAAAAATTTAATAATTAAGACAAAATATTTAGATCATTTTTTTATGCTTCCTTTTCAAGATTATAATTATAATTATAAAATGTATATTTTTGGAAATTGTAGAAAACTTTAAATTTAAAAATTGCTGAATAAATGGAAATAACGTGAAATATTTAATAACTTCAAGTAATTTTCTACAAAGTATTATTTTGTGTATAAATATACAATTTTCTTTGTGCTTCATCGACTCAAATCCAAGCTGTTAATAACAGTATTCCAAAGCGTAAAGTCTTCAGCAAATCGCGCAATTGCGCGGTTATATAAGAGAAAAACATACTTAGGTATGCAATGCGAAGACATGCCGTGCGCATCCGTGGTCAATCATAATCGAGAACCATGAATTATGCATGCGACATCTTGCGCGCGCGAAAAAAAAATGCAAAACGTAAAACCGAAAGTAATCGTTGGAAAACGCACGGAAAGAGAAATTTTCACTAAATTTTTAATGCATTTTCATTTAATTTTTGAAATATATTATTGCAGCTCGAATGAAATTTCTAATTTAACTGGAAATAAATGCAGACATTTAAATTGATCTTCCGGCGATTGGAAAGTGTTTTTTTTTTTGGTTTGATATTTTTCGGATGCCGTTGCGCAATTGTCGGTAACGGAATTGATGCTCGTGTCGTGGGGTTTGGAGTGAAAACAGATTAGAAATCAAAGTCTCTCTCGATCACATCGATCTTTGTTGATGAATAGAAAACTGTGTAAAGGCCTTTTTGCATATAGAAAGAAACCATCGGGGAAAAAAGGAGGAATTCCAGTAGTCAGGAAAGTGCGATAATTCACCTTTCATCCGGTTAAGTGGCACGAGTTTGCCATATCGATCCAACCCCGAAACCGGTATCTTCGTGCAGTTCTTCTCCATTCGGAAATCTGTGTCAATGCGATGCTGCTGCGTCTTCGATTCTATAAACGTGAAAAACAATGCAAACGGCAATTACACGACACGATTTCGCGAAAAAATACCAAATAGAAGTGGAATGATGAAGGAACGAGGAAGTAGAAACCGAAAAAATGTATTTTGAATGCATGTCGCGGTAAATAATTACATTTTCGAAACAAAGCGCTTTTAATTGAAGCGATTTCAAATTATTATTTTTTTTTTCAGCCCAAGTAATTTCGATTATGAAGTAATGCGTTTTCTGCGCTCAACGTGCAAAGCGTTTGTTTTCCTTTGATAATTAAATTTCTCGACGGAACATGTGAGGAGGATAATAACGAAAATATTTCGTAACCAGACCGTGACCGATGTCGGTGATTTCTTTCTTTCTTTGCTGGACATCACGCTCCAACGATCGCCGATGCTCGACAAATACACTCTTCATTCAGTTTCAAATTATTTACTTTTTTTCATACAGATTTTGCTTTCATTGGAATTCGATTATAGGTCACCTTTCATCTGTAAACCCATTTTCAATTTACTTATTAATTTTCGAAACATTAGGATTTTCCATGAACAATATTACGAATTTTACAATTGGAACTTACTTTTTGGATGATACATTTAAATTCAATTTACTTACTACTTTTCAATTACTTGATGCAAGTAAAACATTCATATTTCAGTGATTACATTCAATTTAAACTTAATTTTTAGATGAAATTTAAAAATGTATAGATTTACTTTCTAATTTTCGAAACATTCTGATTTTCCATTGAAACAAGAATTTTACAATTGATATTTACTTTTTGGATGATATATTTAAATTCAATCTACTTACTACTTTCCAATTACTTGATGCAAGTAAAACATCCACATTTCAGTGATTTACATTCAATTTAAACTTAATTTCTAGATGAAATTTCTAAATTTAAATCAATTTACTTACTACTTTTTAATAATTTTTTGTAAGTAAAATTTCAGTATTTGTCACAACAAATAACGTCTCAAATTTTATATCGTAAATAAATTTTGTAAAATTGTGATAAAAACTTTGTGAAATTTTAAATTTCAGATAATTCAGTAATTATAATTATACTAAATTTGAATTTCTTATTTTATTTGCAAATATGTTATTATAAATGGGAAGAGTTGTTGTCTATGCGAGAAAGAGAAAAAAGGAAACGCACGGTTTATGAATATATTTTGTAAATGTATAATAATTTATTTATAGTCGACTTTGGCATTCACCTTCACTTTTCGAGCGCTCCTCCGATGCAGAGAGAAAGCGCACGCCGAAACCAAAAAAATATATAAAGATATATTCATAAATACATAAATAAATAACAAACAAGAAGAAGAAATAGAACTGGATTATAGAAAACCGCAAACGTTTCCGCTCTTTTCCACAATTAATCATTCATTAATTAAACCGATGCAAACGAGAAGAAGGTGCTTCGTATCTAATTATTAATGGCACCCCACGTTGGTCGCCATTTACTATATAATTTAGAAAAATTAAAATAAATAATAAATATTACATACATTTACTTTTAATAAATAGATAAATATTGCATATATAATTTTTAAATTACATTTTGATTAAGCGTTGAATAAATAAATAAATAAATAAAATATATACATTAAGATATTGATATTTTGGTAATAATGAATGAACTTTTTCAAGTTCTTTTTTCGATGTGGACACTGCAGGTTATAGGAGCGGAGAACCAATCGGTGACCAAATTGTTGAACTTTTCGTCGTAAGTTAACATCTTGAGTTCGACGTTACGTGGTTTGCAGCTGAACTTGAAGTGGTTGGGTAAGGTTTTCATCAGTTTGTCGTTGACACTGAAATGAGATTGAAATTATACCTGAAATCATGAAATAATTTTTTTTAAAGATATTTTACCTGCATTCGACGATGCTGACCGGTTGTTGGATCAAATCATCCATTTGCACTATGTACTTGGCGGCTTTGTTCGTATTCAATCCTTGGGTCGGATATAAAGTCATGTACGTCTCTTTGCAAATGGAGAGGTTCGAATTATCTTCCACGTAATAATTACCATTGAAAATCGCCTCTTGCATATTCGTCACTAGACTGGTCACATTCTGGTAATTATCTTCGCAATCGCAGAAGTTCTCTTTGCAGCACATTTCCGCCCATCCCAGCGCCACCAACTGAAACCAAAAATTAAAGAAAAATTCGTAAAATTAGTACTGTTAATAATTGTCCAATAAAAATGAAATTTTAAATTAATAAAATTTTTACTAAAGATTTAGAATTTATTAAATTTTTGTAGAAATAAAAACTTACCTGCACCAATACGATAATGATTAAACGAATGTTGGACATGTTGCTATTGCTTTACACAATTATGCTGAAGTAATGATGTTTTACTCGTGTCTTGATAGACTCTTATATAGTAAATAAACTTCCGTTTGTGGTTTTGAGCCCGGTGCATTTGAATTAGGTTCTATCCAAAACGGATTTCCAAAACGGATTTCGCTAACACATCCTCTTCAAAATCCTCATCAAGAGAAACGAAGGGTTCATAACAAAAAGTTAACAGTTACCTTTCACGTTAAATATCTCAAATTATACAGATTTTCTATTACTGACGTAGAAGACTCGTGATTAGAAAAAATAAATACTAAGAGAAAATAACAGGAAACTTGTTGACGTCAAAGAAAAAAATATTGTAAAACCTACATATAATTAAAAAAAAAACTAATGCAATTTGTTATCGTTGTAGGGGAAATCCTATGAACTGATAGCATAAAATGATATTTGTTATTATAAAAAATAATCTTTTCAAAATCATGAATTTACAAACTTACTTTATTGAAGGAATTGTTTTTAGTATTGTCATTTTGATTACGTCAAATATTCATAGAGTTTTTCTAAATTGCTGAAGTTACGTTTGACATTTATATAATTTGGAGAATTCAATTGTCAATTGTCAAAATAATTTTTATATTTTCAAGCGTCATCAAATGATTAGAGGTTATGTTCATTTTGAAGTAACATCAATATAACGTAATTGTCATCATATTATGTCATCAATTTTTTTAACAGGAAACTGTTTAATATTTATTATTTAGGTTAAATCATTTCTTTGATGTCATCTGCATTTAATTACTATTTAATTTCTTATATAATAATTAAATTTCATAACAAAAATTAAAATTATTTAGTAATTTATTAAACAATAATGCAACTGACATTAATTTAAGTAAAAAGTTAAGTTTAAATCAAAATTTAAGAATAATCTAAATAAGTTATTACTTTTATAGCTTGGGAACATCAAAAGAAATCTAGTTATGTAATTATAGACTAAACGAACGCGCAGTTCATTTTATTTTTTTGCGCAAATTAGCGAAACTTTCATCGATCACCGACTTCCTTTCGAATCAAAATTGCATTAAATTTATGTTTCTTATAATTAAAATATAGAAATTATTTGCTTTAATTTCAATCTTTCGCCTTTCACACAACAAACTTATCAATTATTATTATAAACTATACGAAAATGCATCTGCAATAAAGAACAATTCTTGATTTTCTCAGAATTACGTATATTATTTCTTTAAAATTTTGTATTCGTATTCGTGCGATTCTTTCCATCTGAATTTCCGATAACTCGCGCATAAATATTCAGATCTTTTCAAAATTGTCCTCGTATTTGTTCTGGCTTCCTCTGTGTAAACATTTTTTTCCCCATCTTACGTTTTTTTTTTGCCATCAAAATTGGACGAGCATCATCAACTTTTCAGCAGCAATTTCCTCAATTTTTGTCTTCATCTCATTTATATAAATATATTTTTTTTACCTCGATTATCATCATCATCGTTAAATGGAACCGCCAAAGCATGACAAAATCAACTATGAAAATGAGAGATTTTTTAAATGAAAAAAAAAAGAGTGAAGTAATTTAAAGAGACGAACGGTGAAAATGCTAACGAGTTTAATGATCTAATTGACGGCATTAATTGTGTAACACCGAATTACTTTCTCCTGCAAGGAAAACACGAGTAATTTAATCAAGTTTATATCTTTTCTTTTAATGTTGCTTTTTTTTTAGTTACGTGCACTTCTTTTAAATGCGTGTATTTTAAATAACACTTTTTTATTTCTTAGAAAAAAAGTCCAGTAAACGGGAATGTTATTAATGCTTTATGTAAATTAATTTATAAATTATTGAGGAATTTTTTTATACACATTTGCTGATAGAGATGTGCTAAGCTTTTATTAACTTATTAAAAATTTATTACTCAATGTTTTTTTACACGATTTTCATTTCTAAATACTAAAATAATCATAAACATTTTTTATTTCAAAATTTAAAATCAATAATTTCCAATACTTTTATTTATTGGAACTATTTTAGTAATATGTAATTATTGAAAAAATCTAATATACAAAATGATTTAAGTAAAAAAAAAATGTGTTGAAAATAATAAAATTAATTATTTTAATTTTGGTTTCTTAATTGGTGATGTAAAAATAAATTAATAATGTCGAAATAATACTGATGTATTTAAAATGTACATTGATGATTTAGAATATATTAGAGATGAAAGTTTTTTTTTTGTACATTTTAAATTTCTAAATATTTTTTTTAGGAGTTATATAAGAATAATTTATTGTAAATCATTTAATTGCATTTTTGTACATTTTTACTTTGATTTAGAATTCACTTTTTTTTATAATAATTTTAAGTCCTTGATTATTTATTGTAAGAACTTTATTTATCAGAGAAAAGTTCGTATTTTGAGGTAATTATATTGAGTTTAAAACTTATATTTAAATTATTGTTAATTATTACGTAATTAGGATATAATAAATGTATACTGAAAAAGAATATTTTTTAGAGAGTTAAAAAATGTATGAATAACATTTGGATGCGACACATCGAACTGTGTACGGGACACGGCAGTTTTGCAATGAGGAAGAAGTTTTCGCGAATGCCGTCGCATGCAAGTTTTTGCATTCTTTCGGGTTACATCAGATATGATTTAATGATTAGTATGCCGATGGTTAAATATCGGAAAAAGGGGCTTCACGTGTTTGGAAAAAAGAGAAAATCCGTTCGGATGGCACGATTTCCGCCCCGCAAATAAATGCGAATGACCAGACGGGAGAAGAGGTGTGTGTTTTTTTTTGTATTATTATTTAGTTTTGGAAGTATGGATATATAAAAAAGGGTGGTGTCGAAAGATGCATCCACTTTACTTTGGAAGGAGAGAACTTCGAATGCGAAGGTGGGAAATGAATATATCTATATAAAAAGAAGTTTTCGGAAGGAAGTGGGTCATATCTGGTAGGCTTGGATTGCTTTCGGAGAGAAGTGAGAGTGTGCAGCAGTCCGCAGTTGACAGTCAGTGATAGTTTGCTTTCTCGGTGTCTTCGGCAAGTGCTCATCAACATCATCCACCATAACATCAACTTCATCCTAGACATTGAACTCTCTTTGTCTCTCAGTCTGTCACTCTTCGACTATTGGAATTTACAGGCACCGATATGAAGGTAATTTTTCATTAAAGAAAAAAACTACTTTTTCATCAATCAAATCATATAAAATTAAATTTAATCACAATAATACTAATAGAAATAACAATTTAAGTTTTATAACCAATAACAAATCTAATTATTGAGTTTATTTTAATTGAAGAAAATTGTGATTTTTATTTTGTTTATATCTAAAATACTAAATTCCGTATTAAAAAGTTACAAATCTTAAAAAACTTCCAAAAACAAAATTAATTTAACAAATTTTAACAAATTTATAACTGTGATTATTTAAATTTAATTAAATAAAAAAATAATTCAAATATAGATAAATATTTATAAAATCACTCAAACTTTAATAGCTTTAAATAATATACAAAAGAAATTAGGAAGAAGTGGGAGCATCGTAGCACCGTAGTTTTTTTTTACTAATAAATTAGGAAGAAGTGGGAGCATCGTAGCACCGTAGCTTTTTGTTTTCACTACTAAATAAATAAATAAATACAAAGTATGTATATTTTACTTAAATAATGAATTATTTTGAAGAAACTAAGTATAATAATTTCAGGTAAAAATATTAATATACATTTTTTGTAAAATAAAATTTGATAAATGTATTTAATAATAATATTATAACACTACATAATTCTGTCAAAAAAAAATCTATTGCTAATTATTATGAAATTGTGTTTTATAAAACATTTTGTAAATGCAATTAAATTAATTTTGTAATGAGTGTGAGTTTTCTTTCATAATTAATGGAATATTCATAATTTCTCGAATAATAATAATACTTCAGATTTCGTTTAATATTCCTCATGCAATCCAGAAACTTTTCGTTTCCTAATTGCTTCATTAATAAAGCTCTGTGAGCTCAACTCATTTACATACAATTCTGAGTCCCAATGCTTAATCTGCACTAAAATCTAGTTTCAATTTAAAATAATAATGCTTGTTAAATAATGCAATTAAATAATTAATAATCAAAAATAATTAAATTTATGAATTAAAAGTGTGTCTGTAATGATCAATGTTTTGATATTGTGATCGTAAAGACTAGAACCTTTCCTAACATTTTACAAACCATTTACACGCTTATTGAGTCATTCGGAACTTGCGGTTTTCGTATCCACCGGTTAACATGCGAATTACTATTAAAGAAAAACATTGCAAAATGCAGATTAGTTAATCGTCTGTTACGCGAAATAAGATTAAGAGATTCAAGCTAAGCTTATCTCAGATAAATAATAATTATTGCAGTATAATTCGGCGTTTTTGACTAACTTAAACCCGGATGCATTTAACGGTACAACAGCAAAAAGCAAATGCATTTTCTTTTGTACTCGCAACACAAAGACCAAGATTAATCTCATATTTTATGTTTACCTTACAAATTGCACCTCAAACAATTCTGTCGGTTTGATTAAATTTCCTAGATAAATCTTCATCCTTTTTACGCTTTATGCACAAATGCATTAAAACCAGATTTTCATGGAAATTGCTTATTTAAATTCAGCTATTTTGAAGGCAATAGAAGGACATTACTTTCGGAAATTCGAACGTTGCATTTTTATGTGTTGAAATTACGAAAATTACATAATTTGTCGTAGAATTAAAACTGTGCTGCGAATATTTTTTTTCTTCTCACATATATGGTTTGAAGCTGGAAAATAAATCGAAACGCGTACATTCAATGAAGTGTAATTGGAGCAAATAATGTGTTGGACGTTTTTGTGCCGTATGAGGCAGATCTATCCATATAATAGTTGGAGAATTTTAAATTAAACTTTCCAAACTTTCTATTAATGTCGTCGCTATTTTTCTATAAATCTTTACTAACTTTCAATACTAAATCTCAATTTTTATTCTCATTTAATCCAATTACATTTTCAAATGATTTGATTATATAATTTTTAAATTTACTTTTTGCATCAATCTTATGCATAATTTTTTAATCTCAGGTTAAGTAAAATTCGGTTACATTTCTTTTTTTTTTTCGATAAATATAATGTAATATTAGGTTGACTCAATTTTTCTATTTGTTTAATACAATAACATTTAATAAATATTTATAAAAAAATTATTTAACACGTAAATTGTTAGTAATATTTTCATAATCTAAAAGAAGCCGCTTCTACAAATTACATGCTGCAATTCCCTGGAAAAGATAGTTTAGGTTTTTTTATCTGACCTAAACCAGGATTAGCGTGATTTGTAAACGACACGAAAGCCACATACTTAGCGGCAATTACTTTCAAGTGGGTTTACGTCATACTATTAATAAACTAATTTAGTTTATGAAATAACGCTGCAGAAAAGTACTTTTTTTTTAAGAATTTAATTACTCATTAATTTATTTATATATTAAACACATAGATTATAGAATTATGAAGATAATTTATGAATTTCTTGTAAATATTTGAAAATCTTCGTCTTAAAATGTTGAAATTGGTGAACAAAGGATGGACCTTAATAGGTTATTAGAAGCATCCCTTTCGCACGTTGTAAATGATAAAGATGGGTTTAAATACGCATTCAATTATTGCGGCTTAATTACGAAAGTTTAATTAAATTGAAATTAATGGAAATCTAGTGGATGCTGTAGTGCGGTTGGTACCATCATTAAGAACGGTTGGTACGAAGAGAAGGGCCGATCTGGAAACGAACGAATGGAGTGAATGGAGCTTTTGTCGGCTGCTCAACCATAAAGTTTTACTCGACCCCATTAAATTTTGCGAGAAGAAGTAAAGACAGAGCAAAAAAAGGAGGACATTCAACAAACGAAGAAAGGGTTGCGCGAAGTGAAAATGGCCTAGCTGTATAGAAAAGAAGCAAAAAAAAAAAGGGCGCCACCATTAAGTCATTAAAACAGATCGATGTTTCCCAATTTCAGTATTTGTCCGCAGTTTCTTATATAAACGAGGAATACTTTGCAATTGTTGACTTTATTGAATGCCAATTTGAATACACATTAATAACAAAATCAATACTTGCTATAAAGTTTTAAATTATGAAGAAAAACAATATTTACATATTACGTAAATGGAAAAGATTCATATATTTTTAATTTTGTCCTTAACAAGATTTGTTGTAATTTTTATTAAAGAATGAACAATTTAAATTAAATAAACTAATATGGTTGGAGCATCGTTCGAATAATAACATTAAAACTTTCTATTTTTTTCTTTTTCTATGGAGTTTTACTGTATGAGATGAGATTTTTCTCATTCAAACAATTCGAGTATGAAATTAGAGAAGAAACACTTTCAAAAGTACAAAAAAAGTAAATCAATTTATTTCAAACTAAATTGTTATTGTTTAAAATTTGTTTAATTGTTAATAAAATTTTAATTTTTAATTGGAATAAGAAGTAATCTGTTTATATTCGTTGCCATGACTTTGGTTTCCTTGACATTGGTAATTCTTCTGGGAACGGAGGTGAAAGTAAAGCGAGACGTGCGATCTTTTCACGATTACCTAAAAACGGAGACTCTTTCTCTCCGCTCAATTATGATTAATTTTTATTAACTTGATCTTTCTTTTCTTTTTTTAATTATTGGCTTCTCTTTCATTTCACTTTTAGGCGCTGTCTCTCCTCGCCGTTTCGGTTTTCTACGTGGTGTTAGATAGTTGCCATGGAGCTGCGATAGTTCCAACTACGTATGATGATTTGGATTCTTCGGATAGATCCGATATGGCTTACATCCGGGACTACTCGAGGCTGAAGAGGTCCGGATCTGGAGGGTCAGGAGACATCCTCCAACATCTGAAGACGTCCATCGGTCAGGGTATAAAATCGAAGCTGGGGATGTTAGCTAGAGGATCGGCATCGGCTTCGTCGCATTTCAGCAGCGGATCGTCGGGATACGGACACAACTATCATTATGATCATGATGTAAAGCAGAGAAACCCATTAAGGAATGCAATCATCCTTTAAATTTCGCGTTTACAGGTCGGTCACAAGTCGGTCGATCCTTGGTCTCTGAAGAAGTCGATATTCCACACGCTGCTGCAGGCAGTCAAGGCGATTAAGGGTGGCGTGATTGCCATCAAAGGGCAGCTGATCAAGGGCAGCGGACATATCCTCTCAGCCAAGGGAAAACTGATAACCGGAGGTGGAGAGGCTCTCTCCAATCTCGGAAGGAACATCGCAACTTCAGCTTTCCTCGTCGTTCCGCACGAAAAGGAGCACGATCATCCGCCAGGTAAAAATAGCAAAAAAATAAAACTAAAACTAAATATATGGAAATATAATCTTTATATGAAAGGAAAGAGTTACGTACCTAAAGTTGCAATTACTTGCGGAGGCACGTTTCCTTCATCTCCAGGCCGAAGCTAATTTATTTAAATTGATTTCGGATCCTGTCGACGTGCAAACTAGGCGTCACTCTAAAAAATAATTGCAGTTTTATCTGATGAAACTTGCGTTAAAGAAAATACTTTAAAAAAAATAATTAATTAAAATCTTAATATGATTATTTCAGTTCATCAAGATTACGTATCACCAATAGTGATAGGTCATTCGGCGCCGGAGGCGTCATACCACAGCGCCCCGTCGGCCCCTGGACCAGATTACGGGGCGCCCCCGACGTCCCACAAGCAGCATTTCAGCTCCCTGTACGAAGGTAAAAACCCCGAAAACTAATTACATGAATTTAGAATTTAATTCCAATTAAGTTAGCTGACAGACACAGGGATGCAGACGTTGAAATCGTTTCGGGAACTTTTTAGCAAACTTTCTCCGTTTCATCGTTAAAAATAACAACAACAGCAGCGAACTAAACAAAAAAAAAAAATAATTGAAGTGGGAATGCATGTAATATTTGCGATCCGGATTAAATTAAGTGGAAATCCCGGTCGATTTTGATAATAGTAATGTGCCGGAACTGAGGACGTTGAAGCAGCAGCAGCTTCCTGTTTGCTCACTTTGTACGCTACTGCTCCTGTTCTGATTACGCGTTTCGTAACCGCTTTTGAGAACGATCAAGGTCTTCAAGGTCGAGGACTTTCTCGGACGAAAGCGCTTTCTCGCTTGCGTTTATTGGCATTCCTGAAAAATATAATCACACAGGAAACTTGCAAAAGTTTCTTCTTTTTCAATCTATGATTTATTTTTTTATTTTTATTTTTCGGTTAGGAGAAAGTGGGGTTTTTAATGAATGGTATTAAACGTCGATGCTTCGACTCATCGGTTGCGAGTCCGCGATTTGTGGTCATCGAGTCAGAAAATGTTTAATTTCGGTGTTTATGCAAAGCGCGTATTCAAAAGACCGCGACAAGAGAACACTTTCCATTGATATCAATTTTCGTTCTGTCTCCGTGACTTGTCTTACCTGTATGCTCATGAGTGTGTATTTTAATTGACGTGAAAGGTAAAAGCCAGCACGACGGACTCGTGATCCTCAAGAAGATCCCAGACGAACACGAAGGACAGGAGACGCAAACGCCCGACTTCAAACCGCTTCCACCTAATCCCCAATCCAACAAAGGTTTCTTTAATAACATGTTTTCAGCCTCAGCTCCCGAATCATTCGATTACCAGCAGCAGCAGCTACCTCCCAGCACATCCTATGGTCATCCCTTAGGCAACTCCGTCAAGTACGAAGAGTACTACAATCCTCAAAACACCGTTTCTTTGAAGCAACAACACAAACAAACATATAACAACAAACTCCCGTCCATCAATCAAGATCAACCCATCATCTTCAAGCTGGACATTCCGAAACAACCTGCGTCTACCAACGACAACGGCAACGACGATAAAGCTCAGATCTTCATCGGGATGAACGTTCCTCTCGAATCCCTTCCGTACAAATCAATTGAAGATTTCAAGGGTCAAGGTTTCGTGAGGCCGACTCCGTACGAGAACGACGTCTCCTCCCAATTCCTCATCAATTATCCGGATCCCACCTATCCCACGTATAAGAAACCTTTGTTCGACAGCTACCCTCAAGCTTCCAGGCATCTGCCGAAAAGGACCCCGGCGCGGTTTAACAAACCGCATCCCCAGAAACAGTTCAAACCCCATCAGCATCAGCAGCTGCCACAATCCCCAAACTTTGAAATCTTGCGGTCCATGGCTTTCGAGCTCGGACCAAGAGGCGCCGTGAAGGTGTAAAGACTGACGGACCGATACGATACAAATTACAAATATAGACTTACTCCGAGGTACATACATCACCTACTTCACTCTAGACCACCAATTATACTCGACACACATTCTTGCATATTTTATTTTCATAGAACTTCGTCTTACCTAAACTACTCTACAATCTATAATTTGCATCAAACTAAAAATTCACCAATTTCATATTTAACATCATTTGCACCACTGATACAAAAAAATATATATTAATTTATATTTCATAAGTTATGTAAATATTTATATACAAAAACTTATTTTTTAACTTATTTTACAAAACTTCTTAAAATACGAAAACTAAAAATTAATCAATTTCCTAACGTTATTACTAATCGATCTCAACTAGTTTGAAAACCAAATCATTATTTATTATAAAAATTTATGAAAAAAATAGAAAACTTTTTTTGTAAAGAAACTTTATTAATTTAATTGAACATTTTATCTAATTTTACAACAAATTTAGGAAGAAAAATAATCATTTATAATTTTTATTTCAGGTGGGAAGAACTACGCCACATTTGATCCATACTATTGATCCGCAATCCGCTGGATTTCAATGCGTGCGAAAGAATACCTCAAAAGTCTAATCTTTTGTACATAAGATGTTTTTCGTTATAATCTCTTACAAAAAAAAATTTCTATCTTCTATTTTATTTTTAATAATTTTATTATTTTTTTAATTACATCTTATATTATTTATTTGCTCCGAAGCCTAATTATATAGGCTCATAGAAGCTACATGTCTTATTTTTTCTAACACTGATTGATTTAATCAATTTTTAATTGTTATTATTATTTTGTATATTTTAATTATTGAAATAAAAAAATATTTTATTTTAAACCAACTTTTATTTACCCATTATTTTCCCATTTATTATTAGTATTACAATTTTTGTAATTTTTAATTAATTTTAGTAATAACTATACAAATAAATAGATTTTTTGCAAAGATTCTATTGAATTATTAGTTTCATAACGTTTCAGTTGAATATTCACTAATTCAATATCTTTTTTAAATACAATTAAAGTTGATTACCGTAATCGTATTTTTACATTCAAGACGAATTGGATTTGCATGAATGTAACAGAGTGACGATGTTGTAACTGTAATTTCTACTGCATTGAATGAGTTTCAAGTGAGCAATTTACAAGCCAGGAATCCCCTATTAACAAGTTCATTGATTATTGCAAATGTTATGCGTTTTGTGGACGACACGAACGAAATTTCAACATTAACATGTATTTATTATATCCAAAGTCCAAAAGTATTTTTTTTTAATTCCTTATTAATAATAATATTATTTATTTACGTAATTAATTTTCATTATTTAAGTTGCATTTAGATCAATTTTTTGAAATTTCTATTAAATGTTAAATAGTTGTTTAAGTATTCTTAACAAATAAAAACAGCGATGAGATCTGTAACTTTTGGAATTGAAAGTTTCGTGAAGGTGATTGACCCGGATATGGGCAAATTTTGTAGAAAGTACTCTCATTTGATGCTTCAATTTAGTAAACGACTCAAAATGTAAGGTAATATTTAATGAATAATTATAATAATTAGCAATGCAACCAATTTTACTTCTATAATTAAAATATAACAAACACATCAAAAAATATATTTTTAATTTAAATTTAAATTATAAATGATTTTTAATTATATAATGATTGATAAAAGATGATACTTTCAGCATTAATTTGAATATTCAATAATTGTTAATACATTGAAAAATTGATTACTTAATTTGAATAAAAAATTACATAACTTTTGAGTAATTAGTAAAAATGCAACAAAAATTAACACGTAAATTGAAATTTAGCCCTTTGTACTCAAAAATAAAGATTTGGAAAAAGTTTCACAACTATTTATATAATTATTTCAACGAATATGACTTATTACTGGTGAAATTTAATTATGTCTCTTAATTAGTTTGTGGAATTGATTATATATGGTATTATTTACTAAGAGTAAACATTAATGTTTGAACGTCAAAAGAGTCTAATCCTGTCAATCAATATTGAGTTTATCGTGGATAGAGAGTCTTCGTGCGCGCGGATGGATTAATGGGCTTTTATACTAAAATTATACAACTCAACACGCACGTCCGTCTGCACGGTTAGCTAATGGAAACGCGAGGAATAACAATAAAAAAAATATGTAGGAAAGAACGCGATTCGGGTCAGCTACGACCTCCAAAGGTTTCCTTCCATCGCAACTCGCCGTTCACTTTCCAAAACCTGATCCGGCGGCAGTTCTCAACCGACTTCAACACGAATACCTGTACAAACGTAAGAAATATATTGTCATACTCATTTTATTATTATAAATTAAATATTACTTTACTTTCTTGCAAAAATTAATAGTTTTTAATTTAATTAATTTTATAATTTTATTTATATTCTGATACAAATAGTGCAAAAATATTTTATCTTATTTAATTAAGATTAGTATGCTTATTATATATTTCTATTTTTAACTTTTTCAACAACAAATGTATTAAAAAAAGTAAATTAAAATAAATTTAAATTACAAAAACTGGGAATTATTTTATAAATAAGAAAAATTTAACCTTGATCTTGTATTTCGTACTTCTTATTTCACATTCACTACGTTCTTGCCTAAAATATAATTATAATTATATTTTGCTTTAACACGTCTGATTTAATTATGTGAATAACATTATAATTAAATTGCAATATTTTTTTTCTTAAATTATGTAATTATTGCTATTTATAAAATCATGAGAATAATTTATATTGTCTTATTATTTTTTTTAAATTAAAATCTGAAATTAATTATTTTGTATAAAATAAACTAATTTTTACTATATAATTGAAAACTTTATATTTTTTAACGTTAATTTAGTAATGACATTTAAGAATAATTTTGGCGTGTCGAGATCGTTTCGAAATTAATGAAATGTAAATGGTTCAAGTTCACCAATTTTCGTGTTTCTGTCCGCTCTCATTGTTCTTGTTGTTGTTATTATTAATAACTGGAAATTTCTGTGTGGAGCGCAGATGTCTGTGAAGCTGTACTCCGTTTCCGATGGGCCTCCATCTCTGGCCGTGAGACAAGGGTTGAAAGCCCTCGGCGTCGATTACACCCTGATCAACGTGGACTTCGGCCTCGGCGAGCACATGACAGATGAATATGCGAAGGTACCGAAACTCGAAATCATCAAGACAATTGTTTGATTTTCCTTTTTTTTTTCAGCTGAACCCTCAGAAGGAAATCCCAGTTTTGGACGATGACGGATTCCTGCTCAGCGAGAGGTAAATTTAAATTTGGAAGAAAACGACAATGAAAGAAGGTTTCGCTCTTCCTCTGATCTTTGTTGCGAAATAGCGTTTGAGATGCTCCACATAGAATCGTGGGAGCGAAACTGGAATTACGTTTCATGCTGTTTTCATACGAGGATTGCATAATAAAAGAGTTTTATCTATTGCGTCTATATACTAAATTCTTATTTTTTTTAGCAATGCGATCCTGCAGTACTTGGCCGATAAATACGGCAAGGATGATAAGTTGTACCCTAAGGATCCTAAAGCCAGGGCCGTTGTTAACCAGAGGTTGTGCTTCAATATGTCCACCTACTACAGGAGCATCTCCGAGCACGTTGTAAGTTCTTTAATTAGTTTACTCGGGCGTTCGATGGACGCGTTAACATTCGGTCAATACAAACTGTGTCAATATTGTTGAGCGCAGTAATTGCATTGTCAACCAACAACTCGTCAAGTATTCATATTCAACAGATTAAGTCTTTCATCTCCTAAATAATTTTATTAAAGCAAATTTTACCAACTTAATTTCAATATATTAAGTATTACATTCAAATACATAATATGATTTTGAAATGAAGAATTAATTATATTTGAAAATATTTAATTTTTAATGATAAAATTAGGAAATATTCTGCAAATAATTTAATTTTAAAAAAATATATAAATTGTTTTGTGAATTTACAAAATAAACAGAACATAAATTGTAATACGTGTTGCAACAACAAATGTTTAATTAATTTAGTTTCCGTGTGTAATCCGCATTTCGAATTGAAAACGATGATGGAGAAGACAAAAGCAAACAACAACAACATGATTCACGCACGCAGTTATGTAATTTAGCATCGATTACAAATTGCGATTTACAATTACGTTTATCTCTTCTGCGTGGACCGCATCCATGTATACGGAAAATGTTTAATTCGAGCATTTGCAGAAAAGACAACATCATTTATAATTTTATATCATTTTACACATGGATCTTATCGCTATACTTGACACAATTATGTAAAAAAAAATGATAACAATTAAAATACTGTTAATTGTAATTATTTATATATTTTATATTTTTTTTAAATTTCAAATTTAAAAATTAGCATTTTTTTAAAAATATTTATTAGTTTTAGCAGAATAAAATTCAAATGTTATATAAATATATTTTTAGAAAAGAGCTACAATTTATTATTTTTAATAGAATATTTGTTATTAATTATCGAAAATTTTGATGAAAATTTTAATGTTTTAGGAAAATCTCGATATATACGTCATTATTATTTTTAATTATCAGTATATTTAGATTATTTAAAGTAAATTGAGTAATCAAATATTTTCATAATTATTTTATGATGAATGGGAATGTTGCACAATAGAAAGGCATCGGGTTTAATTCGTAACTAGTTGCAAGTTTGCTTTCCGCATTAAGTATTCATGAGTCCTGAAAAGTGGGAAAAGTTCGGTAAGTTTCTTAATGAACTGTTGGTGGATGGAAAAAATGTGCAACTAAGTGGCGCATCAAAAGCACTCCGCAAAACTCCCGAGAAATATTCTCTTTGTCTCTGCATAACTTTGCATTACCGAATGAAATAAATTACTTTTGGAAAACATCAGTTTTTGTCTTAAAAAAAATAAAATTATGTAATTTACATTTATATATAAATAATGCATGATTCGAAGCTAATTTACAGTTGTTTGAAACATTTTATACTTTTTGTGGTTGCAATGATTATTATTAGCTATGACTAATTATTTTGTTTAATCTAATCAAGTCTGTTTTTTATTTTAAGTGTTTGTAGAATATTTTTTAACAGCTTTGAAACTTTTAAAAATTTGTAAATATATTTATAAACAATTTAGATTTTATAATTTTGCATAACATTAATTTATTTTTTCTTTATAGATGGCCCCAATATTCTTCGATTACCAACGTACCCCCATGAGTCTGAAGAAGACCAAAATGGCTTTGGACGTGTTCAGCACTTACTTGGAGAGGGCTGGAACCAAATACGTAGCCGCAGGTTTGGAAAATAAATCAATTTCTCACGATTATCATTAAACTCTCGAATTTCAGATAACGTGACAATCGCCGATTATCAAATGATCACCGCCACCATGTGCCTCGAAGCCATCAACTTCGATCTTAGCCCATGGCCTTTGGTATCCAAATGGTATACCACCTTCAAGCAAGAGAACCCTGACCTCTGGGCCATCGTCGTTGAAGGCATGAAGGAAATTGCCGATTTCGAAAAGAACCCTCCAGATTTGAGCCACATGGTCCATCCGATCCATCCGATCCGCAAATGATTCTTTATTTTTTATATGTTTGTAATTCATCTTCTATCTGGTAAATAAAGTAGTAATCATATATAAAAAAATGCGAATTTAGCCTGGAATTTCATTTATTTATTTATTTCCTGCGTGAATAATCGAATTTATCATTTAAAGGACATACACATCATACACGTTATACACACCATTCGCTGATAAGATTATTTAGTTGGTGAGTGAGTTCCAATGCGTGTGCATACTGACATACCAAAAAAAAATAAATACAAATACAACATAACTCGGATATTCCAGTTCATATTGGTTCGTAAAGGTGTGTGCAGCGGAAGCAACAATGTCGACGTCCTCTTTGGATCACAACAGTTGCGAGGAGGAGAGTCAACACTCGAAGATTGGACTTAACATCGATGGAGAAAATGAGCTCATCAAGGTGCGCAAAGATCTGGGTTTGGATGCTCTCATCAGGAAGATCGTCAAAGATTACAATATGGTGAGTAATTTCGGATTTGATTATCTTACAAAAACCGAAATATTGCAATATTATTGCAGGATACAAGTCGCGCGTACGGACTCAGGTTGTGCTTCAGCAAAGTCGTATTTCGCAAGAATATGTATGTCACAGCCGAGAGCTTCAACACCGATATTCAGGATGGAAACATGCTCGAAGTTGTTCCATCTTTGGAAGAAGAGATCAATTTCTTGTTCGATAATATACAGTACGCGGAACGCAAAGAACAGGTGTCAGAGAAGTTGTACATGTTAGCTGCTGATCCTGCATATGTAAAAGCTCTTGGTATAAAGATTTTAACAAATTTACAAATTTTTTATTTAATAATTATGTTTAGTTGATCGAAACTCTGTAGAAAAGTTCATCGAGTTTCTCCAGTGGCGCGATATAACAGTTAATGGGAAATCTGGTTGTTTGATAACGTTGCTGAAGCTTCTTCTCGACAATCACGTAACAAACATCAAGGAAAACATCTTCAAATCCATCGTTAAAATCGTCGAGAACGCAGAACCGGAAGCAACTCACGCTCTATCCGTCCTCACGCAGATTCTCTACTCCAAAGAAATATCCTTAACATCTCTTCAATTCAACGTAAGTCACGTTAAAACATTTAAAATTATTATAAATTAATCATCCATGAAAGGTCGTGGATTGCATGAAGATGAAGCTGTTACTACAGTACATCTCCTTGCAAGGAGATTTACCTTTGAAGGCGATTTCTTTGATGACGGCAATCCTGAAATCGGTTAAAGGCGAGAAAAGAGCTTCACTGATCAAAGAACTAAACAACAGCAAGGACACCTTCTATAAACTCATGGTCTCAACCAAAATTGATGCGAAATTGGGAAGACAATTGTATATTCTGCAATCGTTTCTTTTCTCGACGTACGCAAATTCTTTGAACACGATGATTTCTTTGGATTTGGAAGGCAGTTTGGGTAATGTTTCCGAAATCAACGAGGATTCTTATTCTATAAATCAAAGTAGACCCAATTCAGACAGCTCTTACCAAGATTCTATTTCGAGGTAATATTATCGCTGCTAATATTTGAAAAAATATAAATTATTTAAATTATTCCAGATATTCAATGGCTAGTATTTTCAGTAAAAGTTCTTCAGATTCCAATTTCGTCGATATTAACTCCATGACTTTAAGATGTTTAGGTTTGTCAAAATTAATTATAGCTAATAATCTTGAAATAACTACAAATACAATTAAGTAAAGTAAAACGAACTAGAAAATGTCAATAAACTGAATGGTAAGGTGTCGTGTTTATTTTATGATAAGCTATCACCTCTTTGCCGAGTTTTCTTAAAAAAATTAGATAACCGCTGGTTAAATACGCCTTATGTTATTAACCTCGTTCATATTTGCATAATTGTTTTTTTTTTCTTTTCAACTAGGAAATAAATTAGTTTTTAAATTTGTATATAAATTGCGGTTTGTTCTCAGATTATTATAGAATGGTGTATTTCAAGAAATTCGCCATATCGCAGTCTGAGGAAAACACTTACGAACCGGGTTTACCGACATCCGCTGAAAAGTATGAAATAATTGTAGGATTAAGAAATTATTTTAAAAAAATGTGAATTTTTCAGGGTTGTTAATTTGATAGCGAAAGTTACTAACGTGTCTGGCAAAATAAGCAAAAACTGCATCCGCTATATACCAATTTATTTCCACACGGAAAAGTACTTCTTCGAGCAACTCTTCTGTCATATGATGATTATGCTCTCCGTGACTCGTAAGCAGATGCGCGCTAAACGGATGGAGGATTATGATAAGGTATTTGTAGTTGAAGTAATTTGGGGGTAGTTTTAAAGATGAGTTGGTTTCAGCTGTTGAAGGTGCTTCAGAAGCAGTTGGAGATTATTTTGGATAAACATCCGTTGACCTTCAATGCTCTCCAAAATTGCATGAAGGTTGTTACGTACGACACTGTTAAAGAATGCTGGAAGGTTTGTTACATATATTTAATTTGTATCTTCAATTTAAGTATATTTTTATAAATGTAGAAAGAGTTGGAGGATGATAGAATCAGAATGTTGTCTACAAATCCATGTATATTGGAACTCTCGTCGCAATTTGCTGAAGCAAATAAGGAGCTCATCAATCGTCAAAGAATGACTGTGATGAAGAAAGGTCAGATGTTCTACAAATATCCGACGAGACACTCGAACAACAAAACCATGACCTTGCTGAAAAGCAAACCGAAGATGTTCCATCTGAAGTTAAGCATGAACGAGAAATGCCTGGAATTGGAGGAGCAGGATCAAAAGGTTGAAGATCGAACTAAATCCATGGTAGACATTGCCAGTATCAGACATCTGGTCATCGGAGAAGCCTGCCAGCACATGCAAAACGCTAGGTTAAATTAAAAAAAACAACATTATTTTCAATTAATTTAATTCTTGTTAATTGCAGCGTTTCGAGCGATAAAAGCGAATTGGTATTTTCACTGATACTTCTTGAGAACGTGAATCATGATTTCTGCGCGAACACCAGGCAAATCGCCAATTATTGGATAGACGGATTGAATATTTTGATGGGTATTTGTTGCGAATTTTTATAATTATTTTTGTTTACAATTCTAAATTGTTTTAGGTAATTCACCGAGCAGCGTCGACTACGAGAAGGAGTTGAAAGACATAACAGACATGGACACATCGCTGCACTTACTGGAATTGCAGAACGTCGCAATACCTCACCTACCTCCGCCCGTTCCAGATACAACACCAACCCTCCCTTTCCTAATTTAATTTATTCTCACATTTACTAAAAAACTTTACTACCATTTGTGAATATATAACATATACTATTTTTATTTATGACAATTATTAAATTTATATAATTACTCAATGACATATTTTTTTTTATTTAAACTACTACTAAGAATTTTAATAGAATTTTCAAGTAATTTAAATTATTTATCAATATCTAAGCACGACAATTAAGTGCTAATAGTCGTATTAAAGCCAAGCATACAATTTTTAGGTTTAAAGTAATTTTAGTTATGTAAATAGTATAATTTTCTGCGAGTATCATAATTAAAGCCAATAAAGTATGTAACCAAGTATACACGATGTTACATAACAGAAATCTTTTATGCTCGTAACCATGACTCATCTAATATAAGGAGAAGTCGATAGATGTCACCACTTATATAAATTTTCTTTAAGAATATTATTTTTAAACATAAAAAACAACAATAGTAAAATAAGCTATATTTGTAGGAAATGTTAATTAATGTTGATAAGTTTAGAAATGATTTGCTTCTAAATTAGTTAATTAAATAAACGCTTGCATTTTCCCATAAATGGAATTCATGCATTCCATGATTTGTAGGTATTTTAATTAGCGTGTAATTAACGTTCATAGTTATTTTCGTTGCAAATTTCGCGTCTTTTCAAGAAATTTCAAGTTTACATATTTATGAGAATCCGCTGCAATCGCTTGAATAATTTTAATGTAATTATGAGTGAAAGATGGAGAGAGAGAGAGAGAAATAAGGTCGCAACTATCAATTAAACGGCGCTAATCATTGCTTCCCAGGCGATAATAAATCCTGAGATGATGGACGATCTAACGAAGAACAATAATTTTCCGTACGTAATTATCGGCGCCCGTTCCAGAACAGAAGGCAAATAAAAAAGAAATAAATGTAATTACTAAAACGTGAAGTCGTTTATTAATTGCTAGTTGTGTTAATTATTCTATTAGTTTTAAGGAAAATGATTTAACTTTATATATGAAATTGTATCTGAAAAAACAGAATTTTAAAGGTAAAGACAAATACGTACCACAAAGAAGTGTTTCAGGAGTTTAGCTGTACTCGGCAGACATTCCTGAAAGTAACAATAATATGATTGCAACATTTGCTGATAATACAGTAATCTTTCCATCGGATGAGATTTTGGCTTTAGTTTAAATTAAGATAAATTTCAGGAATAGTTTGACTGAAGAATATCAGTCAATCTCAATGAGAATACAATACCTATGTTTAGTAGCAGTTGCGAAAATGAACTGAAATCACGTAAAAATGATCTGAATTTTTTATCTATGACACACGTATGATTGTTAAGGAGTAAAATAAGAAGTAAAGTAAAATAAAAACTTGTACAAGAAAACTGTATGTGACATTTTAAAGAGGAAACTGTGTATATTCAAATTTTGCGTCGTGCTGGGAATTGGGCTTCGAGGTGTTATTAAAATGTGTATCGTATGGCACGTGCAATAATTTAGAGGTGCGAAAGTGTGGCCAGGAAGTGGATCGGTTCTTCGGATTAGCAAGGAATTGCACTTAGGTGGCATAATGGGAACACTTGTAGGTCGGCCCGGCTACATGCTTTTTAATACCGATAACTGTCCGTTGCTGTTCGCGCCGTAAATCTCCTTCAACACTTCTTCGTCCGACTCGCTATAACAAAATACACATATCACACGAAAAAAAGAAGCAAAAAGTAAGATACAAGAACAGCAACAACCTCCGGTTTCTCAATGTTCGCTGTGGGCGGATAATGCTCGAGCAACAAATCGCGGACAGCAAATCAATTTGCGGATCAGGACTTATTGGGAAATCAAATCTAATTGAATAATTGAAATTGCAATTAATTTTACGCATTACTAAACCTTCGTGCACATTACATAACTTCGTATATAATTTATTCAATCAATAAATTATGTTAACAAAAAATAATTAAAAATACTGATTTGAAATCTAGTATAAAAAAATACGCTTTTACCCTGCGAATCCACCATAAATAAACTGAATAAATAATTTAGTAAAATATTTTCGTTTTTAAATAAATAATTAATTAATTGGTACAAATTATGATTAAGAAAATCAGGCATAATCAACGTTTAAATTTTAATTTCTGTAAAAAAATAAATACAACAAATCTGCCTTTAGGCTCATTCGAAAGGTCAAAGTATTGGCTTTAATTTGCATGTTCGATGTTCTAATTAGCGTGCGTGATTATTACTGCATTAAATGTGAAGAAATGCAAACAAACAAATTCTAAAACTTAATAAATAATTATAAATATTATTTTTGTAAAAGTTGTAATTAGTATTTGTACTTAGTGAATAAAATGTTGAAATATAAAGAGACTGCATTTTTTCGGTATTATGTAAGGCTAATGACCGCAATGGAAAAACAATAAAATGGAATTTAATAAAGGGACATAAAGTTTAATTCGTGGAAGGCGAATAAAACGACGACGATTAACAATTTTATCGCGCGTAATTCCGTCCTCTTACCTGATAATTAATTGTCCGAAGAGAGACGAAACATAATTTCCGTTTTCTTAGAGATCGCCGAAACGGGCGGCTGAAAAGATCGTGCTCGCAGATAAAGTTAAACCTCGTGCCGATTCATGATTTAACTAATTCTTCGACTCTCATTATTTTTATTTACCAATAATAAAAGAAGCGGCATTAAATTTCGTCGCCACAAAATGCAACAACAAGACAAAACAGAAAATATTTACGAACTGGAAAAACTCGACTTACCTTCGGTTTTTATTTTTAAACCAATGCATTAATTGGACGGAATTTGGGTTAATCGCGTTTCCTGAGAGGAAACAACATTAATTACGTTTATTTTCTTTAAATTTATTTTTAAAATTACTAAAAAAAAAAAATAATGAACAGAGATAATAATAATAATAAAAAAAAGGATGAAAGAGGAAATTAAATAAAAATTCAAAGTGAAAGAGATAATAATTAGATTGTACACAAAATTACTAATAATAATTAAATGAAAACTAATTTATTTTACAGTTGTTTTTGGTTCTAAAAAATCAATTGTCAATAATAAAAATTATTATAAATTTCTTTATTTATTTTTTTACATAAAATCACTTTTACAAAAATATTGAATTTCTTACTTAATTATCAAAAAAAAAATACAGTTTTTATTTTTAAAATATATTACAATTTTTTCATGATTGTTCAGCAATTTACTCGATATTAAAGACAACATTTCTTTTTGTAAAACTTAAATAAAATAGAATTATAGGCGAAAATAGTTTCAATATTATTTAGTTCAAACAATTTAAAGACACTTAAAAAATACAAATTAATTAAATACGCTTCTTACATAATTTAAGTTTTCCGTTGTTTTTTTTTTTGATATTTTTGAGATCAAACAATATTGCTTCTTCTTCGCGCTGGGATTTTTGATTGTTACAAAAAAAATCCCCCAGATAATGTAAACAATTGAAGAAAAAAGCGTTTCTGCTTTTGTTTAATTTATGTAAGGATCTGTAAGAACAAAAGGAAAATAAAATAACGTAACTAAATAGTTAAGACACTTAATGAATAATTTACACTATTTAATACAAAAACAAACAAACAAAAAAATCTACAAACTACATCTTTTTATCACATTTTATGGGCGGTTAATGGATCTTGTGTTCATCGTCTAATTACATTATTTATATATTTATAATCGTATAAATTTCTATAAGATTGATGTAATAATTATAAAAATTATATTAAAAGGCACGTGAGTTTCTTCGTTTTACAAATTAATAATTAGTACATTAAAAAAAAAACAATAATTAATTAATTATATTAATAATAATTATAAAAATAGGAAGGAACTTTGATAATATTAATGTAGTTATCGTCTTCTGCGACTTCCAAAAAAAAAAATCTTCGTTTCAGCTTCTTCGTTTTTTAAGTTCTTCATATGCTAAGGGAAGGTCGTTTCTTTCGATCTCCTTTGGAGTTTTTCCCGAAGATGTTTCCGAGCACTTTGGAGACGCTGTTAACTCCCAATTTCCTCCGGATCGGAAGGGCCTTCAGCAGCTGCACGGATCTGGCCTCCCTCAGCAGAGATTGGAAAGCTAAAGAGACTCCGGCGAAGTTCTCCGCGGCGCTCACCTCGTAGAACTGACATCCGAACTGCAGGGATAATTCCTGTCCATCGTCCACGCAGATTTGTCTGGAAGCAAAAATTGGAAAAAGAAAAGAAAAAATCTATCAGAGAAATCCATTAGAGAAATCGATTATGAATAGTTGATTTACAGCCGCAACTTTAATTAAACCTAATGCGATGTTGACAAATTAGTTTCGTCTCAATATTTTTTTTCCCCCCACGAGTTGAAAAGTTGAAAAAATAAAAAAAATACAACAGTTTCGAAGACGAAGTGAGAGAAAACGGGAGATATTTATTAGGTGTCACAGATTATTGGCGGCCCAGCCTTCATTCACTTCGCTGAAAGTGAAACTGGTAAATGACTTTGGCCGTTTAATGCATTGCCGATAACTCAATGTCTCTCTTTATTCTCTCTCTTTCTCTTTTATACTCGTGTCTTCCAAATGGCATTCCGATTGCGAGAGTGAGCGAGAGATGTTATTTTCAGCGGGAAAGAGAAGGAACGGACGACTCGTTTCCTAATTACGCAATTGATTAATTGTCGGAAATCGAAGTGGGAAAATCGATTCGCCGGTCGAGACGTGTAATTATCGCCGTGTTCCGTCCTTCTGACCTCTCTACTCTTTACTCTCTCTTGCACTCACTCATTCACTCTTTTCACCTCTCTCACCAATGTCTGTACTTGTAATAAGCTGTGTACCAATGCATTTCTGAATCAATTGATATTTGCAAAATCAAACTTAAAATAATTATTTATATATTCAATAATATCCTGAAATTATTTGCAAGAAAAAAACTATTTCAATCAACTTTTTTTAATATTTCAATTGGAAAAGTAAAGAAATCAATAGAAAAAATAGTTAACAGCAAACAACAACTTTACAAAAGTTTCCTAACTTTAAATTATTTTATGAATATAAAAATTAAAAATATTTAAATTAAAGAAAAAGTTTCAGTAATTGAAATTTTGAAGAAATAGTTACTAAAATATTTTATTATTAAATAGTAACGTTTTATATATATTTTTTGTCAATAATTATTTTAACTGTACTTATTAAATTACTAACATTAATTATATAATTGTTTTCTAGTTATTTTAATAATAATTAAGTTATTAAAAAAAATACTGAAATTTTGAAGAAATATGAAACCATTGGATTATTAATAATAAGTAATATTCAGAAAACTTAAATAAAAGTTTTAATCTTTACATATTATAAATGAAATAAATAAATAAAACTTGATTTAAACTTTTATAAAAATTATTTTAAATTTGTTATAAGGACAGTTCTTGAAACTTCAATTTAGATTTTTGGATTATTCAATTTTCATTTCCAATTTTTTTTTTAAATAGAAAATTATTATATTATGTTGTTATTATGGACATTGTTGAGACCTTTCTGAATGTAAGTTTGTTATAAATTGATCTTTGGTCTTTTTCGTGCATTGCACAATGGAAATGAAGAAATTGTGAGAATAAAGTATTAACGGACTTCGTGTTTGGGTTAGTTCTACAAGGTGTAGAAAGGTGTTACTAATCCATTTTACGACTTTTGGTCGTAACGTTCCCGACACTAAAAAAAGACCAAAGGGCAAACACATTACACTCGCTGACCAAACAGATTTAATAATGCAGATACCTCAAGCAATACGAAAACTGTGAGTTCAGTCAATCCGTATTTGACTTTTATTTGTATTGGAATGGTACAAGAAGAATGGCAAATAATGATAGTAATGAGCATGAATCCTCGAGCCTCTTTCTCTTCGCGCATTTCATTATTCAGAGAGTTCTGCATCTGTATCTGTGCATACGCTTATGTACATACACATATATATTAATGTGTACGTTTGAATGCATGTAATTTATAAGATTCAAGTCCGCAGTTGAACGAGTGAGACGTTTACATATGTCATACAAACATATTTGGATAAACATAGATATTATAAAGTCTAGCACGCTTATTATCTTTAATCTAATGCGACACAAAACGTAATACGTTGTATGTACGTACAAGCATGAATCTATGTATACGTACACATGAATACATACGTACTGCATAACATGCAGAAAACCAATTACGGATCTGGCGAGTGCAACTTTCATGTCTTCATTTGCTGAAACTCAAAACGCACTTCGCCCTTCTCTTTCCAATCGCCTCATTTGCGTTTCATTATAGAAATAATCCATTAAGAAGATAACTTTTCAGCTCCAATTTCATTCACTCACAATATATTACGTAACGCAATTCAAATATTATTCAAATAATTTTAAAATAAAATTAAACATAAAAAGTTTACTGTTTTGAAATTTTAATTACATAAAACTAAAACAATACCAATATATATTTAATCAAAATAAGTTAAAAAAAATATTAATGAATATGTAAATATTTTCATGATTTTAAACGTGAAAAGTTTACTGTTTGAATTACATAAAGCTAAAACGGTATTTGTAATTGGTATAAAATTAATTCAAACATATAAAAGTTTAAAGTAATGATGATAATTAATAAAAAAAGTTAATTAATGTTACAAAATTTAATAAAATAAGTAAAAAATAATAAATTTTATATTTTTTCAATCAAAATAAATTAAATTAAATTAATATAATAATATCCTGATTTTAAAAGTAAAACATGAAAAGTTTACATAAAACATTAAATTATTGACTATTGTTTCAATGTTAATTAATTCTATTAATAAATCCTCTATTTTTTTTAAATATTTTCCTGATGTTAAATTTGTTTTTGCATGATAATTTGTAAATAAATTTAATAATGATTTTGCACCAAAATGTAAATTCCACGTTTAAGAAAGTGTTAAAAAATGAACGTTTTGTCTCATTTCCATCGAATGAATTCGTTATTATAATTTTCGTTCACTTTCTACAATTATTATTCAATCGGCAGTAAAACTCGACTGTCTCTACTAAACCAATTCATTTTATATTTATTGTATTTTATTATATCTTTTTTTTTTTTTCGTTTCTGTAAAGTCTGTTCACTTTTCATTTTCACCTCTTTCGTAGCGAAACGTGGGTGGACAAAATACAATTTATGTTACGTTTCACGTGTAAAACTCCAAAGAAGAAATCGACAATATTTTCCGGATTACGCTAATCGCCGCTGTAAAATACTTGTTTTACTGATCCGCTGATTAGCTTTTACTTTTGCTTCGATTCTTATTGAGAACTATGCACTCGCTGCTTCCATACTTTATTTGCATTTCTTTATTTATTTTTATTTTTATTATTTTCAACAAAGACGTCGTGTGCTAATTTTAATTGGACATAAACTGGCAGGTTTTCAGGCATTCCAATTTAGATGCAGAAACGTTCGGTTTTCTCCTATATATATATATATATACATTTTTTTCTCTTCTTTTTCGCAAGAAAAGCCTTCCAGACCTGATATTTATTATACCTACAAACTACTATTAGTCTGCATACCTCTAATTATCCGTCTGTATGTTAACCACTCCACTCTATTTGCTCAACTCAGTTGCCAAGGCAACCTCCTGTTCTTTCTTTCCAAGACTATCATCGTTTCTAACTCGATTCTTTCTCGAACCGATTTACCTTTCAAATATGTCTCTCTCATTACCCGCAAATTTGTTGTTACCTTTTACAACAAACTAAGACTGCATTTCAACAATACTTCAGAAAATACACCAAAAATAAACTATTGACCGAATTTGATTGCATAACTGTTTCCTATTAGAAGTGTAATAAATTATTTCTCGTCTGTTATTTATGCTTATACTTATGTGCAACAAAGTCCGTATTTTTTATTTCTTCCTATTTTCAAGGCATATCTCAAAAACGAGCGTAGGCTTCGCAGGAGAAACCAATAAACGAAAAAAAAATGAAAGTGCGTAAAATCGAAGATCGAATTGCAAGCAATAAATTTATGTTATTTCTTCATTACGAAATTGGTTTAAAATAAATTTAGTTAAACATGGAAATCTTACAAATTTTCTTAAGTAAAAATTGGATAATTTATGTTTTCAGATCGTGAAGACTACCAAAAAAAAAAAAGTTAATCTGTCATTCAAAGTGAGGCAGGAGCATAAAAATGAGCGCATGCAATTAATGTGATTAATTATAAGGTAAACTTTTGAGTCAACGGAATTATAATGTGTAATGAACCGGACTCTCTTGCAGCAGATGGAAGTGAGTCTTCCTCGGGGCCACCGAATACCACTCAAAACCATCAACTGTTCGTCACCGGAGGCCAGAACTTTGGACACACCCACGGACCTAAACGTAATTATCAATGCTTCAAAACGAAAACTGAAGAAAAAAATGTAAAGCGATGCCAAAGACAAAAGCTTGATTCGGATTAGAGGTAATTAAAAATCCGGCGAAATCAATCGGGATGACGTAAATTAGTTTAATTTAGCGAAGAGTTCTCACCCGAGGCTGACGTAAAAATGAAATTAGTTTGGGTAATTAATCAACTTCGGTTCTGCTCTAATTACATACCGCTCTTTAATTTTAAAGTTTAATTGTTTTGAACGTTGCGTAAATGACGTATGATTTTAATATTAAAGTTTGACAGGTGTACCAACTCATATTGGTTACCTTAACTGACAGTTAATAATAATTAAAAACTATTATTTTTATAACATATATTTTAATAAATATTTTCATTTACAGTAATTAATTTAAAATTGTTGTTCGTAACTCGAAAATTCGTAAATCGGAAAGTGTTTTTGGGTTAAAAAAAAAATGGAACAACGTCAATCATCCAGATACGAAGTTATAGAGTATTGTTGAGAGCGCAAGAAATTCAACGTTAACCTGTTGCAGTTACCTAATGTTTATATGCAATACTTTCACGGTTCTAGGTCAAGAGCATTGTAAAACGCCTTGTTTACCGCATTATTTATTTAATTTATGCGCGCGATTCTTTCCTCGTCCTGCATCCAAGAAAATCTCCTTATTATATTTTATTTACAAACCGCATTTTTTCCTACACTTAACACGGAAAGAAAGAGAGCTTAGATTTCCACGTAATTTGCTCTTATTAAAGTCTAGGATCGTAAAAGTTTCCAGGTAAATAACGAACTGGAAAACTACAGTTCTGATATGATTCTTATTATAATTGTATCTTTTTTTTTAACTCTTCAACATTTTCTTTATGTCGGAGATGAGACGAAGTCTAAATGGGGGCTTGTTAAAATAATCCACGGTTTGGAGAGAGAGATGCTTCATTACTGTCAATCACGCATCCCTTTGTTGTCTTCCGGAATGCCTTTCCTGCTGCTCGATTTCTCGAATTAACATTTTTGTTACGTGATTTTATCCATTTACATCTCATAAAACGCATTTACCTATAGACGGACGTACGTATATATATAGTAGAGTGGAGTAGATACACAGATATATCTATATGGATGCAGTAGGATGAATGCATGATGCACTTTGAATGCGGAGGCTTCTCTTTCGATTGACTCCTTTTATCATTATCGAGGACGTCGGAGGATGGGTGGAATGCCGTGCATTCGATTTATGTGTGTAGACTCGTGAGAAGTCAAGTGATTTTCTATTTAATGTCAAATTAAGATCAGCGTTTGCCTCGCGATTGAAGCAATCGGAATTCCTATCCGCCGCGGCTGCATTTCGCATGACAAAAGGACGTGAAAAACCGAGCCAGAGTTCACGGCGAATTATTCCACAGTTTAAACCAATTTAACTGTCCTCACGGATAAGGCCATAACCAGAGTAGAATCGTACTACTACTACTACTACCACTCTCCACCAACATCCGAAGAGTGCACAGTTCCATTACTCTCGCATCTTCAACAATAAACTACGATCACAATCGACATTATCCAGGATAACAAACATCACTAGCTATTATCTAAGATTTATACCACTAATTTACAATAATTAGCTACCTTAAAATAACTTTAATTTTATGTAATTGCTTGAACTTATTCATCAATTGTAATTAAAAAAATTATATGTAAAGGTTGATGATCTCTGGTTTAAGTAGTGGTTAAATTTAAAACTCGAATTACATGATTAAATGCGCGAGAGGAGCAACGAACCTTTTATGAATGTAAGTTAGCACTTCATTCTTTATATTAAGCACGTATTCTTCTACCCAAATGTTTAAGGTGGATATAAGAATGCGCGAAAGAAAGAAGGTGTGAAGGTGTCAGTTGTCTCGAAATATCACAGATTTAAGTTTTGCAAAAAAAAAAACGCGTGGGCTTCGCGTATAAAGAAAAACAAAATAAAATTAACAAAAGAAAAGAATGTCAATTGTGCGAGCTGCAATATATCACCTAGGCGAGGTGTTTTGACCTCCCATTACAGAACCCTTTAAGATTATTACCGTGGCGCCACTTTCTTTGGGAACGGGAGGTCGCAGGTCATTGTCATTACAACTATTACCATAATTATTATTATTATTAGTATGATCCGACGCAACGTTGTTAACGCATCTCGTACAAATAATATGTGGTGAAGATTTATCGAGATCAACGCACTTGTACGCAATCAATTTCACCATGATTTCTTGGCTCCACCTTCATCATCATCATCATCGAAAACGTAGTGAATGATAGATTTCTTGTAATAATATCAGGTTGTTGCAATTGAAAAGATTTATTCAATTTAGAATCAAATACATCATTCCAAAACTATGTATTACTGTTAATCTTGGGAATCTCGTTAAGTCTACAAAGAAAAAATAATAATGCTCATCCATCATTCTACATTGCGTCACATTAATAAATTAATAAAAATTAGAGTTAAAAAAAACTTTTATTTTAAATATTTTGCATTTAATAAGATTAGATAAATCAAAAATTTATGCAATTTTTTCAGGTATAAAATTCTCGGTATTTGAAGAATGAAATGTGTTAACGAATATTGGTTATGAGTAAGCAAGGAATGTCGGTCTGTAATGTTTTGTTGGAGATTTTTTGCAAAAATAAAATGAAATAAACGTTTATCGTTTGTAATGGTAATTTAAGTGAGCTGTTAATGTAACTATTAATAAAGTGTGATGATTTCTTTTTGTTTGATTGTATTTTTTTGCCCGAAAAATGATGATGATGATGATGTGACCCCGATCCGAGGCGGATGCTCCCCGGCGGCGGCCGCAATGAGAGACGATATCCTTTCAATCTAACAGCACATCCAGTCGACCAGGCATAAATCAGGATTCCTCAGCATGTACGTATTCTGCACTCTTCGCTGCTAGCCTTTACCTACCTACCAAACATCCATCCATCCGAGTGATGGTGGTGGTGGTAGCAGCAGCAGCAATGCAGTAGTAGTAGTAATAGTATAGTTGGAAGAGTAGTTTTATTGTTCCCCTTTAGCAAATTTCCTCGTGCCAAAACCGAACCGGCAACTTACCTAGAATGGTCGAGATCTCTTTTATTCCCTAATAGGAGACTCGTATAATAGGATGGCAGTTTTAATTTAGCGAGTTGTCCGAGCAGCTCCTGCGCTTCGTGAAAACTATGTCTGTCGCTCACGGAATACACGACCACGAAGGCCTCTCCCCATCGGATGTGCTCGTAAAGGCAGCCGTTCTTCTGAAACAAAACGAAACACCTGAAGCCAAAAAGATTCCAATGCCATTACTACAACCCATCACCCATTACCATCATCATCGTTATTATTATTATTACCATCATCATCATCATTTTTCAAATTACTATTATCAATCAAACACCTGCACCACATGCACCACCAGCATCCACACCCAATTACACCTTTCAGAGCTCCGATTTGTCCTGAAACGCCGCTCTCTCTCACCTCCTCAAAACTATTTATTCCACATCACCGTCGTATGCGGCGCGTGCAATTTCAACGACCACTAAATTGTAGCCTACTTTCCTCACGGCAAGTTCGCACGCCTTTTTTGCATATGAGGTAAGACCCTTCAACCGCTCTTTATCTTTTCCTCGCGCTGTCGTTTGACTCGCTTCGTGCAATTTCATTTTATAATTTTTATGCATTCCTCCTCCTCTTCACTTTACTTCACGACGAGACTTCCTTCTTTTCCGACAAGCGTGGGCCGCCTTTTTTTAATTAATCTTCCGCGCTTCATCATCCCATGCCCCAAATTACAATTTTATACAGTGCGTCCCAACAATCACACCTTAACAAAATTCCTTCAATCTCAAACAAAATTATACATATAATATTAATTAAAATACTTCATTAATAAACTAATGCAACATACACTTTTTAGAATTGAAAAGGACAATTAAAAATAATTTATTAATTTTTTTTTTGGATTTTTTATTTTCAAAACTAAAAATGAAATATATTCAATAAATCAATATAATTAACAATTAATAATTATTTTTGTATGGACAGATTTCAAGAAAGAGAACCGCCAGGTATATGAAATAATTTTACAAAAATTATGTCCCGGTTTAGCAGAGCTCATGTCTCCGTATATATATGTATACACACACATACAAGATAATAGCATTTCTTCGTGGATCGAATGGAGATGGGTTCGAGGAGGATGAAGCTACTACTTCGTATTCTGAAGGAGAGCGAAGAGCAGAGAAGACGAAATTGAAATGACACGGGGCTCTCCTCTCTGTGTTATTGCGCGTCTTAAATGCACGACTACCGTTATAAAATATGCAATTAAAACAATTCTGTTTGGTTCTCCTCCTTCGAGGCAACATTAACAAACCAGAAGCAAAACCGAGTCAGCAGCAGCAGCAGCAGCAAGGAAATAAAGAACGGAACAACATTAACGGATCTCCTTGAGCTGAATTTGAACAACCGCAGCAGCTCATCCTCATAATCAACATTGATTCATTCATTATTTTTTGTTTTTCGTGCAACTCTTTACACCATGCAAATCTCTCTAATCGCCTCATTTTCATAAATGTAATTCTGTTATTGAAGAAATTCAATTAATTCCTCGGCCATAAAAGCCATTCCTGTAATTAGATTATTAATGTCTCACATATCCATTAAAAGATGGACTGAAATCACTTTGCACGCCGCAGCTTTCCATTCTGCATAATTATATTAAGCTACGCACCGGATCGCGTTTTATTTATAATCCCCCCAGATCGAAGTTATTCAAAGCGCGGCAATTAAGAACAATTTTTATTCAACGAAAAAAATGAAATATAAGGTGGTAATTTATAAAGGAGAGCGAATTCAAATTAATTTTACCATTTTAGGTAATTCTCGAGTTTTTTTCTTCTTCTTCAAATCGAAGTGCGACAACCTTGGTACACTTAACACCAATTATCGGAAATATCGATCCACTCATAAATCAATAAATACAAGAGTGATTTCTTAATCGATTCATTACTTTTTTATACGCGTGCACGAACTTGTCGTAACTTTCGATATAAAACGATTTAATTTGGGAATTCATGTATATTTGTATTAAATAATTAATCATTTCAATTTATTAATATATTACAATCATCTAGTTTATAACATAATCAAAAACTAATTAGAAGAATACTGTATAAATTTAATATATATTTATATAAGTTTCCGAAAGGTATGGCTATGATAAAATCATTAAAAAAGGGTTATCTGTGATGGATTTTAAATGGATTCATCTTAAGCGTAGTACTTTCAGGTAGTCTCAGGTGGTTATCTGTATGTATAGTAGACGAAGGTCAATTTTTTATGCGCCATAAATTATATCGAGTTCTCGGATGTCCGAGCATCGGTAGCCATCCAGTCTCCATATCGAAGACATGATCTGACCATCATCCTTCCTCTCTCGTGCCACATAGGTGTTAAACATACCATGGACTTGCATTATCGTCCACCGGTAATTGAAAATAAGTTACGGCCCCTGCGACTCGCATTAAAATAAACATTTAGAGAAGGCGTCGTCCGTATCTGCTGCGCGCCTTCGGCTCACGTAACGAGAAGAGAGGTCTCCTCTGCAGAGCGAAGAGAAGAGAGGAGAGCGTGTGCATGTGTACGTCGTCGTCTATCTATCTATCTGCACGGACCAGTTCTGAATATATTTGATCCATCTGCGCTGATGCCGAGACTTTGAGTCGTGCACTTCGCACTATGAAAGCGCATAATGCGAATATTTGCAATTCAATGGGCTACTATCTCTTGTAATTCCCCGTGTATTCAATAATATAATAACGTAATATTGATGGTGGCCATTTCCATACGTTCCATGGGTGTTTATTGGTACAAGCCAAACGTCGTCCACTTCCTTGTGTGTGTCCGACGCGATTTATACCTAGGCCATAATACACACACCACGACACCCAAGAACACACCAATCCATTGTTGGGCGAGAATTCAAAGGAGCATTTGCGATTCTTTCGCTGCCCCAACGTTCAACGCCATTCACATCGGACCAAGAACCTTACATCCTGCATGAGCTTACGCATATCTGCACAAGATTTACTGCAGAACTTCGCAAAGCTCACCAATCGATTATCCTTCATTCAACGTAATTTTCAATGCAAATATGACATATTATTATACGATTGCCCACTAACTTGAGGCAACTCTATCAAATTTTAATATCTAAATTAATTTTTGTTCATCAAAATCAAGAAATTTTTATTCTCTAATATTTGAAGTTAATTTTACATTTTTATAAATCATAAATACATGGAATTGAATAGAAAAATAATATATTAAAAAAAATAAAAATTTATGTAACTCATAATTAAAAAATGTAAACTTTTAAGTCAACTTGATGTATGTTGATATTCCATTAGTTTAATTGGATGTAACATAACCTTAGAAAACCAAAAAAAAGTAGTTGAGTATTATTAAAATTAATGAACTTTCAGGACACTTTTTTTTATAAGGGTTAACCAGAAACGTTAGATTACGATCTCGTCCCTTTTTTTATATATTCAAACGACTCGTCTAAATCGTTCTCCAAATTCATCCACTTAACAAAGGCACAATCTTGATCACTTCTGTTATTTCTTTTTATACTGTCATCAAACATTATTTTTATTTATTTCTGTTCATTAGTTTAATTTTCTTTCTAATGAATAAATTTACTCTACAAATTAAACTAATTAATTAATTTAATTGATTCAATATTTTAAAAATATTTTAATAAAATTGGATGAATTTTTTTTTTATAATTTGGTGACTAACGTGGGGCAATAAAGTTACTTAAAGTAACCTATTAAACTGAATACTTCATAACGCAAACTAATAAATTATTGAAATGTGAGGCTCTGAATGTAAAACAAATGAACGCACTGAACCAAAACAAAGGTGAGTGATGAATAATGGCTATTGTCTACTATATAAACTCTGGTGTAATAACGATTTTATCAATAAATAAATATTATTATTAGTACTACATAGATATATACAAAGAATATATATCTTCAATTTTGTTATTACCATAGTAACGTAACAAATAATTTAAATAATTTTGGATACGCGTTACTATAGTAACAAAATCATGATTTAGGTTTCCAAAAAATTAAATTTAAAATTGGTTATTACTAATAAAATAAAATCTGTACACGTTCCCCACTGAGGAATGGGTCCGGTTGCGCAACGCGAGGCCGAAGAAAGGTGACGCGCGCGTTAATTGCACGCAATTTTCTTCCATAATCAAACTCCTTAGTTAATTAATTAATTTGTGTATCGCGCGTGCACGCCTTCGCTCTTTCCAATCGCGCGATTATGCAAATGCCGCTCGGTCTCCGTTTATGGACCAATAATTTCTAGACAGGACGTCTTTTCTTTCATTTTCACATCACGCACGAGCGAGGTGGAAAAATAACACCAATAACAATATTTTAATGGATCCATTAAAAAAAACACCAAAAACGAAATCGAAAATACTAGATTCGAATAATCGTAGGTGGCGTGGGATATCTTGATTCGATTATCTTTTTTTTATATTCAATCAATTATTTATTCTCATCGCTGTTGGACATTAATAAAATATGGATATAAATCCGTGACAAATTAAGCTATTAATCTTATTTTTTATTCATTTTTTTTTATTTGATTATGCAATACAAGAATAATTAAATATTTGTTGTGATAGATTTAGGAACAACATTTCATCAATTTGGAAGGAAATTAAATGTTTGAAATGTTTGGCGACCAACGTATTTTAATCAAAATTATGTCCATCATAAATATTTTCATAATTTTTATAGTTAAATTTATTTTCGAACTAAAGAAAACCGCTTTTGATTGTTGTCGAGAATCGATATCGTGGAATCTGGTATTGGGCGGCAGCGGCGTGAAATGCAAATTAGTAAAATTTAGAAATTTGCCGTCTTCGACGATTCGTCGTTTCGTTTCTGCCCGATGAATTAAACATTTCACGGCTCATTAAATGAAAACCGTGTTTCCTGCTCGATGGAAATTTTATTGGAACCCAGCGCCAGAAGAAAACATGCACCAGGTTTCTCCACCGAGATACATTTAAACACCTCAAATTCCAACGAACACGGTCATCGCAAGAAAGAGATAAACCTGATTAACACCTCACACTCCACGGAATTACTATTACTGCAGGTTTCTTGATTTAATTAAAATTATTTAAAATTGGCGACCAACGTGAGGCAACCATATTCTCAATAAAATCAATGTGAAGAGTAAACTTAAAAATAGAAATAAATACATTTATTTAAATTCTATAATTTCTTAATAATTTAGGCGACTAGGAAGCTCGTGATGTTCTAATTACGTAAAATTAATTTGAGGAAAAAAATGTAAAGTTCAACGAAAGCGAAACGTTCGAAAGCAAAATTCGTATTTTACGATCGTCGTTAGATGATGATTTAGCTTACTTAATCCGCTTGAAATTTATCGTTGGAAAAAGCGTGCATCGTAATTTACATTTTATTGGTTTCCATCGATCCATCCGCGTGTTCGAACACATGCACCTCGGAAATATGTACACGAAAAAAAAATAACGAGATCTCTCATCTCCCATAAAATAATCATCGTCTTCGGGTTTTATCGATGCATGATGGATGATTGCCCGATCTGTAATGACCTTCCAGTATGATGTATTAATTATGGAAAATATACATTACAAGTGCGTGGATGAATTTTTATTTTTTTTGGGTGGTCCGTTTTCTCTTTTTCTCCTTCTTTTTCCTCTTGTAATTCATCATGCCGCAACGTAATTAAAGACTTTATCGAGTATTTAATTGAATCGCTGCCTTCATAAATTTTCACTACTCACAAAAAAGAACAAAATCTTATTTATTTTTATTAAATTAAATTTATAATGCAATAAAATTTAAATTGTAAGATTTTTTTAAAATTAATTGGAAGATAATAAATTGGACAAATTGAAAGGATCCAACAGCATTGTTTGGACGAGCAGCTGCAAAACGAAACAAAACGACGTAATTATAAAGCGTGTAAGATGCATTGTAGGTGAACGCTTTGCTTATCGTCGTCGCGATCGAAGTACAAGAGTACTTTTTATTTCGAGTGTGCAGAGCTATTTAAATAAGATAAGAGCGTGTATGTGTCCGAAGCGGCGCCGACGTTCTTTTATTTTCCTTCTTCTGCGTTTCGTCCTTTAGTCCTTGCTCCTTTTTTTGTTGTTTTTGTTGTTATTCATTCCTGCATGAAAGCACGAGGATGGGAAGACTCTCTTTTTATCCTTGGCGAGAGCACCGGGGGCCGGATGAGAAGAATAAGAAGCAACGAATAAATAGAAACAAAAGAGAAAAAGCGCAACGTAATCGAGAAAGTGTCTTATTAACCACAATAAAGACGTATAATTAACATATATTAATGCCATTAATTATTCCACATTCCGCTGTCACACTTTTCGCGGCCTAGGATCTGCGGCTACGTGGATATAATACGTACTACACGCAATAAGTTTACATAATATACACCGCATTTGCATCCGATTATCACAACCTGAAACATATTTTTTTAAATATTATTTATTTCAGATTTCTTCATGCATTCAATAATATTTTAATATTTAAAAAAAAATATATATTAAAAAAATATTACAGTCAAAAATGTATGTTCATTGAATTTAATAATTCTTCTACTCAAAAATAGCATATTTAAAATACAATATAATTTACACATATTAATAATAATAGTTAAATTTAAAAAATTGGTTGCCCCACGTTGGTCGTGTAAAATTATTATAAGAAAACTAACGAAAAATTCATCTTAATACAAATATAATGTTATAATACTCATCATCTTTTATATTAACAAATAAGTGAGGATATTTATACGCAAAGGATAATTGATGGTAATTCGGAGAACAGCCCCTTCATTGATTTTAATTGACAACGTGTGCGCCTGTCATATGATTATGGTTGGAGGGAATGAAGAAAGGATAGAGAGAAAGATCGAAATGTGAAGAAGAAAAAAGAACAAAGTAAATAAGACGTCCATAGTTAAACCGGATTGATATTGATTGATCGGTATCTATCGATTTTAATTGTCATATTGTTACGTGAAAGGCGGGGCTGACGCAACATCGACAATAGCAATATCAATATCCACAATACACACACACACACGTACACTTATTAAATGCAGGAAAAGGAAAACAAACTCTGACCATTGTGTAATCAAAATATAGAAATAATACTCAGCTTCGAATAGGAAAGCACCAAAGCATTCTATCTACAAATCAATAACTTATTGTTTCATAATTTCTTATAATTTTTAAACATCCAAAACTTAATGAAAATTATATAATAAAATTTCTTAAATGATTTTTTTTTTTTAATAAAAATCATCAAAAATAATGTTGAATAAGGAAATATAAAAATTTCTGTTTCGAATTTCAAAATAGAAAATTCTATTTCGAAAACAAGATATTATTGTTTCATAACTCTTTCATATATCAATTACAATTCTATTCGGAAACACCATAAAATATAGATTTTTAAATGAACGACCATAAAATATATTTTCAATTGAAGCAAAAAATTGAAATGTTAAGTCTCGACACTCGTATTATATAACCTATTAATCTCTTTCGGAATCATCGAATCGCCAAACGTGCCGTAAATCATTGAAACATGATCTTCTCTCATGGGCATAAAACTTCTGCAACGCTCCGAATCATTATTATTTTTCACGTTCTTCTCTCCTCTTCTCTTCATCTGTAATTCTTTATTATTATTATTATTTTATTTGTGTTTCTTCTGCGCCGCACCGAAACTTTATAACGTACATAAATCACATCCGGTTCAATTACTTTTGCACACGTGGCACAACGAAAATGCGCCCGCTGATTTATTGGATCGTAAAGGGTGAAGGAGAGACTCTCTTCTTTCTTTTCCTTTTTTCTTCTCTTATTCCATCGAGCAGTCGAGAAAGGCCTCTTTCACTACCAACGATCGTAATCGTACGCCGAAGGGGCAACAAGCGCGGGTGCGAGCCGGGCAATTGCAGATATCGTAAAACGGAACATGCCCACCATTCCTACCATGCGCTCGAACACCCATGAGGGATAAAAGCCAGTTGTTCTTGTTGTTATTATTATTATGGCTACGTCGAGCATAAAACTAAAATTAAGGTTCGCGGGGGTCAGCCGCTTCACGTGGGATTTTCCATCAGTTTTTGATAGATCCAATTTACTGTTCACTTCCATCAAACTTTAACGTTCTTCAGTAATAAATTTAATTTACTATTCTTTCCGGTTACAATATAATTTCACTATTGTTCCATTTAATGATAAGTTTAAGAGAACTAAATTACATTTTTTCAGGTATTTACTGAAAAGCAATAAATTATTTGATATTTGTTAAATCTTAGAAATTATTCAATTATCTTAGATTTTCTGATTTTTCACTTCTGAAATAACAATATTAATGAACTAAATTCGTACTTATTTAACGATTGGTAAGAGTAATTAACAGCAAGCTTTCTCTCTGTTACTTTGTATGCATTTTATAATACTTAAAATGTGATATAAAAAATATAAGATTCTGAAATAAGTTTTATATTCTTTTAAGAGTTTTGTGGTTAATAACGAAGTTTTCTTTAAAGGGTAGTAAATGAATAATTAGTAAGTTTTGGTAAAACTGAAATTTTTCGAGAGATTGAAAACGATTATTATGGTATGAAGTAGGTTAATGATGTGATTAACAAGCAAAGCACGTCGGAGTTGATTGAATTAATTGGTATATTTATGGACAAAGGAGCTCGTTGTTCTTTTGCTCTGATGATCGTAAAATTGAATATATATATATACGTATATAAGGTATTCGGCACTTTTAAATCTCTCTCCTTCTCCACTTAAACAGTTTTTTTTTCCTCTCGTTTGTTTCACTTTTCCTCCGGATAATGCCGTGATTTATGTCATCTGCTTAAGTACTTTCACGGAGAGCAAAAGAGCATTGTTTATGAACGGAGAGATGAGATGACAAATTCAGGAGATTCCTTATGTTTATGGTGGAAATAACCGGAAAACGGTGTCGAGTTTGGACGTGTCCGTAAGATTGATTAGAGGTATGTGCTATACCGAAAACTGCATTCCAAGGCTTCAACATCATCGATACCAAACGCCTCTCCTCCTCCTCATCCTCATACTTATTCTCCTCCAGCAAGAACGACCTCAGGAATGCAACCTGAGAAAATGCCAATTAAACACTGATCCTAATCGTTCGTACTCAACTGAATTCATTACATCTCCCCATGCCGATAAGTCACTCGTTTCGAAGCCAGATTTCCCTTTCGGCGGAGGAGACACCACCTTCCAATCCGTCCGTCATCGATGATATCATTTTATGTGAAATTGATAGATCGTTGTTAAGGATCAAAGAATGCTTGTTTATAACAAAAAAAAAAACGAGAAAGCGAGAGGTTGTCATGTTAACTGTCATCGATCACATCAGAACTTGTACAATGATCATCATGTTATTCGAGTGTTATTTAGAAATACACTTTCGTTGTTCAACAATACGTGTGTCGATTATGGTGTTTCGTAATACCGGATTTCTTGCTGAAATAACAACAAGTGGATGGAAGTAATGAACTTCGATAATAACGGTAAATTAGGTTAGGTTTAGGTTTAAATATGTTATTGTCAATTTAGAAGTGATCATTGCCAATCTAATAATTCATTGTAAATTTACGTTTTGATTACGTACAGTGTAATTGGATAATTACAATAGTTGAGCAGTTGCTTGTAATTACTTTGATGAAGTTGTATTAATGAAAATTTGTATCAAATGAATAAGGAGATTGAGAGAAAGCATTGCGAATATGTGGGAATATTACGAAAGTGAAAACGAGTTTTCTAAACTCCGTAGAGTACAAATGAAATTAGAATAATTCCGACAATAAAAGTACGGACTAATTGGTTTGGAAGAAGTTAATAGCTTCCTGCTATGGATCAATGGATGAAATATAATAAAAATATTATAAATGTAGCAGATTTTTACATTTGGAAGAGGTACGTATGCGCATGATTCAGATCGCTATTGCATAACTTCCTGAACCGTAAATCGCGGCGCCTCCAATTAGAGACGCATCACGTCAATTACGAGCGCTTCCGGTTTCCGGGTGGATCTTCGCCCACGGCCGCCTCCTTCAACTGAGGACTTTACGATTATAGCGTCCACCCCGGGGGCCCGCCGTGTCCTCTTTAACCATTACCATTCTTCCACGAACCCAGAAGGAATAACAAACCGGAGGAGTCCAAATATAGCGCGTAAGCCTCTCGTACTCCCACAAGGTCCTTTATGCAATAGGATCGTTCGATTAAATCACCGCAACGAGAGAAGAGCATCTCTTTTCCTCCTACTCCTACTCCTCTTATTCATATTCTCGTGTGTATGTGCAGTAGCTGGAAAAACTGGATTGACGATGATTTAAGCCGCGTGCGCTTCCATTATTAATTGCCTTCATCGCGCTCCGAGGTTGCGTAACAGCGCCGGAGTATATGAGATGAAGGAGAGGTTGACGCTTGAGTTACGACCATCAAAAGTGCAACAATCCGTCTTCTGCTCGTCGTCCGGTCGTGTTATTTATTTGGTGTTGCTGCTGCTGCATAGAGCACCTCCTCTCCTTCGCCATCCTGTACGTTCAGAGCTCCGTGTTTATGCAAATACGAATTTTATAAGCCTTATTTATGGGTCTGCAATCAGGCTCGACCAGAGTGGAGAGGAGAAGAGAGTTTAAAACCAAAAGTGATGGAGAAAGGTCGAGGACACCAGGAAGTTCTCGGTGGACGGGGGCAGCGCGACTATTACTCATCCGATGCACAAAGGTGGTCAACAAACCTATTTCGATACTATTCAAATACGCCTAATCCGATTAACTATCATCAATAGCATTCGAGGATCATCCAATTACCAACCATTATACAGACTGTCAAACACTCGGCGTTTCTATATAAACCACAATAAATTTGTAACTTAACATCAAGACATTTTTTTATGCAATCAAAGCAATATTTATATACAATCTATTAGATTTAACTAAATTAAACTTAATTAAATAGATTTAATGCTACAGTTATTAAATTTTCAAATTACAAATACATTAAATTGCGATTCAATACTATTTATGTTTCCTGTTATAACATGTGAATATACTTAAATAAAGATTTGCATGAGATTAATAGGTTTTAATTTTATTTTATACTTCAATTTTAAAAAAAATTGAAATGTTCTGAAATTTTGTATTGATGGTATAAATGGGACACTGTGTATGGTAAGAACGTAGGTTGGTTTTGCGATAATTTATTAATCCCATAAACCAAAAGCTGAGAGGAGATGAAACTAAACACGGGGCATTTGTCTTTGCGGCCATTAACATGTGCGTACGTACGTATGTATGCATGTATATGTATATAAAACATAAACTATTTATTTAATATACATAACATAAATATACATGGAGCAACGACGACCCTCGTCCTCTCCGTCCCATCCCGGATCATCTTCCTCCACCGGTTGTCTCCTTCCTCGTGTCTGGCGCCTGAGGCCGTGATCCAAAGACAAAAACGAAAATATAAGACCAAGAAACAGCAAGAACAACAAATATGAATGAGGAATAAAACCGAGGACTAGAAGAGCGAAGAACCAACCGACAAAAAGAATGCAAATAAAAATAAATAATCATCATCGACGAACGAGAGAGGTGGGACGTATTCCAAGCATTAATAATCTCACGCCATACGCTAGGATGCAAATGGAGACACAATAATTAGCAATGAAAACGTTAAGATAAATCGCTCCACTCTCCATGAATGATCTACCTAAGATAAATACGTCGAATTTAAATCCGATGCCATTTTAAAGCTGTTAATTTATTATCATCATCATCTTTTTTTTCCTGTTTTCAATTATTTTTCACTCTCTCTTTCTCTTAAGACAACTATGAAAATTCACAATCTGCAAAGCAGATTCACTTATTTTTCTTGTAATTAAATTTATAATATTTTATTATTTATTAACCAATTTTTAAACTATAATCTTATTCTTAATATTTTGAAAAGTTTTGAAACTATACTATACATTCTTAAGAATAAAGGAAAAAATAATGAGTGCAATAATTTATTAAATGTTTCATTGATACAAAATTATAAATAATATAAAATGTAAATAAAATACCATAAATTGAATCAGAATCACCGACAATTCGAAATTAACCTTCGACGAAAGTACAACAAAATTACAACTTTATGCTCGTTCCACACCTGCGATTATTCCTCCTTTATTTGCGCACCGAATGGAACACGCAGATTCCCAGAAATCCATTTTATCACCATAATTTTTATTTTCTCTAAAAATTCTTCCCCCAAGGCCACACGTTCTTTCAGCGCCTGCAATCAACGAAGAAATTTTTTCGTCTTGATTCTCCTCATCCCAATGCAATCCAGAAACTGGCTTCGCTCTGCAAATAAGGTGTTGTAATGCAAATCGCAGCTTCTTCGTCCGCGCCGATTTTTTATATTCGCGCCCATAAAGTGCACTTTGTTACGCCGTTTATTATCTTCTTCACTTGTTAATTTTTATTGGTGCATTTTAAAGGTGCGAAAACTTCTCTTTTCCTTTACTGTTTTCTTTCTTATTTTGTATCCTTCGGAAGGTTGCACGCATTTATCCTGGAGATACCACGCTCATTACCATTTTCATTTAATGTTCGCCAATAAACGGCGGAATTTATCAAATGGTTAAATCCGAGATTGAAATCTGCAATACTGCAATTCCAGTAAATTGTTTCGAGAAATTACAACAAATAATGTTTTTATTAACACAAAATTCGAATTAGATTATATTGTTATTAGTCTACTTCTTATTTTTCTATAATTTATTATATAATAAATCATATAAACTACCCATTAATTTTAAATGAACAATTATAAGTCTATAAAAAAATTATATAATGTATCTGATCATATATTATAAAATTTGATTTGGTGTGGTCACAGATTGTTCAAGCTAGATAGAAATCTGTGCAGCTTAATTAGTTTGCTAGTAACTAGGAAGTAGTCTGTGCATTGAGTTTGTATGTATTGTATTCTTTTTAGAAACACTGGTATATGGTTTAGAGGCTGGAGAGAAACGGTTCATAATAATCCCAGGCTCTAACTAAATTACTCTACAATGTATTATAGCCGCTATTAAGATATAAATCATAGCCGTATTCGAGGCATTTATTGATTGTAAAATGCGATTAATTGCATTGTAAATTTAATGCCGCACAAGAGAGTTTTATTTGCGGGGGCGATCGAACCTCGACCAAACGCAACTACGCTGTTTCTCTTCAAATAATGAATCGGGTCTGACCGAAAAATAGTTTCGATTGAGTGAGAGTTCTTTTATGGACGAAATTTCCTGTGAGAAACGATTCACAGTATTTCCGTTTTTTTTTTGTCTTTACAATAACAACAGAGCAGCATCGGATTAAAAGTGCACTTTTCCTAGGCTTTGTGCTCGATAGAGGAGTGTGCAGGAAGTGACTACGAAGAGGAGAGTCTCTTGTCAGTCAAATCTTTGATGATTTGCAAAATTTAGAGTTACGCGCTTATGCCGTTTGTTGTTGTTGTTGTTGTTGTTGGTTGGTGTTGGAAACCCCACCGATGAAGAGAAAGTAGGATTTCCCTCCGCCGCAGCAGCAACAGATAAGAAGAATGAGAATAGCATTTCTATTGCTAATATTTCAATTGCATTCAAACGGGCCATATATGAATGATATAATGGTCTTCCTGGCAAAAGTTTATTCATTGCGCAAAAGCGTCTTGCAAAGCTCTCGACAAAGAGCAGTTTCCTTGTACAACTCGATTTATTCGTTCGCTCTTAAAATCCCTAATGAATTACTTTTCGAACACAATGCCGTTACGACATCCGAGTGTATAGCTCTGCTGCCGCAGATGTGTGGCATGAAACGGACTGACGTTTCTGACTCACGCATCCTGCAGGTAGGACGACCAAAGACCCCTTCTTCCTTCCAAGAACCTCACCTATTATTATATCATAGCGCTCACAAAATTCGCCATAACGTTTTTTTTTCATAATTGGACGATGCGTGTGTTCTTCATTCTACCAATTACACACAATTAGTATGGTCAGACGTTATTATCTAAGTCGTACACACACAAGATTTATATAATCAGTGTTAGATGGGAGGTCCAGAAGTTCGAAGAATGGGAAGCCTACCACGAATTTACAAATTCCCTCCCTAAAATTCACTAAAATTTCTCTTAAACGTTACCTAATTGTATACAATTACATACAATTATTATACTTAGTCTAGATTATGTAATCATTAAATAATTGGGAGAAAATAGCAGGAAACGATTGTTGTAATTTTTTTTACTATTATAAGTAACTATTTTAATTTATACAGATTTAAATGGGTCATCGACCCTGGATTGTTATAATGAATTATTCTAAGCGCATTTCATTATGCGTTCGTCCAAAAAAGATGCAACAGATTTATGATGTTTCCTTGGAAAAAATATATTTTCGAGATTAATTCGAAACGAATGCCATGCAACACGTACGTAATTTCGTGGCGGATTTATTGTATCGAATCACGGAATAAGATGTATTACGTCTGCTGTATAACTTACGTGATCACCAAGTAAAACCTTACGATTCCCGGTACCGTACATCCTATCCTCTCGAAGCTGCTATCTTAGCCATGTTGAAAACATGAATGAAAACGAATATTAAAAGAGCAGATATGAAAGGTGTTTCTTATATCTTCAGAGACGTCTAGCATAATGGGAATTCCTGTGGTTCCCGAGTAACGTATAACTCACAGGGAGGAGTCCTTATCTAGATAGTAATAGTAAATAGTAATAATAAAGGTCGGAGTGGCAGATAGACAAAGAGACGCTCGCCCGGCTGAATGGAATATGGAAACCGTCCGGCCACACGATGTCAATGTCTTGGGGAGGAGGACGAAATTTGTAAAGGCTGCAGCCATAAAACGCGACGTTTTAATGAGCATCCTTTTATACTGACTGCATTAGATGGATGGATCTACGTGGCGATACGCGAATGCAATTTTATCTCTACAATTTTTCTATTGCAACTACTACTTTGATTTATCATGTGCAGATCTTTTTTTGCAAACTTTTTTAAAATTAATTAAACTGAATTTTAATATTTACTCATAAGTAACAACTTAACAACTAACTGACTTTTATGTCTCATGTTATATATAGTGTGGGTGCAGCATTACATATTTAGCGATTTATATAGCGCCACAATATAAATAATCGTCGTCAATTACTAACACTACTTGATTTGTGCAATGGTTTGGCATGTATATAAATATTAATCTTTGTAATTTCAACACCTATAAGAACTATAAAAAAAATATATAATTGTTATAAGAATCATTAAAAATAAAAACTTTTAAATGAAATGGTTGGTGAATGTAATTCACCTCTAATTTTTGTAATTACGTAACTCAAAGCGGTCGAGTAAATTGCGTTGGTAAAGAAAATGAGATTATTGCAGACACCTCAATTAATGCCATTTGATTCATATGCTCTATGCGATTGTGTCTCTTGGGTCGAGTAAATGGAGCACCATGATTTATCGCGGTCGCAGCAGCAGAGGAATTTTAACGAATTTCAATTATAACAGAATATAACTTTTATTATTTCTTTTGCTTTTTACTTATATATATATATATATTAGCAAATCTCGAGGGAAACAAAAGAGCCACCGAAGAAGACTCTCGCGATATTGCGTTGTTTTGCTTTTCGATTCGTTTTGTTTTGTTTGCTTTTTGTTGTTGCTCTGTTCTCCTTCACCAGTTTTCCTCCCTTGGCCTCCTTGGTAGAGCGAAGATCGCGCAGGAGAATGAAAAAAAAAATGTGAAAAGAGAAGCGAGGTACAACGTCGTGAACGGTCTCGGCATTAAGACAATAGATAATTTGTATAACATAAGGTACAAGTGAATTATGTCCACACGGGACATAAGTAACCTCCGCCATGAGAAGGCAAGTACACTTAAGACGCTGGGAACAACGCACGTAAACATATTTACTATTTACGTATAAGTACCTAGGCTCTCGTCCTCCATCCACCGATCCATCGACTTCTTCAGTTCCCAACGAGAAGATAGAAATCTTGAGGATCGAGTAGACCAAACTACTTTAAAATCTATTAATCTGATCAATTAATTAGCGCTTACGGGTCCAATCGGGAGGCAGTAAAAGCGCGCGTAGTTTGAAATTCGTATTAACGCTGTTTATCTTTCATTATTTCGCAAATGAAAATAGTAAACAGCGCGGAAGGATCGGAGGCGGCCGTGGCTTTCCTTATTTACGTCCGTTACATGCAAACACACTCGATATTAACTACTGCATTTAAAGTAATTACTATGAAATTTATGCACATAGGTAACAGCTCAATACGGTGCAATTGTTGGTTTTATATGCGTACGCATACGTACATACTACATAGGCAATTTGCTCGTAAAGACCTGCGCCCGTTTTGTAACGAAAACGAAATTCCTAAGAAAACTACTTTGTTTCTCCCTTTCCGTTGTATATTGCAAAATAGAAAAAGGATAAAGAGGACGATGGTTATTAATCTAAATGAGGCGTTTAACCGAAACGGCTGGTTTTGGTCACAGTGTGTTGCCTATAAAATCGCGAAGAGATCAGAGAGCCTCCAAGCGGTCATTAAACCAACCAAGCGATGTATTTAGCAGATTAATAGCTTAACGTTTAACTTTCATAGTCCATAGTACCTTTATTTGCTTTAACATCTTATGATACATTTGTAGAGGAAGATTAATTTTACTACATCTTATGGCACATACACACTTTGAATGAAATAAAACATAAAGTTTGTAATACGTTAAAATAATTTGTACAAATTTTCAAAGTTGAAATCTTTCTTCATAAATTTTTGAGGTCAACGAACGCATTGTCCTAGAGCGTTTCAGTAGGCCCCTTTCGTATTCCGGGTGTCGGCCGCTTGTTGGAGAGCCCGAAACCCCAAAAGAAAAGAAAAACACAAGAAGTCCAAAAAAAAAGGAAAAGAACTATAAGTGAAGATGATGAAGAAGTGGAGGAATGCGGCCTGAATGTGTAATCATAACGAGATGTGCTAATTTTCGACGTCCACGCGATTCACATTTCGGATAAAGAGACTCCTCTTTCTCGTCTCAGCCACCACGGCAACAACAACCATCACCGACAGCTACATGAGAGGCTCAAGCCTCCTCTCCGGGGCGAGATAATTGCGGGCCTCCTCTTTCGTACCCGAAATAACAGCCTTAACGATGCCCTCGCATTTAACATAATGATCGATTTCGTTCTTTGTTCCTCCTCGCACGCATCATTAATCCATCTTTCCTTCCCTCGCACCGCATAATAACAACAATAAATAACCACCAAACCAAACGAACACCAAAAGTTTTATCAATATCGAAGAGCGATTTCGCAATTTTAAACGCACACACGTAACGGTTGTCGATTTATTGCATCCGTTTATTTTTTTGCTTTATTTTTTTTTGTAAATGCTATTACATTCCGTGTTAGCATTCATTTAAGTTGAGGATGTTATTTTTTTCTTTCACTGCTAAATGTGTGTAAGGTTGCAAGGCGGAAATTCGATGAATTCGAGTGATAGAAGGAAATTGGGTAAAAATAGGACTCGTGACCGACAGCAAATGACTGGACACGTCCAAGCAGACAGAGGAATGCCAAAGCCAAGCCCTTCTATGCATGTTTACCATAGCTTATTTTTTGCACAATTTCGTCAGCTTTCCTTTAAATTATTTGCAAGTTTTGAAATTCCTAAATTTTCCAAATTGTGTTTGATTGTTGTTCCAATTTCTCTTCTCCTGGATGAATACGGATGTTTATTTGTTTTCTTTGGTATTAAGCTTAAATTGCAAAGATCCAATTGCATGTAAGTCGGGTAATCTGTTCCATGCATCGGCGCTGCAAAACGCGCTCTTAATAGGATTAAATTGACGAAGTGCAGTCTTAATGCGATTTTAATCAGGAAGCCTCGGTTCTAGGCTAATCTCTTAAGGTTTACACGCATTTCCCCCATATCATTGCGAGGGAGAGATTAATTCGTCTTTTATCCGAAAGCCAATGTAGGTTATTCCTTCAACGCTCACCACACACATACAGATCGAGGGCAAAAATTTGTTGAATGCCCGATTATAAATTTTCCTCAGTCCACTTGCGACCATCCATCATCGTCATCATCAAAGCGGAGGATGGAGGAGGTTGTCCGATGAAAAGGTTTCCCATTAACAACACGGTGCAAACAGCAACAGGCGACAACAACGAATCTCCGTTTTTCCCTCTCGCTTTTCACTTTCGTTTCATTAATACAATGGGCTTTTATGTTCATTGTTGGACGCCAAATGTGCGAGATAGTTCGCTAGGCGTTGCTTCAACCTCCATCCAACCTCACGTAATTGAAAACCATTATTGTTGTATCAGCCACGCTCCGGTTATGCAACGAAGGCACAGTTTTTGTTTGTTCTTTTTCAGCTCGTGCCTTCCTTTTTTTTTATTATTATTTGAAATAAAGTTTTCTTTTCCATACTTCATCCTTTCTTCGGCTGTTGCTCTCGAAGATGATGATGATTTATGGCTCATTCTTCTCTCGCTCTGTTATCAAACGCAACGTAACTGTTCACTCCTCTCCGAAGTTATTAATAATCCTCTTGCGGTCTTCTTGCGTTATCAGCGAGTGCCGAAAGATGTACGCGGAAAAAATATGTTCGAGAGTTTCTCCTCCTTGATTTATTGCAGGGTTGCTTGATAAGACAATAACAGAGTGTCCACGACCTGAATACAACATCCGTGTATGAACTGAAAAAAAAACTGATAATACATGTTTTCTTTTGGTCTCTGCTCTTCTCCGAAAGGTATACACTTCTGCTTCTTCGATCATTCTTCATATTTTGACCTCATTTCATTTCGAGAAGTTTTTATCATAATTACTTCCTGGTATTTATAAATAATTTAAATAATATCAATAAACAACAACTTACTTTACAATAAATATAAAATTTATAAAAAGAATATTTTAGGAGAAAATTAACTAATAAGCCAATACGAATGTATCCTATAATCATCATGGATATTCGATTCCTGGAAGGAAGAACATATAATTTATTACCCTTCAGCGTTGTAATTGTGTAACAGATCCGAAATGCTCACTTGATCGTCGTAAAATTTAAATTGAAAATTATTCACGAAAAACCGATAAATAATTTAAAGCGAAACGGAGTTTTTACAGTTAGCAAGAGATGGCAAAAAGGAATAACGAAAAAAAGAAGGAGGAAATGTGGTGATCACCAAGTGCGAGAAGAATGCCAAGCTGAAATGCGTCGTGAAATTCCTGCGCTTGTAAACAGAGTTATAGCCTCGTTAATATTAATATTCTAATTATTTTGCGTGAAAGAAACGTCTTCATGCAATTCGATAACGTGTAAAGTGTTTCGTCTGCAGCACCTTTTATTTTTGAAGATAAGGTCTCTAATGGTCCCCCATTATACTTTGAAGACTAACAGTTTTCACTTTTGTAAGTATCTGCAATTTAGATAAAATTGAAATTTTAAAAGTCGTAAGTTCGAACTGTACTTCATGAGATCCGAAATTTATTTACCGTGTAGCCATCAATAATACGCAGACAAATAAAATGAAAGAAAACAACGAAAGGCCTTTACAAAGAGAAGATGTAATGAAATATCTGCTGCAGAGACGAATAATAATAGTGTAATAATAAAACGGGTGGGCTTTGGGGAATGTTTAACGATGGAACGAGGTTTCGTTATGTAAGGTACAAGAGGAGACACACATAGAGTCGTCATTAAAGAGCTATCAATTTGAATTGATTAAGGCCCGTGGAGACGGGCATAGGAAGAAAGAAGAGGTGAGCAGCATCGGGTATCTCTTGTGCACGAGAGGAAAACGAACTTTACGCTTTTATTACGGCAATTACCATGTCCGCATGGCATGGTATAATGGGGCCCCCGGAACCATCGCAAAGGATAGGAAGAATTCCAATTTAATTAATCAAAATTTTGGAGACGTCGCCCGCCCTGTTTCGTCATAAATAAAAGGAAGACTCTTAATTAATCTCGAGATCTCGATTGCCGAACGATTTGTAAGATTTGGTATCTTCGCAGTTAAGATTCATGTTTTTTTTTGACTATTAATTGTGTTGTTTTTTTATTCTTGTTAGATTAAGATTTTTGTAGATGGATTGAAACATCAAGAGTAATCTGGAAACTAAGTTAATGGAGGGCACGGCGGTGTGAATTAGTTTTTGGGGGAACTGGGTTAATGTTTTCAAGAATACTGTATTGAGGACTTAATTGGTGATTAAAGCTCAAATATGGGTTACCATTTGTTTTTAAACTAATTTTCTTCAGTTTACATATATTTTCTATTAACCTTTACTCATTAACCTTCCAATTTAATTTTATTCATTTAAATTTCATATACTTTACAAATTCATCCATCATTATTTTGTTTTTCAATCTTTGTTTGGGCAAAAAATTATAAATTTTTGTAAATTATTTTCTAAACTTAAAGTTAATAGTTGTGTTACAGAATACTTGAGCGATTCGATTCAATTATATAGTGACCATTAATAATATCCCAACGTTGCGGTCGGGTTAAGATATACACATGCAGATAGATACATGGAGTGAAAGAAGTGAGGAAACCGGACACCAGGAGGCTATTGTGTATTAAGGGCAACCGCAAAACCCGGGGAGCCCGGCTCTGATTCTGGACTCGGGGCCGTATTTCCCAAGAGATTGGTAGCAGTTATGCAAAAGAAATATCGAACAGAAAATAAAAGAAAGAGCACACACATATATCGGATCTGGCGCAAAATTTAATACAGTTTGCGCAAAATTTCGCGAATTTTTGCGCAACGCACGGTGCATAAATTAATTGGCAGACCGCAGGGAAGGCTCTCCCGTTTCTCGCGGCTCACATTTTTCGTTCTCTCTTTCTCTTTCAGTTTGTGAGTATCTTTCTTCATCTGCAGATGCATCTCTTCTCTCTCTCTCTCTCTCTGTCTCTCCCGGAACGTGAAAGTAGTGCAATGCGATGCAACATAGGTGTATCTATCTATCGTAGGTACCGTGTGATTTATGCCTTGGATGAGCAGGTGGATTGTTATTAGCCTGCTGCTGCTGCTGCTGCCGCTGCCGCATACAACGTTAGCTTCCGAGAAGAACTCTCGGACAACAAAAGGCCAGGCCTACAGTGCATACAGCACGCCTCGGTTTTATCAATGGATTCGCAAAACTCATTATCTCACTAGACCTCACTCACTTCTTTTGCATACACATCTACTATACTCGGGCATATATATTTATAACGTCGGTGAAGTTTAATTGGATTCGCGGAATGTTAAGATTTACCTTTTGGATCCTCCTTACATTTGCTTATTTGATCTTCATCTTTCCTTGTTAAATATCCTTCCTCAAACATTCTTTCAGATCATTAAATAATAAATTTTAAAAAATTAAATAATTTTTCAGTTTATTAATGCTTTAATAACACTAAAGTTGTTTGAAGTTCCCCTTTCTACTAACATCCTAGTTTCCTAGTTTCGCCTCAATTAGTCTGTAATACGAGAGTTTTACCCAAAAAAAAATAAATAAAGAATAATAAACAAGAAGTATTAAAAAGTCCACCAAGTTTATAATGTGAGCAGAATTTATACGACTTTCTCCGGCTGTCAAAATCCGCACATATTTATGTTTGTTTTTTGGCGACTTCTTCGACTCGAATGGTATTATGTGTGTAGGTACGTATGTTGCTGAAGGAGGAGAGAAAAAATAACAGAAACGGCAACAGATATTACAAGGCAGCGAGCCTTGTTCGTCGTGCGTATGATGTATGGACCCTGGTTCGAAAACGGATGGGGTCTCTTGTTTGAAGAACTCCGAGTACTCAGGTTTCTCCATCCAGAACGATCGAAGGAGGAAGAGAAGGATAACTCTTCTTTTTTTCTTCTTCTTCTCTTTGTGTACAAAACCATTCAGATCGAACCATCGATATCATACGGAGAAGTATGATTGATGGCGTTCGCATTGCCCACCGACAAACGGTAATAGATGGACGTTGCGCAATAATTGCTCGACCTCTCATATCCTTTTCCTTCCTTCGAACGGAGCGCAGCTTTGTCCTCTTCCCTTGAGCCCAAAAAACAAACAATTAATCGCTTACGTAAGCTGACTTACGACCAATTAGGAATAATATCTTGGCTTTTCTCCGGTCGTCTTGTTGCTCTCTTCCAGTTTCAGAACGTATAAATCCTTGGCGGCTTTGGAAGGAAGTGCGCTTTCGTTTCTAGCGCCGTTCGAACGGCTCTAACTTATTAATTTTATTATAAATTTTAGATAATTCAGGTACGGATTATCTACGACATCCTGGATAGATCCAGAAGGAAGTCTCCGTATCTACATTAATTAGGCTCCATTACGCTCGACGCGAGCTGCCATGAATATTTCATGAATCCGATACAACTGAGATTATCCAAAATTGACTTCATCAAAGCCCAATTTGAATGGTCGTCTATATAGCTCAATTATGTAATTGGAAACAAAAAATTATGCAATTACGTTGTAAAGAAAACTATGATTACAATATAGAGGGGGAAAATTAAATGCACTCCAAAAAGGATTAAATAATTTAGAAAACTTGTTTCTTTCTTAACAAATAATAATTGTAAATTAAAGAAATAAGCACAATTAATTTATTGGTAATGTAATATTGATCGGAAAATTGGATAAATCTGATGATCACACATAGAGCGGAGAAAAGAAGGAACGCCGTATTCGGAGTTGAAGGTGTTAGATAACGTAGACAATCTCGCCGCGATCTCCGGTCTCACGTAACATTTACTCATGAGCTTATGACTTATTACAATGCATGCACAGATTCAGATTGCGCTGTCGGGAATTTCTCAATCGAAGAAGGAGGAAAAGGTTCGAAAAGGCGCGTATGTGAAGGCCGCAGGAACACCCCGTGCGTAAAGATGAACTTTCACAAGGCATCTCTCATCTCATCATCAACAACATGATCTACGAGCAGAAACGGCACAGCATTATGGAAGTTATGTAAGAAGTGAGTAAAATAATGTAAAATACATCATTTGTCGAGGTGACCATTGTCCATGTGCTTTGAGGGAGGGAGGAAGTTAGTCAGGTTGATTGATCTCCCATGGTCTATGAAATAAAGCACGGAATAGCACACATTCGTGGCCAATGATTAATTGTAACGCACGCGGTAGTTGGTCCAGTTGGACGCGGATACCATGAATTATTGATGGGATAAATCTAATACGTATGCGGCAGCCATTCGTATCCATCCACTCTCGTGAAGAAGTGAACCAAACCGAAGCAGGATTTAAAGAAAGAGTTGAGAACTGAGGGAGGGAAGAATTATTTCTTCAAGATTGAGCTGCAAATGGATTACAAATTTTGTTTCTCGTTCATTAATTATTACGAGTTGTTAAGAGCTTCCGTGTAATACCATTCATCATAGTTAATCACTTTCCTCGAATCTGCGTCCATCGAATAAAGAACAACTGCAAGAATATGCTCGACGTAATCTCGCTTTTAACTAATTACCATCGATTATATAAATGCTTCGACGATTTTTAAATGCACACGAAGAAACTATTATGTCTCATTAAAACCATCACGAAAATACCTTAAATTTATATTTCTACATTATAGCAATTCATACATAAAATATAATTTATTCTTCATAAAATAACCAAATAAAAATGATTTTTTATTTATGTAGTTAATATTTAATACTGCTTTCAAAATTGTAATTATGCAACAACTTGTTTGTTATAAATAATTGATTAATGTAATGTATAGATAATTGATTACGATGTTAATTAAAGGAGATTTGCTGTCAAAATTGATATTTAAATAAATTGAAATAAATCAATTTGCATATTACATTCTCATTTTTTGTTAATGTCATTCTAAGAAATAAATGATTGGATAACTTGAAAGTAAATGCAAGAAAATAAAACTGCATTCTTAATATAAACTATTAAATGAAAATTAACAAAAAACTGAAAAAGAAAATATAAACAATGCAAGAAAGGTTGACGTTAATTATCTTAGATTTATGGCGTTTGAGAATTGTATGTGCTTTTATCCCTTGGGTCGTCCTTAAATGAAATAAATCCGCAATGATGAACACGAAAGGAAAATAAAAGTAAAAAGATGCGAAATTCCGCGCTGAGTGAAACTTTCTTCGGAATGCATATGCGTTTTGCTGCTTGCACATGGGATGCAATTTAGTATCGATGTATGATGATATTGGATTCGAGATGATTTATCGGCGATGCGCGCTCTCCTCGCGCACATTAAATTAGAAGCATTGATTAATAACTATAAACATGTCGACGCAATTGGAAATGTCTGCGCAATTGTTGTACAACAACGGCGGCGTTGACAGGAAAATGGAAAAGATTAAATGAAAGTCGCCGATTTTGGTATAATTACGTTCGACTTGCATACACAACCTATTCCCAATTTGTACTTGCCGCAATTTATCACGATTGCTAACTTTGAACGACGATGCAACATTGTTACGTGCTTTCTTCTACACGGAATCTCATTTTTTTTGTCGTAGCATTACGTGTCTACTACAATTAAATTTATACACAATTTAATATAATTAACTATGCAATCAATGTAAAGAAATTGTGATTTTTTTGTTACATAGACGTAATAACTTATCAGATTTAAAACAAGAATTATTGGTGGCATTTAAAAATCTCGCGTATTTTCTGTTTTTGTTTTTATATTTAAAAAGAAATATATAAGAGAAAATGATTTATTTTCCGCTTTCGTTCGTTTTCCGAGAAGAAATGCGTACAATTTATCGGTATGTTACTTTCCTCTTCACCACACGCTCGCGCATTTACGCTCCGAAAATCCGGCTGCATGGAATGCCGAAAATTAATGGGAGTCAAGAGTCAAATTAAATTTACGGCCGGCATTTCCCAACCTTTATATTTATTTTTTTTACAATGAAAATCTACGAAAACAACATTTTTATAATTATTTAAGTAGAGAAGTACAAATCTCTGAAATTCAAGTTATTTTTTATGAATGAAAAATATTTTGTATTATAGCAAAATTTTTAATATTATCTAAGTGGAGAAGAATTTTGAATATATTAGTTGTTTTTTTTTTATAGAAATTGTGGTTTTATTACAACTATAACCATGGTTACAGGTTATATGAGCTTGCCTTACATAATTTAAAATCGTCTTTCGATTCGCGTCGATTTGAGAAGCTGAGTCACGTAAGATCGATTCCTTGCGGTGGAATCTTCGCGAAACCTCCCTCATCTTACCTCGCTTACCATAGGATACAATGCGCGATAAATAATACACGTGTCCGGCGGACGAAGCCCGTGTTTACATGGTGTTTTTCAAGTTAGTTATGTTAGGAAATATGCTAATGATCGTAGGCGTCCATCCGTCCACGCCGCTAACCAATTTATTACCATGTAACCATAGCAACGCTTCGAAACAAAAGAGAAAACCGTGCCATCTCAGATAATGATGAAGCAAACCACCCCAACCGCTTTACGCATACTAATTCCTAAATTGCTCCTTTTATTCCCATCCGAGATTTTTGGATGTTATCTCGCATGCATTATTCATCTAAAACCTCATTTGTATGTACTCTATTTTTTTTTATACATTCATAAACGTGGCATTTGGTGTTCCCCAAATGTGAAATTAAATGGTCGTTCCAGTTGTTGCTTTTTTTTTGGTCTTTCGCAATTCGCTTTCAAGATCCGCTGCATTCGATGTCCGTTGACCTTGGAGAAGGTATATGCACATGAAAAGAAAAAAAAGGACTTGCTTTCCTTATGATCAAGATTGCACGGAGATGGAGATTACGCCATTGTTTCCTTCTTGTTCCTTTTCAATTCCTTCGCGTACGGCAATATTAATTAAGGTGCGATCATCAATCAGCGATCGATCGATACGTGATCGACCAGCGCTGTTCTTCAGGAACGTGAACTTTGTGTCGTCTTCTTCAATACATAGCATACGATAATTACGAAGAGGCAAGGAACAACAAAGCCCGACTCGTAGAGTTTTATATCTGTTTGCGTCCGTGATTTAATTATCACCTACCCGGGCACGAAAAATAAGAGATGGAAGAAAAAGAAATGTTTTGCTTCGAGCACGAAGGACACTCTCATCTTCTTCATTTTTTATGGACGTTTTTAATATATTTGCGCTTCATTAGCGATGCATGTGACTTCGAACATTATTTCACAGCTGAGCTTTTCGTTTCTTCTTTTTCTCTACTGCGTTTATTACTATTTTACGAGGCTTTAAAGTTTATTTAAGAGTTTCGTTTTGTTTTTGGTGCAACACGAACCTTTCGGATTATCGGAACTAATTTGGAATATGTGCTAAGTCTCCACTTCCAAACTGTGTTAAGAGCTTAAGTGCTTTATGGAAAAGTCAAACTCTGCTGATGTATTGCAATAATGTCAATCGTCTTTACTTAAAAATTGCTATCGTTATGCAATTGCTTTCAAATAGAATTACTACACCGTAAATTGTAAATATTTTGCTAGAAATCTATTATGCAAATTTTATAATAAAATTGAATAAAATAAATAAATTTGGGATGTAAAGTTTTAGAGGTTTATACGCCTTTTGGATTTTCCCTCATTTATCTTGTTATACAAGTCACATGTTAAGGTTATAATTCCTAACAAATATGGATAAGCAGTAATAATGTTGGAGAGGATATATATCCTGCATGTAGATGCAATGAAATAAACTTAGGTATAGGTAATATCCAGGAACGAAGAAGAGTTACTCTGATAATCCTCGATGTAGCTATGACCATAATTCGAAGGATGAAGGAAGAAGAAGGAACGTGGAGGAAGAGAGCATATAATAAAGTGTGCTGGTTCGCATCGTCGAATAACGAGGAATATTAAAAGCGTTCTTCTCTCTTTCCACGTGCGAATTTATGGTACGTATTATGGGGAAATAAACAAATACACACTTCGTACGTATAAAGTATGTTAGAAAGCCAAAGACACTCTTCCTCGGCCGCTTAGTGGTTACATGCACGGCACGATCTTTATTTTTATTTTTTCTATTCTTTTTTTTTTTGTTCATCCTTCCTCAGAAAGATCTACAAAATTTACAATTATGACTTCAATTTATTTTATTCGTACAAATGCTGCCGCATATTTGACATTTCCAGCTGAGATCCAGTCGAGGCGATAGCGGCCGAGGCTAGGTGGTGTTACGTAATAACGCTATTTGCGCAGATGGTAATCTTGTACAGGCAGGAATTTCCAGAAGGAATTTCGGTGGGATTACGGGAGTTGCTTTGCAATCTCTGGAGGTGAAGTTAATTGCGGTGATTTAGAAGAGAAAAAGTCAAGGATATGAAGGTGTTTCGTTAATGAAACACGTTGAACCTGAACTATCTCATCTACAAGCTATTGCAATTGTAAATCGTGCGCTTGGTTTATTGCTGTGCAATCGTTCGTCGCTTTGATAAGCTGTATATTCCAATATGCAGCAAAGATTGTTTTCAGAATCGTAACTCTTTTTCTTTTTAGTTTTACTTGCAAGTGCGGAGATTATCTGAGAAGTCGTTTAACAATTGGGTCATAGGCGTTGATCAATTATAATTGGTAATATGGAAAAATACGAATCATGCTTCAGATATATAGGTAATATTTAATTACATTACAATTCTTTCAGAATTGTAACAATATTCTAATTGGGTTTTAAGATGTTGAAGAAAATGATCGTTAAGCTTGTGGAATTACTTTTAGAGTCGATAAATACGTTTGCTAGTAGTACTAAGATGATATCTCGGAGTGGTCAGCAATTAGAGTGGTACTGCTAAGAGATCTGTAAAATTGGATGGGGGAAGTCCACAAACTGAGATGCGATCTGCAATTTACGAGCGATCTCGTGATATTGGAAGGAAGGATGAGGAGCAGAACTGTTGAAGGTGGACTTTCAAGTTTGGAACCTAGGTGCGGATTACATGCTCTATTTTGTCGAGAGGTCTGTAGGGCAGCGGGATGAGGATGAGGAGGAGCCGTACGTGCTTGCTAACACAGTGCTCTAGATAATTCGACGGCGACAACTGCTCCTCCCGCATTCATGCATTCATCTACTACACCCATCTCCATCCACGACCATACCACCATCTCTTTCTCTTTTCATCCGTGGGGAACCCGTGGGGGATTTACATAAGTGAATGTTCCCGCGTGCGGCGCGACACCCACGCCACGACGGCCACTCTTCTCTTGCAAAGAGCAAACCACGATCCGAAGGAGCTTTGTTTCATCCGTCGCGCGCGAACAATGCCCATTGCATTGATCCGAACTGCAAACTGCTGGGAGCGAGCATCTAGGCACCAACCATGATGATGCATTCCTCCTACTCCTCCACCTTCCTCATCCGCATCCTCGTTTTGGTCTCTTCCGTTAATTAGACCGGCTTATACCTATATAATTTATGTCGTACGCGCCGGAGATTGTTACTAAGTGAGCAGCCTTTATTTATGCGGCTATCGCTGCACGGGATCGCCGAAGATACACACGCCGCTACCTTCCTACCTTCTTCTTGGAGACGATCGTCGTGATACCCCGTGCAAACACCTACAACCAGAACACCGAGCTTCTTCGTTACCATTCCTTCTTTTTTCTTCTCTTTTTAACCCCTATTACGACGCCCATAGCGCACACACCATTACCATAACAACCTCTATCTTAGACACCCATAGCTTACCACTGCACACATCCAACTACTTTACTCTTTTCGTTGCTGCAAAAGCATTGAAAAATACATTTCAGCTACTATTATTATTTAGAAAACAGATTTTAATTATAATCATTTACAATTTATTTTTTTTATAATATTTGTAAAATTTAAATTCATTTAAATGTTTTTTTTTTTCTTGCATTAAGTGCGTAGAAAGTATTTGAGAAAATTGATGATAATGCGTGCGTCGTAATAGTACATTTAAATGGAAGCTATTTGCGACGATTTCGAGATTTTGAAATTTCATGGGACTGATGTAATGCACGTCGTAATGGGCAATTTCCGATACGAAAATTTTCCTCGCACCGCAATTTGCTTCTCTCGGCCGTTATTGTTAATAACGAATAACTTCTTCGGTCGTCGCAATACGCCTAAGCTTTTCCTCCACAGAGCACGTAACGTTAATAGCGCATTATCCGCGTCTTTACTGCCGCTCATTTAGCTATAAATCAGTTACTGGAAACGACACAGACGCAGACTAATATCCGGATATTAGACATTGTCGCGTAACACGAAAATCATTAATGTAAGCATCTGTAATATATTTTTGTTTTAATGAAATTAATAAAATTTTGAAATAAATAATATTAAGACATTTTTAAAATTGTAAAGTTTAATTTAAAAGCAGTAATTTTCGTTGCAGTATAAATAACATTCCGATTGAAGAAAGCAAAGCGTTTAAAAGATATTTAAGTGGATGCTCCGAAAGAAATTATTATTGCTGTTGCTGCTGCTGCTTAAGAGGACTTTCGTAAATCCCATAAATCATCGCAACCCGAAATTTATTACGGAATGGAATCCAGGGCAGTCGACGCATTTTTCACGTTTCGCTTTGAAAACAGTTTTGCGTCTTGTCTTCTGTTTTTGGTCATTTCTTCGTTATTTGTTTGCTTCTTTCTGGAAAGGCAATGATATAAAATAAATTCTGTTTTGTGTAACAGCGCACACATCTTGTGAGATCCGGAGGCGAGAGGTGGAGAGAACGTTTTAAAAGGAGATTGGAACAGTTACGTCCGGAGATTTACGGAATTGTATTCAAATTCCTGCCTCTCCGCCAACTGCAGGATGGCTTTGAAGAAAAACAGGAACGCACATAAACAGATTTGAACGGAGGAAATGATACCGTACTAACAACAACAAAAAAAAATGGTATCGGATTACCTAGAACGTAAATCTACAGAGCTGAATGCATTAGGATATGGACTATGGACTAGTTAAATAATGGTCCGCTACGAAGATGTTACATTTCTTTATGTGTGTAAATACAATTGTATCTGTTTCAATGAAGAAATAACAATAGGTGTTTAGTTTATTGTATTACTTGGAAGATGAGGTAACCCAAAACCTTTACATAAAATATTTATATTTAATGCCTGCATTTAGTAAATTATCAGTGGACAGTTCCTTTTGGAATTCCTTTTCTAAAACAACCTCATTGTTAAAAAATCCAAACAATTTATTTTATGTACTTTATTAATTTCTATTTTATTAAATTATCTTTTCATATCTAATTATTGTAATCTATACAATAAACTAAAATTAATTAATCACATTTTTTCATATAAAAAATTTGATAAATAAAACTTGAACTAGTTTAATAAGAAAAAAATAGTAGATTTAAATAAAATTGTTCACGTTCTCTTGAACTGTATATAAGTTCGTTGTATATTGTTTTTTTTTTTGAAGGTAGTTGGGTATTAAATCAGGATGTGAAGCAGGAGTAGAACGGCGTGTCGAGGGACTCGAAAGTAATCCAATTATATGGTATTATTCAGAGCCGAGGTTTTGTTGTCCGGCGATTTGTAAATAGAGCCGAAGACACAATAAACTACTTTCCGGACGGCCAATCTTTCGTTTTATTATTAACGATTTGCATACCGTGAAAACGCAGAGTGGCAAAGAACGGTGGTGATCAACGGAGAGAGAAAGATAGAGAACAAAAGGTTGGAGAGGACATAAAGAAAAGGACGAGATGCTAAGTGCAGCGTGCGATTTTGAAAATCTGTTATTACCTGCTTAGTTAAGGAAAGAGTTCTTAGCCTGAAGAAGAAATTGGCACTGATGTTGTTGTTTTGTTATTGTTATTATTATTGATTTCTTGGGCGATAGATGAAATGAGAGGTTTCGGATGTGAGCGAAGAAAGGAAGGATCATTCTGCTCGTTCGTCGAAGAGTGTGTTACTGTTACTGCTAAAGAGATGCCTATCTGCGGCACTCCAGTTTTCCAGAATAGTAGGCCAAAGCGAGGGGCCGTGTGCATGGATGTGCGTTTGATATCCTCCGGTGTATAATTTATATAACATTTTCGCCCGATCCCGAAGATATAATGAACGATCGTACCCACTTTAATCCGGCTCTACGTGCAAACACTTTATATTTATAATTACCTTCGGTGTGTATACGCCGAGCATCGTGGTAGCCACCTCTTTAAAATATATTACTGAAAATTATAACGCTCGCGTGACTACACGCGCTTCGTTCCAATGCGTTTATGAAACGAAAAAAAAAACAAATTAAAAGGAGAAGCTCGAGATTATAAAAGAGCAAAAAATGTATGTATATAAAGCAGCAGAAGCATAAGGAGGAAGAAAGAAGCTCGGCGGCGCCAAGTGAGTTACTGTAAATTGGAAATTCGTTTGTTTGTTGGTTTGCTCAGTTTAACAAGCTCTTAGCGGGAAACCATTCGGAAATGGAATTGGGACCGGTCAACATCTGCACAAGAACTGCTTCAGAAAGTTCACCTCCAATCTGCACAGTCTCAAGTCTGTTTACTAGCTGATTTTACCCGTGATAAGAAAGTATTGAAGATTTGAATAACTGCAAACTGGTCTCATAATCATGAAATTTGAACTACTATAATCTCACCCTATTTTCATAAAAATAAAACTCTGCATTTTCAATTATCATTATTATTTTACAGCTTACGATAAGATAACAGTAACGTCCTTAGATGTAACACAATATTTTCATCTTGATAAGATTAAGTATTACATTTTTATACTCAAATTTAAGTTCTTATTAAAAGAAAATACCATAATTAATTTAATTAATTAATTAAAACGAAAAGACATAATTATGATCGTGTATCATGTATGTACTGAAACATACTAATTTTTATGCAAATATAAAATATGTAAAAAGTTTTATAAATTGTAATTAGATAAAACTTAAAATAAATTTCTAAATTTTCTTCCCATTTTCTTTATTTTTTATTTGAAATGTTTATCTAAAGAAAGTTTGTCAAGATCAAGAAAAGTTATTTGAAGATTGTATTGATATTTAGAAGCACTTTCATTACTATATAGATTTGGCCAATCCCTGAATGCTCGAAGTGAAGAAGGATGGAAGAAACTAATTATTGCGATTGGTCATAAAGCACCGCACTTCCTGTTTACATAGGAGTAGAAAGAAGCAGTTGCTAGCAGTGTCCCGGTGAGACCATGTAGGTGGTGAACCATCCATAAATCATCGCGGAATTAGCGACTCTAATCATTCTTCTTCGAGGTGCAGATAAGATTCGCATGCAAATTAATTGGAATATACGCGTTCGGCCGAAGAAAAGAAGAAACACGTGAAAGTCGCGACACACTAATGTGACTACGATGCCTCCTCAGCTGCCTCCCTTTTTTTCTCTCCTCTTCGTCCTCCTCTTTTTCATCTTCGTGCTTCTCGTGCGTCCTCCTCTCTCAGCACTCGACTTTGTTTCTGCTGCGTTTTTGTTCATGTTGTTGGTCGTATTATGTGTTTCTCGTGTGCCTTGGATACATGCGCGTGTACACGGGATTTTTTTTTCTATTTTATTCTTGTTTTTGGTATAAGTCTCTCAGTGGGAATAAATAGACGGCATGCGAAACGGGGTGAGAGTAGCGTAGAAAGTTAGGTTTCGAATACGTTTTCCGTGACTTTGACGATATTCTAATTATTGATAAGATGAAATCTGTCGGATCCGAGACTCTTTCTGGGCTCTTCTCGCGGAGCTCCGAGGTAGCAATTAATAATATAATCATATCAATGTTTACCTGTTTCCACGTGAACGTAACGGAATCGCCGTATCCTCGTGACTCTGCAAAGTCAGTACCAATGCCAAAGCAGCAAGAGGACTCCACTTTCTTCCATACTTCGTCTTTCTCCTCCTCGACGCACCTAATATCAGATTACAAAATACATCCTCCACCTCCTCTTCCTCAACGAGAAGAGAAGTCCACGTTGTCGGGACGCAATTTCGAACCGCGAATTTAAGACCTTGATGATTTTTTTTCATACTATTTCTCTCCTCAGTATCGGGTAACACAAAAGGCCTTTGATGAACGAAAATCGATACGGGAAGACCCATAACTGACATTCGCACGGCATAACCCGGAGTGCCAGATTTCGGCTCGAGGTTTCAAATTTAAATAGTTTCCGCGAAAACGAAATCCTTGGATACTGTTTCAAGCCTTGCATTCCTCTCCACCTAATATGTTCCTTATCTGCACTTTCAATTTTTACAAAAGCAACATCTTCTCCAATTTCCTCAACTCGATCACAGGTGGATAACCTTAACTACCTTCATTTTAAACGATATAAAAGTAAGAGTTATTTCAATTTATTATACTTTTAGCAATTTAGAACTACTACTTTCCATAGCAACGAAATCAATAATATACATAAGGTATCCATAGTAACAATATTAATCATATTCAAAAGATGGAAATTGGAGTTATTTGTGAGACAAAACAAAGCACTGCGCTTTTCTTTTCATCACTGTCGGCGGTTCTCATTTATTCACACCCGAAGATGTTTATGGAAAACGATATTCCCGTATTCCGCGGGGCGCGATAGTTTCTTCGAAATTTTTTGTTGCAGTTGTTGTTTGTTGTTGTTGTACGTGTTTCATCGCGAAATGCATTTCTATATTCTTCGGGCGATATATCGCTGCGATTTGCCACAGTCATGAAAGTGTGTGAACACAACAACGACTTCGGAGAAAAAGGCATCAAAAGAGAAGGTAAATGAAGGATAAGAGGAAACAGAAAAAAATATATGCAATTCCTCGCATCGCAAGGGAGGCGAGCATAAAACGCACGCATCTGTGGCAAATCGGGCATGATGGGATGCTGCAGCTTATACCATTTGATTCCCCATGAGATTTGCGCGAGATGCACACACAAAAAAAATACTACACACTTCTCCAGCTCGTAAAAGATAACGTAGAAATAATAATAATAATGATGCAAGAGAAGAAGGAATATTAAGAAAAAATAAAAAAGGATTGCTTCGGTTAGGAGGAAGAAAAGGACCAAAGTGAGCAGGATAATACAAAACGAAAAATAGAAAAAAAGATGAGAAGAGACTTGATATTGCAATGATCCTCGGGCTAAGCGTGTCGAACAAACTGCGATTATGCGATATGCGCTTTGGCTCTCTCGCATTGTTTCTCGTTGTACTACGTTCCTTCATTGTGGAATCATTTCCAATTTATACTTTTTTTTTACTCATTCGAAACTACTAAGGTTCTTCAGGTTGTTAAACATCCTGCAACTCCTTTGCATTTCGACACGGTCTTCCTTGCTCGAAGGTAGTTAATTGGAAGCGTAGACGACACTGCCTCGCAACATTCTTAATCACAAAGAAACATTCCTTACAATAGCAACACTTATATAATCATCAACTATGTAGAATCTTTCAACTATAATTATTTCTCATTTTCTCTATTCAATTCCAAGTATTTATAGCAAACGAGAATCTACTTTATAATGTGAAATGCATCATCAGAAATATAAAAAATAAATGTTAGTAATTTTAAGCTAATTAGTAAAAATATATGTAAATCTTGACTTACAGCACACTTTGACGTGTCCAGTATTTCCACTTCCGTCGTAACATTGTCGAATGTCACATTATGTCTGTATAGGAAATCTGAAAGAAAATAAAAAAAAAATAATTAAATTAAGTAATTCTGTATTAAACTGAGCAAAGTTTATAGCTTTAACCATCATATTGTTTTATATACAAACAGAACTATTTGTAAAATGATTAATGAATATACGAAGTAAACATGCACACCTTTCCAAGCAGTTGTAGTTAATGGGAGTAAAGTAAAACGATGTGCAACCCACGCAAGAAACAGGCTTAAAGCCCAAATTTGGAGTATGACCTATATACTTACCTAACACAACCAAAACTGGACTGAGTCCAATAGAACCGAAGCAAATCGAATACCGAATACCTAAAGAATGATGAAATCATTCCACTTTACAAAAAAAATACGTTCAATAATAATTTCTGATTGATCACGGTCAATGCCGGCGTTTTCAATTAACCTACGTATTGGGTAATTAATAACGAGGCAGTATGGGCGTTGCGGATCGCAAATTCGAGTCTCGTAATAACGAAAGGTAATTAATGCGGTAAGTTTTTTCTCTCTAAATTTAACAGGAAGTCAATTATCGCGGAGAACAACAAGATAGGAAAAAAAAAACAAATAATATGGAAGGTAAGTAAACAGTAACGCAGCAAATGGTTTGCATCTATCCGAGAAGCAATTAATCATAAGAGTCCTGACGGGATTTATGCAATCGTAACATTAGCAAACAAACGATAAATAACACTTGTCGACGCGTTCAGAGCCTTAAACAATTAACACCGTCTACATGCCAGCCAGTTCGAGCAAAGCAACAACTTCGCAAGAATATTTCGAGGCAATTTTAATTATTATTATCCTTCGTCACGATCCTCAGCATACAATTTACTTTATGTATTTAAAATCTTCTTTATAATTTTTTTAAATTAATTTATTATATAAAAATTGATTAATTAATTATTTAAAATTTTGAAATTACGCGCGAAATCGCATATAAAATACTCCTGGCACGAAAATAATGAATGCACCTTTTTATCGGTTTATTTATCTGCTTCGTGTCTGGTATTCGGAATAAATTATTTCTTATCTTTCCGTCTAGACCGAATTTCGTGCTATTTTACTACGTTTTTCATTATTTTCATTCATAATTTGTGCGTATTATCAGAAATGCGTTTTTTTACTGCATTCCTTTAGGCGCCTCGTAAAATAGTATTTTTTTTATAAGAATAATTTATTTTACTATTTTATGAACGAATTATTTCTTACATTTTGGTTGCCTACCTTGTCTATCAACTTTGTTACATTTTTATAAATTTTTAAATTTATAAACTTAAATTGATTTTAATGTAATTTAAACGTTTTGAAGCATTTTTATAAATACTCCTAAAATATTATAATAAAATATTAATATATTTCAGTTATTAAATAAAATTTCAATACTATTAAATTCAAATATTCAAGTTGAAATAATCATAAAACTGGAGTTAATAATTTCACATTTTTGTATTGTTTTACCATTAATAAATTTGATTGCAAATTAATGCATTTCTTCGTGCGGTTACGAAAACGTCCGATCTACGTCACGATGAATCACCTGTTGCCACGACCCGCGAGCGTTAAACCAATCCTTATTTGGGTGCAAAACGTAGCGACAAGACACGTGCAAAATCGATAAAAAAGTAATAAAAATTAGGAGATTATTTAAAACAAAAACAACAAAAACGAAGTAAAATCACAATGAATTTTTATACAGGTACGAAAAATATTGCTTTTCATTCTCAAATTATTGAAAAAACTAGAAATTCATAAATATTTTTTTGATAGCTGTTAAAAATTACTAAAATTCGTCAAAATAAAACTAAAGAAACAATATTTAGTTTCTTATTATTTGAATTAATAATGAAAATAATTTTAATAAATTACTTTATAAAACATTTAATTAATTATTTTTCATATAATTGAAAAATAAATGTATGAACGTGTTTCTCATTGATAATATTGTTTTAAAATGATTGGCCTACACAAATAAGTGTGTCTAAAAAATTGATTTTAAAAGAAAGTCGAGCTTTCTATTGGGCGTGAGTGTAGTTAGTGTTGCTCTCAGGTTCATCTTTTCTAAAAGAGTCGAGAAACACCCACAATTTTTGGCGTTTTTGGAAACTGGACGATCGTTCCAATTTTCGACGAAGGCGTTTGAAAACCCATAAATTTATTTATTTATTTATATATATATATATAGATATATTTAGTAACGAAATCCGTACAGGTATAAATTTTCGATCGTGATCTACACTTTCGTCGTGTAATCATAATAATTATTATACCAGTTTCTAATGTATTTGCCATTGTTGTTTCAGCGACCGTCAGTTTCCCCATTGAATCATTTTAAAAATCCTCAATTATAAAGATTTATCGCTCTCCGCCTCGCAATTTTTCTTCTCTCGTCGTCGTTGTTTTCTTCATCTCTTTTCTAGCATGTAAAAGATACATTCGCATCTCTCTTCAGTCTTTTCAAACGGGACAGAAATGATGATGATAATGAAGAGTGGAGTACATGCTAATCCGGCGTGATTTTATCTCGTTCGTAATTAATGGTTTTCCTCCTCGCGCGCAGTTTTCAAACGTGAGCGATAAATTCGAACTTTTGTCCATTGATTTTCCTTTCATTCAACAAACTCATTTCTTTCTTCCTCTCCGCGTTTGTCTTCCACTCGGACTTTCATAATCATTCCAAAAAGGAATTTCCTGCACCGATTATTCTTCATCACACGTAATTTTTTAAATTAATAAAAAAAAAAAATAACAAATTCGATTCAACATTTCCTGAACTTTCCTATATTCTTATCGTTTATTTATTAATATTTTTACTACAATAAATTATACATTCATTAAAATATAATTAAAATTTTATACTGTTTCTCAAAACATTACAACTTTTAATTCAATTTAACTTTTCTTATTATTATTATTTCGACTTAAACTTTACATAAGTGATTTTTAATCAATAAGGATAACAACTAACTTTTTCACCTAAAAAAAATTAACTAGAGGTTTTCATGTAATATATTTGGCGCCAGTTTTCTTATACAATTGCAGGTAGTCCTTGGTGTCGTGTAATTTAGCCCAAGTATGTCGTGGCCCTCGAAGTTACAAAAACCATGATCTACAGATAATTCCAATGCAACAGTTTTTTTCATTCATTTCAGCATTCACGTAGTAATTTTGCAGATCAAGGGATTAAATAAATTAATGTAATTTAGTGGATTGATCTTATATGATCGAAAATAAATTAAAATATTTACGGTTTTTTCCATTGAAGTTAATTTTGGATTTAAACAGAAAATTAATACATACATTTTAAGTTATTATAAAAAAATATCTTTTGATGATTTGCAAATAATTTTCAATATGTAAATCTAAGAATTAGCATTACTTAAGCACTTTTTAGTATTATTATTATTGTGAACAATACATAACTGAATTAGTTCCAGTCTTTCAGACATTATTATGAAATGAGCATAAAACATTTCCCTCGTCCTTCTTCCTTGCGTTATGCCGTTTTGCTTGGTTGTTCGAATGTTCTTAGAAAAACGATTAAGGAGAAGGACTGGGCTCGTTCGTTCAAACAGTTGAAATGTTTATTGATTCGTGTCCGTGCAAAACTAATGAACGATGCAGGAAAATAAATAAATTTGAAACCTCAAAAAAAAAACGCACAGCAGGACTTCAGACAATATTACGAATATAATGGCGAACATTACCGAACGAGATTATTGATTGCTGCTGGAGGAAATTTCATTATTACTTTACGTTTCGTTTCGCGAAATATTTAAAAGCGGGATGGAATGATTTATTGTGATTTAAAAGATCATGCGAAACTTTCCCATGGAAAGGCGATCTGTCTTTGTTGTGTTCTAAGCAAATAAATATGTGTGTGTGTGTGTTTGAGTGAGCGCCGCGGCAATTATGCAATGTTTACTTTATTACATATTATTGTTGAATGCGTTTTCTTGAACTTCCCGGATCATTAAATGTCTGCGAAATTTTGCAGTGAAATTTCGTTATTAAAACGATTTTACTTAATGAGCTTTCTTCGCTCGGGTTTGGTAATTAAGAGTTGGTTCGTGGAAAGCTTTGGGTGGTTTTCGCGAAAGCTGTTACTCTTAGCGCGATAATTGTCGTCCTATAAGAATGCCCTTTATGCGTCGTCCTACGACCATATTTAGTGATCTTAACTACATTGTTTGCCTTCGTTCCGACTCTCCCAGCTTTCATCCTCGAAAGGCTCTGACTCATCTTCAGGTATTATTATTATTAGCAGATTGCTGTAACAACACCTATTCTCATCCTAAACTATGTAAACACAATCAAGTTTCGATCAAAAAGCCTTAACAAATACGAATGATTATATAACTATGTATTATGCTCAAACATACCTTATTTCGTAGATGAATTCAATAAAAACGTATTAATTAATTCCAAAATCATAAATCAAGCAAAGTAAAGTAAAAGACAAGAAAACTGGAGGACTTTCGAAAAGGACTTTGAAAGTTTAGTTAAATGCTTCGTGCTTCGAAATTATGATTTAATGAATTAGGAAGTGGTCGCACCACAAAGGTAACCTTCCCTTTTCCGAAACCGTTATTCATCCGCGGTGCGCCTTCCCATTGAAGCGGTGATCTTTGCTAAATGAAGGAGGAAAGTTCCTATTGCGTTTAATTAAATTTGAAAGAGAGGACTGGTCTCCTCCCACTTTTACTCGCTGAAAAGGAGTTTATTTAAATTTGCAAAACGCGGAAACGCTGCATTTGCAAAAGATCTTTTAGAAAATGAATATACCTATGTATAGAGGTGTCCCAGGATGAAAATGCAGAAAGACCATTTAGTTTAATTCCTGTTCCATGTTAACCGGCAATTACGTCGTCTCGGACATTGAGGGAACGGAGGGACCTTTCGTCGGTGCCGTTTACCTTCGAAAAGGAATTAACGACACTGATGAGAGAGGAAGAGGATTGTTAGGTGAAGGTAAAGGTGAATTATCCGAAGTTTAATTGAGGTAAAACGATGTAAGAACGAAATTGCTCCATTTTTATTTAGGAATTTATTAATTTAATTGGGAATTTTGTATTGGAAAGTAGATGCTTAAAAGGATTGTAGAAAATAAATCAGTTCACCCCGAGGATAATGTCCTTCTGACATGCAAGAAAAAAATCAATTGTTTGTTTTCCGAGTTGTCTGCGTGCATGCATTTGCAAGACCCGAGGTGGTAAAAGCTGGGAACGTCCGGTATAATGCGGGATTCAGTTTGCAATTGAATCAGGTGCGAGGTTTCTCACCTAGGAAACTGACAGACTGAATGAGGTCTGCTATTAAAACGCGCCAGATGGAGGAGACAAGGGTTGTTTTTCCTGAATCAGTATTCATAATTGCGTAAATCAATTAGAAAGTGGATCGAGAGAGGAAGAAAAAATAAATAAAGTCGGAGGAACTGCATCATGTTCCCGTGTGTAATGTATAATCCAATAAGTGAATGAGTGTAAGAAGTGCTGTGTGTAAATGTCAGAAAACAATACGGACGGTAATAATAATGCGCGCGTTCGGGCTTTTGGAAGGAGAGGAGAAAGACCGTTTATGCATGTAGCGTTTTGTGATATAAACAATCTGATGGACCCGAAGGAAAACAAATAGAAACTTCACTTCCTCTTCGATTGAGTGCAAGTGACCATTAGCACTGTGTGTGAGTGTGCAGATTGTATGGGCTCCGTAGCCCGAGGACCCGCATTTATTGGCCGCGTGTTCCTGTCTGGCCTCTCTTTCAATGTTAATACGCCTAAGTTTAGATTGCGCACTCTTCAAACAACAATGTATCCAAATCTTAATCATAATGTTTAATTCATTAATTGAGTTCTAAACTTATGCAAGGAATCAATAAAAAATCTAAACGAGTCAAATATTTCTTTACAATTTCAAGAATCATAAACTGAATTAAACTTTTCTTAAAAATTTAAAGTAAGAAAAACTTATAAAATGTATTCTAGAATATATTCAATGAGTCAAACTTATCTAAAAAACTATTTTTCAACATAACTTTTTAAAAATTATTAAATGATATAAACTTCTCTTAAAAAAATTCAAAAATTAAAAATATAATTAATGAGTCAATCTTTTCTTAACAACTATTTTCCAACATAACTTTTTAAGATTTATTAAATGATAAGAACTTTTCTTAAAAAAAAATCAAGAATGAAAAATTTTTTAAATATATTTTAGAATATAATCAATGAGTCAAACTTTTCTTAACAACTCAAGTATCAAGAACTTCTCACTTAACTTTTTAAGATTTATTAAATGATACAAACTTCTTAAAATTTCAAGTATGAAAAACTTACAAACTGTATTTTAGAATATAATCAATGAGTGAAACTTTTCTTAACAACTCAAGTATTAAGAATTTCCAAATAAAAATCAAAAACATTCAACATAATTTTTAAAATTTATTCAGTTTGCATATAAATTTCAAAAAAATTCAAATATTTTTGTGGAAAATATTCCATGATAATTAGAAAATTAAAATTGGGATCAAATAATTATGTTAAATTACAATTACAGGAAAATAGGACGTAACTCACGTTTGTAATAATTTATTAATTAATATGCATATTTGATTATCTAATTAGTGTTTGTGTTTATTATATAATTAAGTGAATACCTAAAGTAAATCTTAAGATTAAAAGCATGAATATGCTATGTTTGAGTTAAACACATAGAAGGTAATTGATCGCAAACATCCGGATGTACGATACAAAATAGGAACAGCAAAATTTGCAAATATGGATTCGAATGGGTTGTATTTGAGAAGTCCGTCCTTTCTAATGCGGATCAATTTGTCGATAAAGCTTATTAAAATGCAATAGCGAATCCGTATTGAGATAACGCTGCGACGGCGGATGAGAAGAACAGTGCAGATACAGAGAGAGAGGATGCTGCAATATTAAGATGCAAACGGGCGCCTGACCATAACAGATATTTGACGATGCAGATCCGTTCCATACAGTTAGAATACATATATATCGGCTCGAATATCGCTCAGCCTCACCACTTCCGCTCTCTGCACACGATTGTAACGATGATTCCGGCAAACGATTTGCGCAAATTACGGTAGCGCGTTTAACGTCATCGCCCGTTCGCTTCCGCGATTTATGGTCGCCTTCGGTCTTCTGGACCAAAGAGCGGTAATCACACGACGTACAGACTATTCTGATCTGTTAACCACGAACCTACTACACGTGAGTTCAGATGTATTAGGAGAACATTCAATTTAGGAATTAATTAGATAACCCAAATTATATAACTGAAATTTACTTAATGCGTGAATGTAAAGTTGCTACAAGACTTAGTAACAGTATATATGGATTGTGTTGAGACCAGATCTAAGTGATTTTATAAGACATTGTTATGCTGCGATTACATAGAACTTAGCGGTGTGCAAGAGTAGTTGCTGAATTTTTGATACAGGATACCGCTAACCATTATATACAATTGCATCGAAGATTGAACATATTTCGTTACTTGAATACACAAAATGAAATTAATGATAAACTTACTAGTTTTCGAACGGTTCTCGCAGAAATCACGTAATTTGCACAGCTTAATATACTACAAAAAAAAAAATACACGCAACACATTTTGTATACTAATCTTAGTTTTATAGTAACCAAAAAAGTTTATATAATTGTAAGAAGTAGACAAATTTATATAATTATAAAAATTACATAATTTACAAAGTTTAAATAATTATATAGAACTTAATTGTTATTATATAAATCTTCGATTATGAATAATATTTAGAAATAGGAAATACCGATCTCTGCAAGCAAATTCATTACGTAACCCAGTTTATGTGCACTTATTTTTTTCGCATAAAGTTATTGGCTGATAATCGTACACCCACAATTTAATCACAAGGTTTTCAGGTCATGCAGTCCTACGCCGTCCGCACTGATTGCGTACCTTCAAAAGATCATTATTATGTAATTTCTTTTTCAAACTTATCTGAAACGATTATACGCCCACGATCGCAACAATAATTTTCTATAGTTTTGCCCCCAATTTTAGCATTTTGACGTTTTCGCGATACACGTATTAATAATACTGCCCTCATATCATTTATGAATCATATTTTAAATTTTTTACATTACATTTCCTTATGAACAAATACGATAATACGACTGTTGAAATGTTGTAATATTCTCAGATATTTTCCACGTTCACATTTGTATTAAATATTTCAAAGAAAATAAGGAAGTATTTATAATATTTTTATATATTTTATTAGGAAATAATATATTGTATTGTAAGTGTAGCAAATATTGAAATTTCTAAATAAATTTATGTATTTTATTTTATAGTCTAATAAGATCAAATCTAAAATTATATAACAAAAAATATATAATTAACAACAATCAACCCAAAAACTGTTGAATTAAACCATATTTGGATACCAGAAGGATAATGATTTTATAATAAATCTAAAATGAATTTATATATTAAATTAATTAAAAGTTGTAACATAAAAAATATATATTTTCGAAAATTTATAAAATTCTGAAAAAATACAGTTTTACATTTTTATTAATATTGGAAAACTGCCAAGAAAGTCAATTAGATAAGATTTTTTTAAAATTATGTATCAAAAATGTAATAAATCGAGTTAAAAGTGATTGAAATTAGTAAGACAATTATATGGACACCTGCAAAAATTATGATGGGATTCTTTGTGGAGAATGGTGAAAAAGAAGCGGAACAATAAGGTTCGATTGATTGGAAGATTGACGGAGGAAATTTAATTGACACATTAAGAAGTGTTACGAGTCGGATAAGTCGCGTTCCATTTTAATAGTCCCATTGGTTTATATATATATATATGAATGCGGTTGGTTGAATGCGTGTGTGAGTGAGTCTGAAGAGAGCCGTTTCTTGCGAGCTGTGGTCGCCGGCGATAAATGGTTGACAAGTTAATAGAAACATCAGGGTCATTATCAACATGACTCGGTCGGTTTGGATGTTGGATGATGTTAAAAGTTATATATATATATATCTATAAGGAAAGGCAGTATCGAATGTTGGACTACGACTAGGAAGTAGTACTCTATTATTATTATTATTGTAGTCATCGTTTGCGCAAATGTGCGATCCGCGTGTAGCGTAAATAAAGTTGGGAACTGGTAGAGTGCAGTTGTAGTAGGCAGAGCAGAGCGTACACTTCCTAGTATCAATTATTTGGCTTGAAATATCTATACATATCCGAATGCACGGGCATGTCGTGTAGGACTATCTACATAACTAATTGAATAATGGAATTACCGCACTACACGTGTATTTACATACGCCTCAATTACGGTCGATCCGAGGAGCATTATAGGCAAACTGCGCACCGGAATGTTTATCTAGGCTAAATCACAAACATCCACCATATTTGCGCAACGTTATTAATACTTTTTATTTTCCCTCCTTTAATTCTTGCTCTTTTTTCAATTAGTTCCGATTTCAAAAGAGGCTGCAAACTGCAATCTGCGCGCAGCCGATTGAGGAATTCCAATACTTTACACAATATGATTATAAGCCGCTCCGGACTACATGCATTATGCCATTCAATGGGATGTAATTATTATTAAATTAAATAACTAGTCTCGGGACGGTCATTAAACAGTTATTGATTGAACGTAGTTTAGACATGATTATAATGGCAGCAGCAGCAGCCAACGACCACACACACAAAAAAAAAATGGAAAACGGGCTCAAGGATGTGCTTTTCCACGGATTTCGTGCCTCCGGGGCATCTCAAATTATTCCTTTACGTAATTCATACAAACAATGATCTCACTTTCTTTTTCGCCTTTATATTTTTCCAGCCTTTACTCTTGTTTTGGGGAAAACTAGTTCGACGGTTTTAGAAAGGATTCCGAAGGGACGAGCAGCCAAAAGTAGGACTCCGCATTATAATGTATGCACGGATGCTCCAATTTCTCTGCAGTGAGCGATAGATATTGTGCAGATTAGATCGAATGGTGTCTCTCCTCTACGTAACAATTGCAGACACATGAGGAAACAGTTAGATGTAATACCCTTCAATATATCCTGTCTACCTACTATTCAAGTTTACTACTTACAATCCATTCTTCTCTCACAAAAATTAAATAAAAATAATTTTGAGCATTTTCTTTTAAATCTCATTTTTCCTTTCAATATTAAACATAATTATTTTTTATAGTTTCTTTCTAAAATTACCAATAAATAAAATTTAATTATATGATTTTTGTAAACTATTATATTTCTGAACAAAAATCCAGTGAAATATTAAATATGTATTTTTAGTCGTTAAGAATTAAAACTGAATTATGTAAATTAAAAAATATGTTTAAATTAATTTGATACAAAAATGAAGCATATTAATATTAAAAGCAATAAATTAACGCAAAAACTAATGTATCCAAAATAAATGTAAGACTCACCACTCGTTGAACTATATTCACCTATATATCTTTTGGTTAGGTAACGGACGGTCACAGCTAGAAAAGAGAGAAAAAAAACATGCCATAAACAACAAATTGCATATAATCAACATAAATCAAAGAATTTAATTGAAATTCTCCACATGATAAATCACCGAGTTAAATCGCGGATTATAAAAAAAATGTATATGTATATACAAGAAAAACGTGATGAATTTTATTTTATTTTTGTTGTCGCCTGTAGAAAGTTGACTTATCGTAATTACAATATCTTAATGTTTGTTTGCATTGCGAAATTTTGGTGTAATTGAAAATTCAGCATTGATTGACACAAGGAGACGATCATCAATCGTGCTTTCACGGCGCTAAGAAACGTTACCATTTCCAATCACCAGTTTTTAATTGGTTAATTAACGGCGCATATCTGGCGCCAGGATCGAAGAATAAAGAGAAGAACGGAAGGAACAAAAAAATTATATATATATAGAGAGAGAAGATAATGCAACCTATTTTCCCTCGTAAAGATGAAATTAAGATAGAGCGGTTTCGTCCATGATTAATACTTTATTGCCAATGTTTATTGTTATTTTACTTCCAGGATAAAAAGTTACACTCGTTATAGAATGATTGATTCGTATTTAGTTGAATGATTAGGATTTAAGGATTAGTGGTAATATTTTTTTTTTAAATTAGGCTGAAGAGAAAACGTTTACGTAATTTGGGTGGCCCAGAAATCATGCCGTAACACTTCCCAAAAATGAAAATGAATAAAATTACACTAATCTACATATTAAGTGGGTTTTCCTCTATTGTCGTTATAATTAATTACGACTATTTTTTTTTAATTATGTTTCGAAAGAAGCGTTCACTAATCATCTGGAACGGATACTTCAAGAGAAAACAAACAAACAAACAAAAAAAACTGTTATAAGCTTGCATCTAATTTAATTGTGAAATGTTGCAAGTGTAAAAAGTGAATAAGAAGTAACCATGCTTAACGTACTTAGCACAGATAACATTTCAATTGACAATTGACCGTAAAATAAGTCCCATTTGCAATGCTAATTGCAGACACATAAAGTCATATCTTATTTCCAATGATCATGTGTGTGCACACAGGTACGTTTCTATCCTTCCTTCCTCGACGTGTGCGTGGAGTGAGTGCAGGCAGCAGTGTCTGCGCTTTATAACTTAATATTGTTTGATGTATCGTATTACCAACGGTCTACGACAATTTTATCATTTGTTCTTTCGATGCTGAAAACCTACTCGAGAACCACTCGAGATTTCCGAGCACGGACAACGATTTGTAACGTTTTATCGTTTCGGTTACGACGAATCGATGATTACCAGAAACGCACACAAACACGTATAATTAAGCCATTATGGTTATAAGCTATTCGTCTCCGGTTCAGATTAATTAATTTGTCCGACCGAATCGATGTTAATTAAATATTTCGATGATACAACGCAGCGTTTAGATAGATGCGGACATAAATTACGTTAAGATTAGAATGATCGAGGTGTTTCTATCTATTAACAAAACCAATATAAAACTTAAGAAATTGATAATCTTAATAACACATCTTAAATACAAGTATGTACACTTTATCAGAAAATTAAAGCTTTAATTTGTGTATATTATCAGATATGTAGCTATTATTTTTTTTCTAAAAATTGTTAAAATTGAAAAAAAAAGTATAATGTTCCAAAAATGAATATACTAAAAATTAGTATATTACTTTAATTATAGTTAAAATTATATACTTTAAGGTGTGTTTAGATGTTTTTTCTTTTTAGTTTACACACAACATTATGTCCGACAAAGATTTACTAATTATTATTTTTTTTTTTTGTAATTTGTTAAAATTAATTAAGGTGTGTTTTTGTCGCATAAATATATACCCGATGTTATACTAATCCGCTTAATGTCGGAATATCCTAACTGGAAGTGTCGGCTGCCTTAAATGAAATCAACACTTTCTATTAAGTTATTAGCATTTAAATGCTAATGAGGCTCGAATATCGCGTATAATTAGATAACCTTAGTAGGCTGCGGCTATCCTTTTGTTTTTTGCCCTCCTTGAGGAGAAGAGAGGAGGATGGTAAATGCACAGAAAAAATATCGTTGTTTTGACTTAATTGCACGCTTTGGCGAAGAGACTTGAGCATAGCGTGAAATGAATGGACAAATAAATCAGAACTCCGGAGACAGGACCTCGAGCGTACAACAGCAACAACAAGAGCAACGTTTGCCCAGACAAAAGAAAGAATAGCGAGAGAGAGAGAAAAAAAATAAGAAATGCTAAATTTATAAGAATGAGAATATCCCTGTGGCCCGAGACAATGGGTTCGGGTGGAAAGCCGTTGCGTAACGAGTCTATTGGAAATTTTGCAACTCAATATCAGATAAGGGATCTGCGGCGAGTGAAAGTTCTTTGGGAGGCAGGAAAAAAAATAACCAAAGTTTAAGACAATCGGGGTTCGATTGATTGATTTGGCTTCTTTTATCTTATCTTCGGAAAGCAGGAGGATGATGCTGTTTTCTGCTTTTGCTGATGATGACGATGATGATGAAGAGGAGACACCTCGTCCGGACCAATTAACATATCGATAAATTGAAGTAGCAGTGTCCCGACGTATCGTTTTTTTCGATCTTGGCCAAAATTTATTCACACACGAGCGGCTTTCTTCGTTTCTTTCAACTTTGCGATATGTGTATGTATGTATATATATACAAGAACGTTTCACTTTTTTTTTCTTCCTTTACATCGTATATTGAGTTATTAAGTGTAGATATCAATTTCGTTAATTATACGTTGCCCGCCTTTTTCTCACTTATTAAAATATTAAAATATCCGTATCGAAGAGTCGATCTCTTGAATTATGTCAGCTCCATCTAAATCATTGAAACACGGTGGTAATTGGAGCATCACATCTGCACACCTTAACTAAAACTTACTCCAAACAAACATTTAAAATTCATCAAAGTAATCTACTTTAAAAATATATTTTAAATAGCAAAAATAATGCATAACAATAATTAGAAAAAAAAATATATAAAAATATTAATATTTCGTAAATTACAAAAGAAAAACATTTATCAACTTGATTTTGGATATTTAACTTTTTCAAGATATATCGTGATTTATAATTGTATTGATAAATGATTCTTATTTAAGATTTCATGAAAATATAACATAAAATCCCATAATATCATCATTTCCTCATCACTCCCTCAGTCTAGATATTTTTTTTTCCATGTCACAAGCTCCAATTAATTTTGTTCCCTAATTTGTATATATATTTATATTATTTTACTATGGGTGAGAATATTGTTGCCTATATCAAAGAAATCAACACGCCATCTGTGAATAGAATTTCGAAACTCTTTATTTTTAAAAATTTCACTTTTTTTCGGGTAATGGGAATACTTCGATCGAGATGCGTGAAATATGAAAGTGGATTATTTTTATGCGGCCGCGGTAAAATTGCGGATAACGCGGCGTCGAATATAGACCGGCATTCCTGTAGACCGGATTTTGGAAAAGGAGAGAAAAAGAAACGAAGAGGTTACTCGCATCGAGAAGGAGCGAGAAACAAAGTTAAAAGAAGACAAACAAACTAAAAATGCAGAAAAGAGAGAGAGAGAGAAGGAAATAAAGAAGAGCGGTATTAAATCAGCGCGAAGAAACCACTCTCTTTCGCCCGTTTTCCTTTTCCTCCACTCGTCGTTTTATTTATTTATTTATTTATTGTTGGCCTGGCCTTTTTGTTATTATTCCCGCGCTTATTTATGCCTATTAGTTACGTGGGGAACTAGTATTATGCCTATAAATAGATATGAAATTATCCGGCTCCTTTTCTTTCGCGGGATGCGAGCCATCATTATTATTTCTTCGCAGGCCGCGGTGTTCTGCTTAATTTATTTTCAAATTACGGCATTAGCTCGTATTTAATTTTCCAAAGGACACAAAACGCAACAAGAACGAAAGTATAAACACGATACAGAACGACTCCAATTTACCATAGTCATTAGCATACCGCAACTTCCCTTGTTCTTGTCGTTATTATTCCTACATATGTTTTTTTTTATTATATGGATTTTGAAAAAATGAAAAAGTCACAAGTTGGTGATAAATTTATCGGGTTGGGGTTTTAATTAAATTTATGAAAATCGTTGGAGATAAGTCCGGGCAATTGGATCCTGATCCTTCGCGCGGCGCGCATAAACAAAGGACCGGGAGAAAAAGGAAAAGTCCTGGAGATAATTTTAATGTGAGCCTCGGAGACCCAATTAAATCGAGCGCAGCACGTTTTGCATTGGAAGCGTTGGCGCCGCGATTCGCCAAGCGTTTCGGGCCGCGAAGTGCGGAAAATATCGATTCTGCATTCATTATTCAACGGAATTATTTATTATTTTCGTGCCGAAATGGAAATTTTCCAAGCATTACCATAATAATGACAAATAATATATGATTCGTGCATTCAAAATGATTTTCTTCCAAGTGCATTCAAATTCATTACTGATTTACATTGAAAATGTAATTAAACTTATTAATAATTTAGTTCATTATGCTAATCATAGATGGCGTTTTTTAAATCACGCCTAGTCGTATGCAACAAGCTCAAATTATCCAGCTACGTTTTACCATAAATATAGTTTATTGGGTTAATAAAGGCGGAGTGCGGTCAAATATTTGTGCACGTAAATAACGTTAACGTCTTCTTCCTTTCGATTTCGTGCGTTCCACGTCTCCTCGCATACACATCCTCCTCTTTACATCATTCCGCCATCCTCCGTCTTCTATTTTCGTTTCCTTTCGAGGAATCGTTTCAAGTTGGCCGCGCCGCAGTTCAACAACTCCTTATCGCAATTCCGACAAAGTGAAGAATTCAATTGAAATTAAAATAAATAACAATTAAATCTCCGTTTCTGTAACTTACTTCAAAATAAAAATAAACGTTATATTATAAATATTTTATAGGATAAGTATCTAATTTATACGGTCGGGATTGAGTTATTAGCTGTAACGAGGATTTCGTGACGGGATACGATCGGAAATATTTTAGTGATTTAACCTCTTTACTTTTTATTTCTCCAATATTTTCGAGGTTTCTTCCTTTATTGTTATTGCCGCATATTCGTGGCGTCTTTAAAACCAAAGATGAAAGAGAGTCGATGATGATGATGATGAAGAAAAAATAATAACAATAAAAAAAACTGACCTGGTTTCCAATAATAACGATTTGTTTAATTAAAACTGTAAACGTAACACACGTATAATAATAATGCAACATCTTTTTTAAACATGCTGATTTAATCATTAGCGGTTTCCGGCTGGATGTCATTTCTTGTGTTCTTTTTTAGAGGAAAACTATTAATTCGACGCCAAATTAACGACCGATGATTGGGATCAAAGTACAAAGTCAAGTTTGGAAAAGTTAAGCATCAATTTTTTATTGATTAAAAATATAACTGTACGCTTATTTTAACAAGCAATTCCAGATGTACCAAATGTGTAATTGGCAAATAAAAAATTTACATTGTTGCGTCAAATGCTGAAACGTTCTCTATGATTAATCTGCGATTTTGATGGAATTTCAAACGATTTGCGTTTCGAGCGAGTAAACAAGGAGTCTCAAATTACAGAAATTTGTTTAATACTTAAATTTCTCTATTGCAAATTGTGTTCCGTTTATAAATTGAAATTAATTAATTAGATTTCAGTGGATTTTCTCAACATTTCACGAAGTGATTTACTAAATCTGAAGATTCCACTTGAACCCGAAGATCAAGTGTTTCAATGGGTTTTAGATTGATGTTGTGCATGGAATAAAAAATAAAGAAGAAAAAAATAAACTTAGAAGAAAAACGAGTCGATTACGTCCAAACTCGGCGTGTCCACTTTGATCAATGAAAATTCGATTTATGTAACCGCAAATCGCGCTGCAATAAATCAGGTGTGTGTGTGTGTGCGTGGAGGTAGAGGAAAAAGGTGAAAAACCGCAAAAGTATTAAAACGTTGCAGACTGCAATTTGCTGAAAATTACCGTTCTTGTGACAATCCAGACTACAATTTAAAGGCGCCTCCATTCTCCTACATATATTACTATTATATATGTGTGTATATAAATAGAGCTGTTACAACATGCCCGTGCGTTATTACAATATGCATAAGGTGTCGTGGTGATCGGCATTTTTCACCCTTTCACAATTAGCAAATTGTTAGTGCAGATACATGCACACACTCGCAAATGAAGCGTGCACGTAACGTGGATATCATTTCGTTTCGAACGAATTTCGTACCGCGACCCGACCCACTTTTCCAATTTGATACCAGCAACAATAATGATATAGCAGAGACGGAATGCGATTAGAGGCCTGACTTACTTAAATCGTTCTCATGGTACATAATGGTAATTAATCAAAAAGGAGGAGCGAAAACAAAGAACGTAACTTTAGAATCTGGGATCGAGAATGATCCAATTCGACTGTTACTATAATCGGATCGAATAAGATTATGGATGCTATTAGTGTGTTGTAATCTTTTGCATTAAGTTGACGTAATTAGATCAGAAAACTGTATTTTTTGTTTATAATAAGACAAAGTACTTAGCTTTGAGGTACTCCGATTTCATGAAAATAATTAAATTAAATTTCTGCTTAACATTTTAGCTTATATCTTGATCTACCAATTGATAGATAAATATTCACTCTTTGAAACGTCTTCAGTGGTATTATTATGTAATTTGTTATTTAGTCGTAATTCATTGTCCAATTTCAAGAAATCTTTATTATTAATCTTTATATTTTTGCTCATATCTCGAAAAGTATCCGGGTTACATTAATCGTTGAGTCATCAAATTGAAGATAAATGTTCACTCTTTTAAACGTGTATATTGGTATTAGTTTTGCAAAAGCAGTGTCTTTACATTTTTTATTAAATCTTGTAAAGTATGAACAATAAGTTAATTGTTTACCAACTAAATTATATATAAATATTTACATTTAAGAAAATATAAATGAAAAGTCTGAATATTTTTCACTATGATGTTGCAGGCAGTAAGATATGTGTAGCGGGTGTAGTTGTTGTAGTGTAGGTGATTTATAGTGCACACGGTAATGATAATTAATTGGTCGGGTCATGGATTGTCCCATGCTGGGGCCCGGCATCTTGATAAAGGGCATAAATTTATTTAGCGTCCCAGACCGTGTGCACTTCCGTGGATTTTAATATCAATGAGCCAGAACGCACCCATGCCACGCCGAGACACACACCACAATCAGACCAGACCATGTTCTACCATGCTATACCATATAGTAAATACTCGTAGCATGTGTGTGTATGTACCTGGATGGTAGAGGAAACGTAACGGTCGCCGTCAGACGAGAACTGATTAAGGACTCACGTACTTACTGATCCACAATGATAATGCATTATTTCTGAGAGAGACCCAGACAACGGCGAACCACTTCCAGCGGCCACAGACAACATCTCTATTATATAATGAGTTTCTACTCTGCTCCATGCGCGTTCGGTATATGTTGTCATTACTGTCCTTTTATTCTCTCTTTATTTCTACTTATTTTTATTTTTTTCATTATTATTTCTTTTCGTTCGATTCGCGTCGCACTCTCATCATTTCTCGCTCGGTAATACCATCTTTCTAATTGCCATCCATCGAGGTTTCCATTTCCAAATAGATTAAATAATGTTTCGATGGACTCTGCGAAGAGAAATTCTCCGTGGTATCATCTTCGATGACTTTCTTGATTTAATTCATTCCAACAACAACAACAAAAAAAAATACTTGCACTTGCTTCAACACTCGAGATTATCCACGAACCACTTCAGGATTGTAATAGTTTTACAAAAGTTTAAATCACTTCAAATCAAGCAGTTTTTAATTATAAAATTCACAATGCAATCAACGTCCATTCGAGAATCTATTTTTAGAAATTTAATTATGCATAAAAACTTATTGTTACAATTTTATAATTTTCCTGCTACGTAACTAAAATAATAGAAAGTATTTGCTTAATAAAATATTAGATTTTTAAACTTCAAATCTATTTAAAATTATTAATAACTTCATTTACTATCAAGATTATTGTGTATTAGCATCTATTTATAATTAATTGAAATAATTCAATTATATGTAATTATATTTTAATTGTAGTAAAGTGAATGAGAAATAAAGCAAGAAGTAATTTGAGAAATAAAAATGTTGTGTAATTGTGGAATCTAAATTACAATTAGCTTTCCTGCTAATGCAATAAACGGGTTCGTATATATATATATATATATACATATATATATATATATATATATATATATTGTCGAGTTTCAGGTCTCCGTATATGAAATGCGATTCGATTATATAAAGTGGAGCGTAATGATCAAAGGTTGTTGCTGCTATTACGGCTGGCGCCTTGCGAGGAAATGCGGACAGAAAACAACAGCAATTGTGGAAGGAAAATAATGCAAAAAAATAATACAGCGACAGTGCAAAAGCGAGGATGAAATGCGATGAGGTATGCAAATTCCTGTAAGCGAATCGCCGGAAACGCAACGTAACCGGAAAGAAGAAGTAGAGAGAATATGATGAGAGATGCAAAGAGAGGAGGAGTAGTGCGGTTCTCGTCCTTGGGAAGGACACGTCTTGGAATGGAAAGCCGACGATCAGCTGTGCGATATCCAATCCAAGTCTTGTCGTCGTAATAGATCTGGGTGGATAAAGAAGACATCAACGGAAGCCGTTCTGCCCACGTGTACGTAAAGATGCACCGCGGAAGGCGCTTGCATAACGCGGGCGGATCCGGCAAAAAAAAGAAATGATCAAAGTCCGAGGAGGTTTCGGGCGGAAAGAACACGGAGAAGAAGGAAACGCGCCGCAGAAAGAGCTTAATCTCCATTAGGAGAGTAATCAGTTAAAGAGGAGTTCCAGCATTAATTACGGCGGAGTCAGCCGAGTGAGCAGAGCGAAAGAAGAAACGAAGATCGAGCGTCGTCTTCTTTCAGGTCGGGCACAGTCAATGGACTCTGGCTAGTCTCGAGTCTTTTGCAGGCGAGTCACGCACGCGGCTCTCCTCCGCCACCTCCGAGGATCCAGCAAACATCCCAAGATCTTCTCGTAGAGAAGAGAGTTCTTCGTGCGAATTTTCAAAATATGTGCCATCCAATCCTACTGCTGCTGCCGCTGCCGCTGTTGCTTTTCCTCTCATCGTTTTTCTTTTCTATTGCCGCTTGCCTAGGAGTCGAGGCCGGAAATTTACGGCGCCCACGCATCCCGAATAAATAATATAAATCTCGCATCTCGATACTAAAACATGATTAGTGAAATTCGAGCTATGGAGATTAGGTAACGAGACTTCCCAGTCGGCAATAAATTGTCGTCGGGAAAGTTAATTGCATGCGGAGGGCCGCGTCGCGAAAAATCCGTGCGAAATCATGAGAACGAACAAAAATATGTTCACTTTCTTTTTCCTAACTCGATATTTCGCACCAATCAAATCAGACCATTTAAAACTTGTTTTGTATGATTATTAATAATAGTAAATTGAATGATAGTAAAATTTAGAATAAATTGAAAATTAACTTTAGTTGCTTTAAAAATGATATTATTTAAAATACATTTCCAGATTTAGTATTAATTAGGAATAAAAAGTTTTCATATCCAAAAGAAGTTGACAAACATCTAGATTTCTAGATAAGATGTAATTAAGGAACAAAGGAGGTTTTCATGACCATAAATAGTTGACGAAGATTTAGAGATTTCCAGATATGCCGTAATTAGCTGAATAGAAAAAGTTGAAAAATTTGTAGATATTGTAACTTAAGAAAGAGGTAAAGATGGTTGAAGATTTAGTTAAAACGTCCATAAATTACCGTGCGCTTTCCCCGCATTTCCTTAAAGCAAAACGGAACGACTTCATTTAGATGGATTTAGTAGTGGTCAAGCGTCGTCCTCCGGCGGCATTGTTATAATTCGAAACGGGGAATTCCTGCACCGTTTTCGTTATGTAACGCCGCGCGATAAATAAGTGCCGCCGCAGCTCTGCGCAGAGGATGAAATTAAAAGCTGCAGGTGAAACCTCTCCTCTCGTTTTGCTCTTTAAGTTTCTCCTCCTCCGATCCTCATCCTTCTTTGTCTTTGGATGCTCAGCGAGGTATGAAAAAGGACTTGCAGTGTATGAAGAAAAGGAAAAAAGAAAATGAATCTGAATGAAAAGAAAATGATCGGAGCGGTTCATTACATTTATTATCATTGCTCACTTTTACATTTATATACAGAGTGATCGTTTTTTTTTCTAGATCTTAGATACGCGTGTACACTTGCACATTGTGGTTTGAAACCAAAATGGAATTGGATGAAGAGAGCAACGAAACGAAATGCGAGCACGCAATCGACTTTAAAATGTATTTACGATTGGATATCTTCCTCTTTAATTTATTACTTCATTATCAAATGCAGCCAACATTTGCTTAACTATTAATCATGATTACGATCGGGCCGTGCCACGTCATTATATTATTTCGCTCATCCTCCTTCCACACGCGTATACAACAACTGGGAAGCTTTATTACTATCCTCTCTCCAGACAATGGACAATGATGTAGAAAATAATACAAAAAAAAATAGTTGCACAACCGAAATCATTAATTAGATCACTAATACCGAATCCCGAAGCGAAAATCCAATTCCTCCAATTTACCTTTTGTTGAAAGCTCTTGTTGCATCACGAGAAGACCCTCCTCATCGGATTACAAATTAAGCGGAACGTATGCAACAAGAACACATCATCAACATCATCATCGTCGACGTCCTCTTCGGAGCTGACAATTATCTTTCACGGCTATTTTGTAGCGTGAAATGAAAAAAAAAATTGGATGGATGGTCGTGAAAAGGTGAACAGAAAACGCGATTAGTTTTTCCTTTTGCGGACTCAACCTTGGGATAGGTCAACGTTTTCGCTTTCGCGACAATGTGCTTTCAATACATTTTCAAGAAGATTTTTATTCCAAAGAACAGTAACGTTTCTGTGAATCATCATCGCTGCTGCTGCAACGTATAAGCTTCATTCTATCTAAAGACCTCAAAAGTATACTTAGGTAAAATAATATGTTAATTATTTAAAAAATCTTATTTAATTAAATAAAAAATTTCTATGTTATTAGAAAATCCATTTACAGAAAAACAAATAAGGAAGAATTTAAAAAATCATGTTTTCTTAACCGAAATCATCAAACCAAATACGTGAGCAATTCTTTTGATATTTTAAGAGAGAATGAGAGAAAAGCAAATAACGAAAAAAGACTAAGATTTCGATTGGGAAATCGATGGTCCATCTAAATTATCCACCATATTTAGTTAGCGATTGCATCAAAGTCGGAACTAAATACAAAAATAAATGACAACAGCAACGGCAACACCACATCCTTGGATTCTTCGGGTCTCCTCTGTAGGTGGGCCAACCACGGCCAATATATTAACATCTTTATAGATGGAAACGATGACAAGACGCTTGTAGTTTCATTTATCCTCCTTGATGGTGCGCGTGGGCCATTCACAATGTCACAAATTAATTAAGATCTGAAGAAACTAACGTAGAAAAAATATACATCCTTTAAAGTAACATTTTGGATATAAGATTTGAAGCATGGTATTAATTGGTAGTAAATCTCAGATGGTTGTTGTAGTCAAGGGTTGGTAGATCAGTGACCTTATCCTTGCACCAAGATTGGTGATCAATTAAAAGTGTGTTGGGTTGTATACGTAAATGGTGCATAGAGCATGAACACGAAGCGGCGATAAGTTATTGCAAACTAGTATGTAGCAAACTGGAAACCTTTAGGTGAGGAGCGTGGAAAATAGAAAAGAAAGAAGGGAAACGCATCCAGCGATCGGAAGTAGTACGTTTGAGCTTAGCTGGCAATAAATAAAAGCTGCGGATTTTTCGTGGCCGAGGAGTAAATTACGGTGTTTCTACTCGGGATGGTTGTAGGGAGAGGCGAAGGGAAGCGGAGGAGGTGCAGAAGATATGGTTGACTAAAGATGTGCGCGTGATAATTAATAGGTATTTGCGGCGAGCCAGAGGTCAGTCAGTTGGCGCCGCGGACGCGAGGTGTGTAATTTCATATTTATCGTGTATACAACACACCAAGCAGCTTTTGCTTTTCCAAGTACTCCTCCGCTACTGCCCAAGAACTAAGTGGTAGAAAAGGAAGGGTCGAAACTATTGTGGAGCATGCAAAACATTTATTTCTGAAAACCCATTTAGTACATATATTACTAATGAATTGATTTAAAATTCATAAATTATTGAAAAAAGTAAATGGTGTATAAGTCAAAATTGTGCATATTTATTTCTTGAGAATTAATATGAAAGCAAAACGGTTCTTGTCTATTTGATTTTCTCTGCAATAGGTTTCCAATATTTTTGGTTAGATCGGAGGAGCAGCAGCTACTAGGAAATGGATCTGCAGTCCAGATTGCATCCCCACATCTTCTGATCCGGTGTTTGCGCGGCAATCGTAGATTTACGATGGATTTACGAAGCGATCCTAATTTAATACAATGAATGTGGGGACATGATGCGGCCGACCATCGGATTACCATGGCTTTTGTCGAATGGTAATTTTACAATTGCTTCCGACACGCCGGATTATCGCCGGCGCATATCTCGGAATCCTGGCAGCTAATATGATAAATTGATAAACACGGAGCGGTCCCTTTGTGGCCGCCGACCGGAATGCCTCCTCCTCCTCCTTCTCCTCTTCTCTTGCGGACGCCGACTCCTCCTCAACCGACACGGGTCAGACGGCGAATTCTTCCCTGTTGCTCTTTTTTTTTAACTTGTTGTTCGTATTTTCTTCCTACTTCGTCTTCTCCTCGGCTTTCGCTTCTTTTCAGTTGCTTTTTTTTTATTTCTTCTCTTCTTTCAGGCCAACGCAGACACCCATGGGACCCAGAAGCTACGTCGATTGATTGATCGTCCTCGTTGGAAACATTTATTTCATGATCATCACAATACAAATAATAATTCTCTTATTTTTTGTCCAGAAGCAAACCTCGTTATCATCCTTGCATTCTGATTAATCACATTAAATTAACCCATTGTACAAGAAACGCCAACTAATTCAAACATGATTATTCACCCAAATCCATACAAATTATAGCAATTTGTCATTCCTGAATAATCTTGAACACTTCCTTTATAAATAATTTTCAAATATTTCCAATACGAAATAAGAAACATGAAACACATAATGGAATGCCAAAGTAATGAATACACAAAAGTATCATATTGTGAATCTACCTTATTGAGGATACATACAGTCATTTGATACGAGCTGCACAACTTTCACAGCTTGTTCAAAAAAATGTTATAAAATAAATGAAGAGAAGATTCTTCCGTAGGTCCATTACGATCCGAGATTAAATCTTTTGTTGATTTTCAATCAGGTCATGCCTGCGCTTCTCGATTTCGGCCTACCATGTCTTCGTCCCATATGTTTACCGAAAGAAAAAAAGAGTCTTAATTGAATGAATTGGCAGAAACTGCTTACAGTAGTCGCATCGTTGAGATGATGAGGAGGAATAACCAAATATTTGGCCAGATGTGTGTGGTCCAATTATTCATAATGAGGAATCAAAATATGAAAGATAGAAATATCATCATCATCTGGTATCAACTACTAACCCGAATTCGCCGTTGGGGTTCCTCCAACTTACCGCGAACGCGATAATCGATTAATAATAATTACAAACACACGCGTTTCATAAGACCTAAATACTTCTTTTGGGCTTTGACCCACTAAAAATATAAAACTATAGGATACTATTACGAAACGAGCCTTATAAGAGAACATAGGGATTAAATTATTTCAGTTATCGTCTGCAAGATGTTTTGTCTTTGAATTGCGACTGGTGCGGTAATAGCTCTATTAAACGCTGTAAATCCTTGTCCGAGGTGCTCTCCCGGTCAGCTAATTACTATATTTAAATAAATTAATTATCCTCGGACGCAGAAGAGGCGGCATCGCCGACGTAATTTATTCAGCGACCGAATATTTCGGTTCAATCTCGTTGTTAGATCGATCCGTTTTAATCAATTCCACGCATACGTAATCCCTATGATTAATACGGATCACGTGTATTTGTTGTAATTCTCTTTGTGTAAACCTCACACAACGTATCATTACATCATTAAAACTGAAAGTACTTATTTACCATACAAATTTATATCTATTTATACAACTTTCTTATAACACTGCAGATCACTCAATACTATATTTATCCATCTTTCGATCATCAACAATTATGTAATATACATATCATCTTTATATTTATTATTAATTCATACAAAATTCTTATTTATTTTTTTTTATTAAGACTTTGCATATTATACTTTCCGATTGTCATTGTTTATGTTGCTTTGCTTCATTGATAGTCTAGATATGTACGATTTATTGCATGCAGTACAACAAAAAATCTTCCGCTAGGAAAAATCCAGAGAAAATTCTACCTTGACCTTGAGACAACAACAAAAAGTATAAAGAAAAAAATATGCTAATGATTTCGAGGAGAAGCTTTTCCTCTCCTTCCAATTCCAATTGGCGCCTTCATTAATTAACATCTAATTAATAAATCTTTGTTTCTGCTCCAAAGAATATTTAATTGCACGGAGCAAAAAACAAATAAATCCGTTCATTGATTTTCATAAATTAACATATAAATGATTATTTCCTAATTTACATACTTTTTAGTCTGTTTTTATCGGCTTCTACAAATCTAAATCAACGTGAAATATTAATGTTTATGTAAACATGAAATAAATATTTTAATTTTTTATATTTAAATTATAAATTTCAGTAAATATGTGAATAAATTTAAAGTGTAAAATAATTTCATTTTCAAAGTCAAGTGAAATTTTAAGAGTAAAATTCATGTAATATCAATTTTTTTTTAAATTGCAAATTGTTATTCATGAATTGACCTTTGATTTCTTACCACGCAAAATCAAGAATTCCAGAGATTAGAAGCTGTCTGAAAAGTCCATTATATCGGTTATTAATTAACCAGATCGACTGCACCCACTTGTTGCTTTTTTTTTTTAAATATTTTTTTTGTTCGTTCTTCTCGCGTTGCAACGATTATGGAACGTTGCGAGCACTCCTCCCAATTTTGTAACGATATTTCCATGATCCGCCGCTAATTAATTAACGCCGCAATTAACTTGTCAAAGGACTCGGACTCCTTTGTTACCATGGCGAATCGAAACAGCAACAAAAAATAAAACAAAAAAAGGATAAACAAAGCCAACCGATAATTAATGATTCTTTTCGCGGCGTTGCATCGAGGATGAAATTGCAACAGCATAATAATCATAAGCAATCTCATTAGGATATAGCGCAGGAGACGTACCGGTACGAACCTTGAAGCTTATTAGATTTTAATCGAAGACCAAAAAAATTATTTCATTATTTACAATCTTTGTATATTAGTTATAGGTATAACTAAAAGTAGACCAGTTATCCTAAATACGATTATAATAAGGATGGGAATAGTCTACATTAGATAAAAAGTAGTTAAACTCGATTATTATTTGCTATATATATATAGATATAATTAAAAGTAAAAAGTTGTAGACCAATGTTCTACGATTTTCTTTTTATTAATAATAATATAATCAAATTGTGTTGCTTTTTCCATGAGTCGTGGGCAAATTATGTTTATTATTATCAATAGGAAATTGTCTGATTTCTGGTTTCGCAATGGGTCGCGTTCGTTGCGTAACGCGAATAATTCGCACGCAGAGAAACCAATAAATATTTTGACGTATATGTCATTTTTGACATTTCCTTTATTAATGGAATGCCCGGCCAACAATTAGGGAAGGCGTGCGGCGCAATTTGACATATGTCAAATGCACCTAATCATTACATTCGGAATAGGCTGTGCGTTTCATTACGTAACTCTACGTTTTCACTTGATACTGAATTCGTATAACCTAATAATATTGTTCTTTATTACTTAGATTTTAATAAATAATAAAACAAAAAGATTGTCTAAAACTGAGAGATTTCAATGCTGGAACACGTTTCGTGCGATCAGAGTCGGAGGAGACGATGATTACGATGATGATGATACATCGTTAGCGCTGCAGCCGAAGACGTTGACTTATTGAGGAGCCGCAGAAAGAAAGTAAACCCAATAAAAAGGAAGTTAATGTCGGGTTCGGATGTGATCCATCAATTTGATCTGCGCGTTTTCGCGTCGACGGAGCATCATCACCGATATTTCGTAATCCACTGACACCTGTCAAATTTCAATGTCAAATTCGAATATATCATTTAAAATTTAACCTCAAATAAAATATTTTTATTAGAATTATTGTTTATATAAAAACCTGTTGTTAGGAATTGAATGGAATGAGGCTGAGCCTAATATTTTTAATCGATTGTAGATGAAATATTTTTTGTTGTATATTGCTATAAAAGTATGATTGTTTTAAGTCTATGATGTATTACGTAGCCTGAGCGTTAATGGAAGACGTTGACTTACTTATTGGAAAGCCCCGGCGGAGCTCAGAAGAAGAGACGAGAAGAAGGAGAGATGAAGCGGATGAAGAAAGTAAAATCGAAAAAGGCAATCTTGGAATTCGAAATGATTAATCATCCGTTCCACATCCGGTAGCTTCTTCTCGCGGTGCGGAGGCAATAAATCCTGCGCACATATTTCCCGTCTTCAGGTTGGATTCAAGAAAACGATACAAAGAAAAAAGATACGATTGAAGAAAAATCAAACAAAAATAACAGCGGTTATTGATTTTAGAGGAGTAATGGTTTTTTTCTTAAGTATAATGTGTAATTAAAGTGCTTTGGGACCCGAAGATCTATGAGTAAGGTTGTGATTATAGTTGTAGCGCTTTATCAAATAGCAACGGCACAAAGAGAACCCATATTATATAAGGCTATAAATAAGTATGGGTAATGGATGGAGGACGGATGTGGACGATGCGGCCATCGATGCAATGCGTAGACGTACGAAGATCGGTAATGCTCTTTCATTACACTTTATTATTTTACACGGTTAATAAAACCTCGCCATCGAAGAATTATTCTCATCCCGCAGAACCTTACTCTTCTCTCATTCTCGTCCACTTCACCTCCTCGTATTTACATAATGAAAATGTTATTGCTCCGCGAAGTTGTGAATCGCCTCTAACACACATCTCACAACTTACATACTTCTTCTATTTTTCTTTTTAGAAAACCCATAAATAACAATCATTTATAAATCACCCTGTAGATAATGTATTCTTAATGCTACAACTTCAGTCAAGATTCATCTATCCCCTGGTAAGTTTCCTTCCAACAATAAATAAATTACATACGAAATGTATTCGTAAAACAACATCTTCAGTGAATTCACATTCACAAATTATTTTACAAATCAATATTTATAATCTTTTAAATCGAGTCAAGATTCTTGAAATTATCTGATTATCATTTTCATTTGTAAATTACTTAAACAGCAATCATTTAAAAACCACCTAGAAGGAGTTTTATGTTTATAGCATCTTCATTTATGTAATAATTAATTGTTTAATAAGCATATATGAGATTAGCTTTAAAAAGAAAAGCTTGCAGAATTTACGGATATTGTTTTCATTTTATTTATATAACGGAACGATCTGTTTTCGTTGTCTTCAATTACGTAGACCATATATTTCTGGTGGAAGAAGCGCTTTACATAAGAGATAATGTCTTAACCTTTTCAGATGAATGCATTTGCTTTGCTACGCAATATCCAATTACATTTTCGTCCGTCCGAGGCCTAGAATTACCTTAATCAAATATTGTTAGATTGTTATTGCAGATAGGTTTCAATTGCATCTAGTCAGATGAAGAGAAATAGAATAAAGAACTAGTTTTGACCTGCTTTTTTCTTCTTCTACTGCATTAGTGTGTGTGTGTGCAGTTGTTTCGTTTGCTTCTCTTCTTCTTCTCCTGCTCGTTGTTGCAGTTCGAAATGCAATTACACATTTCTCCCGATGCTTGTTAGTGCCTTTTTGTTGGCAATCTTGTGTGTGTGTGTGTGCGTTCGTTGTGGGCGCAATGAAATATATGCAGGGAATGCACCGGAGGCGAATAAAATAATTCACGAAAACAGTTAGGGGGCCCAGAGATCGCATAGATCGCAATAGGAGAGGAATGGCAAAGGAAAATGGCAATAATAGTAATTATTTTGCATCGACCGACAATAATTCGCGCCGCCAACGAGAATGGAACGGATTGTATGGATTGTACTGCTCACTTCTGCTCGATCCTCCACATCCTTTTATTTTTCTTATTTTCCTCTTCTTCCTCTTCTGCCTTTTGCTCCTCTCCGATCGAATTACGTTTACCCATATTTGAAGGCGGCTAATGAACGCGGCAAACAAGCAGGAACTACCGCTCCGGTTGTCCCCATCATCATCATCATCGTCCTCATCGGCCCAATCATCATTACGAAGATTGACCGAAATCTTGCGCAAAAGCGGATTGTTCCAGCTCGTGATATCTCTTCGATTGCGCAAAGACCACACGATCCTGAGATTTTTGTTTTATTCCTGCCCAACAATCAATTTTTAAGTTTACAAACTCAATTATTGGAATCATGAAAAGCAGAATACAGAATTCAAGCAGAATTTTGAATTTTGTGAACTTTTCAAGCTCATCTCATAAAAAATACTAAGATTAAAAGTAGTAACTCTCATGACCATTCCATGAACTTTTCAGGCTTATCTGAAAAGGTTCATCTAATTGCAACCAATTATTTATGGGTAATTGTAATTAAATTCAACTTATCTTCCTAATCCATTATAGAACTTTAAAGGTTATCTTGAATTAATTTTGTATATAAATAATAATTATTTAAAAAAATGTTAATTATTATTAATTGATGTAAATATTATAATGATTTTTTTTTATTATTAGCAATTACAATCAGATTAGTTTCTGTATTTTTGTTGAACAGAAAACGTGAGATGTCTCCTAAGGACGTTGTTTATGGATCGGAAGATCTTACGAAGCAGGTTGGTCGCTAATTGGTAAGGTGAGTTGCCTTGTTCTTTTGCATCCATCGGAGTTATGCAGCATTTGAATTTAATGAATACAATAAGTCAATTAAACATCGTCCGCGAAGGAACGTGGAATCTCGATAAAGTACGTTACGTGTATGTCCGATAAAAAAATAGTAAAAAAAACATCATTCAACTTATAATTAGTACCTTTTCATCCTTTCGATCGTTGACGTTCCATATAAAATTCGATTACAAACTGTGTAGGATACGTTTCACGACTTTGGCAATAATACAAAAGGGGTGTAGTGTGTGTTGCAACATTGCAGAATGCATTGCAAAATGTCCTATACTTCTGTGGTATCTTTTGTTGCGTGGAGAAGGCATCGAGCACGACATCCACGTATGGTAATTAACAGTTATCAAAGAACAGTGGAGCAATTAAGAAGGTCTCCAATTAAATGCGATTCCTAATGAGATGCTTCCAGGCAGTTTGTCTCTTCTATACTATAAGAACAAACCATCATCATCATCATCATCCAGATCGGATCCGAACACGCGAAGTCTCCGGAGTGAAAGTGTTTCGAATTAGAAGAGGAGAAGCGTTTTCATTTTACGGCCGTTTCGGTCGTAAACTCGGAAATTGGGTCTTTACATCACCAAAAAAAAAATATATGAAATAAAAATAAAATATGTACGTGCATTAAATATATGTGCCAGACGGACCCAGACAGTTTAACAGCCCGCAAATCTTGCGCCGAAGATGAATCATTTTCTTCTGCCCACCGAAAAGGGGAGCAAAAGGTGGAGGAGGAGGAGAAGAAGAGGGCCGAAATAAAGGACGACTCGACTCGCCTTCTTTCGCCCGAGCCCAAATTGTATTTAAATCGATGCCGAATAATATAATATATGTACGTGCATGTCTCTGCCTTTCTGTATACACAGCATATATATAGTTATTCTTGAAGCGGTGTGCGTTCATAGTCTGCGGCCTTAAAGAAGTGGATGAGGTACAACAAAAAGGAAGAGTAAAAGTTCGAAGAAGAACAGAAGAGTGGCATCGTTACAATTCGCATATATAAGATTTTATGCAACGATAAATTTCGGGATGGGAGCAAGGCTGTTGTTGTAATCGGCTCGGGGGCCGCAAACAAAGTCTTAAAATGGGGATCAAGTAGGCAGTATGCAAAAACATCCGAAGTCCGATGGATTTAATTGTTCATCAATCATTGATAATCTTGCAAAACGTGCATAAAATATACGCAGCTTAAGAAGACATCAAAAATTTATTTAGATTTTATTGAATGTCAAGATTTTAGTCCATTAAGAGTTTTTATTGAATTGCAACTGAATGTATGATTTATCATGAAATTAGTGTTGACATTAACGTTATTTGAATGTTAGAAACTAATTAATTTCGGTAATCAATTTTGCAGTAGTAGTAATAATAATAATAATAGCATCACGTTCGAAAGTAGTTTACAACTGTAAATGACTGCAATTAAAGAAGACCCGGAACGGACGATTCTAATCTGAATCGAGCAAAAAAACGAACCAAGTTAAATGCAAGCATCGTGACTGTAAAGAACGCTAATTAATTTCGTCAATTAATTAAGCGATTAATTTATGCGCGCGGGAGATTCAAACGGGTTACAAAAAATAAATTAAATTACAACAACAAAAAAAAAAGAGTCCGTTACGATTTCGGTTTGTGCATATAATACGTGTATGACTTTATTATGGTTCAATTTGCGGATATTAAAAAAATAATTGGGACGAAGAGGCAGCAAGGTCGTCAAGGAATCATCTGCAGTTACTACACATGTCGTCGTCCCAGTCTCATCGTTGCCATTATTATTGTTATTGCCTCGGATCTCCGAAGTAATTCAGGCTATGGAAACATATTTTCCAGGCATTCCAATTACGGCGTCAGGCGAAAATAAAGTGGATTTAAGTGCGATCCCGCATCCTCGCCATTAAATATGTAATCATGTGCAGAAACCGTACGGAGAGAGAGAGAGAGAGCGAAAAAAAAGAGAGAAAGATGCATCCGGACTACACGAACTGGAATCTCGATGTGGATAGAGATTTTTCTCATCCCTTCTGACGATGGTTTCGGCCACGATCACAGTTAGTTTAGATGTGCGATGAAAAAGAAGAAGTAGTTTAAGATGTGATGTGATGAAGAGAGATGAGAAGAGCTAACTGTATTTGTGGAAACTTTTCTCAATTGCGGATTCAGTTAATTGCGAACAACTGATACGGTGGTATCAGTTATGCGTGTCTGGGCTCGTGGCATTGACGCGCGTAACTCGTGGGACACGTTGGAATGCAACAGAATCATTCTAATAATAAACATCGGATGGCAAGGCAGAAGGAGTTCGTAGGGAAGAGAAAGAAGCGGAAGGGAACGGCGGAGGCAGTAGTTTGCATACGTGCACATAAAGCACCCACGTTCTACACGAACGAAATATTAAGCATATATTTTCTAATGCAAAGAAGAAAAAAAAGTACGGAGGAATGATGAAGAAGAAGAAGGAGGGAAGAGCAAATGAAGAAGTAGGAAGAGGAAGAGAGATGGCACGTCTCGAGAGGAGGTTGAAGATGATGAAGGGGGAGCGAGAGGTGGATCATTTGCGTTAACGGTACAACCAAACTGAATTTCATACCCTCGCATATGCATATTACTTCTGCTCCGTACAAAAGCGGACGACCGTTGTTCCCGTTTTATTATTTATATTTACCTTTTCACGGGACGAACGAAAAATTATCTTTTCCCATTCAAACTGAATTTAATTGAAGATTACGCCGTGCTCGTCTTAGACGTTCTTCAGGTGATTACTTCCTCGAAGCGTCTTGAGGCACGTAACGCTCCAGACAATCCAACCAACTAATCTACTTGGGGAACACACCGTGAAGTTTTCAATTTCACGAGTAACAACAACAAAAAAAATACTTTGCACCTAAATACACATTACCTTGCACTTCCTCATCTCCAGTATAATCAAGCTTCAACCTACAAGATTTTTATACATCTCAAGATAATTCATTGAATTTAGTTAATACTATACTATACTTAGTAAATAAGCAATTCCTACAAAGTGTAGATTTTCATCACAGTATTTGCATTTTCCACATAAATTACAAAAAAAAAATAGAATCCAATCTGTATATTTATTATAAGTACTGAGTAAATTAGCATATAACATATTATTTTTTATAATTCAATAATAGAATTTTGAACTATTTGTTTAAATTTGAATAAATTGTAATTTAATTATTTTCTTACTATAAAAATTTATTAATAAAATTTTGATCTAAAATAATTTTTAAATTAGTATAGTGTTGTATTAACAGTTATTTAGTATTAATTAAAGCTAGATAGTGTTATTAAAGGAAATTCAGCGTGCGTGTAATTTGAACTACTCCAGGTTTTAATTAATAGTAGGTCAGGTGAATCGGTGAACCAGAAACGATCGAAATCTGAGACCCGATAAAACCGATAAATTATAAACGACCTACGTTGTGAATTAAACACATACACACACACATATTAAAAAGTAATCGTGTCATAGGTTTTGCGCTTTCTTTTCGTTTACGATTGTTTCAACTTATTACATTCAATATTTTATTTATTTTCATTTGCATTTATTCTTCTCTTATTTTCTCTCTCATTCTTATACATCGAACGCGTTCCGAGCTGAATGATACGATCTGGAAATGTCAATTATCCGCAATGAATTTAATAAATCCACCGGCTAAGTATGAGTAATAAACGTGTAGTAATAATAATAATGAAACACAATAAATAAAGCATAATAAAATAAGGATAGGTGAGCTCGAGTAATTCCAGCAATCTTAATAAACCATTGTTCAATTTATTTATTTCACACCGTTGCACATGCGGCTCTCCGGAGAAGGAGAGAAAAGGACTCGTTTATTTTTCCGGTTTTGTTTCCATTGCGTTACGTTCCGTTTTCTTTTCACTTATCCCCGCGATGTTTTCCGTTCCGAGCATTTGACATTCGCAGTGCATAAATCATAGTAAAATTGGCCTGCAGTCAACACTCACACACAGCGGGAAAGTTTAATTATAACAAATAGTGCTTGGAAAATAATAATAACAATGATTATTTCCGAACGCAATTCGATTTCAATAAATCGTATTGTGCAGAATAATTTGTCCTTATCCTTTTTGTCTTCTCGTTGCTCCGGCGAAATTTGCATTGCAAAATTTCGCGGCGATGGATTTATGGCATTTCTCGCGTTAAAAGTCATTTTAAATAAATGTACGTGCGAGCCGCACATTACTTTCAAGGACTGCATCAAATCCTTGATGATACTGTCAAACGTGACAAGTCCATTGTTTTGTTATGTAACGCAAAACATGCGCAGATTTAATGGAAATTGTATTAATACATTTCCATAATTATAGTGTTTATATTTTCATAGTTGTAATTTACGGATAATTGATTTACATTATACGTTTTTATTACCATAACACGTCTTCGGCGTTTCAAACTTTTCTTAAGAAAATTATATAATAATCAATTAAAAAAAAATACCTAACCTCACATTAAAATAAATAAAAACCGAACAAAATAGTAACTTTTCTTTTATGACATTATTTTTTTCTACATTTCTTTAATAAATTATATTTTTTTCATTTGCTTTGAATGAAATGTGCATTTATTTATGGAACGGAATGAATGCAACGTAATGTCTCATGGTGGAAACTGGCAGCAGCAAAGGAGGAGGCGAATTAACATGAAAATTCAATTGGGAAAATCGAAATGTAAATATTCGCAAATTCGTGCATAAATTAGACGGACTTTAATGAACTTTTGTCGCGTATAAATTAATTTCCAGAAAGAAGACGAGAACGATGGGAAATAAGAGGAAAAAAATGAAGGAGAAATAAGACGGAAAAATAAGGAGTGAGAGAGAGAGAGAGGAGGAAGAACAGCGGGAGAAGAAAATAAATTTTGCTTGGCTCCGCTTGTGTATGTGCATTAAGTGTGTGTGAGTATGAGGTGATTTTTTCAGTTTTAAGTTACATTCAACTCGGTGAACCAGCTTGTTTCTTCGCCACTACACACATACACACAGACAACTCTTGCAGGAATTACTTCCTGCAAAGCATGTTGGCCTGCTGCTGCTGCTCGCTCCACTCGTCCTGCGAGCTCGGCCGAGCTATTTCTGTTAGTGTCAGTTGCCTTTAACTTTTAAATCTCCGTCCACTCTCCTTCTTCTCCTTCAAGCGACGATCAGCTGAACATAATTTATTATATTAAATACCGTCCGGCCGCTAAATACGTTCAAAACACGGTAAAAACATCTTGTTTCAGCTTCGAAGAGAAGATCGATCACGCTGCAGTTTAAAATACAAGCTACATCATCAACAACAACAACAGAAGAAGTTGAGAGTTTTAAAAAAAAACGGAACTTGTAATTTATTTATTATAATAAGTTATGTTGTTATCACTTTTAATTAATATAACACAAGTCCAAATTATTATTTTTTAACTGACTTACATAATTATGTAATTTTTTTTTAAACTAAAATAGGTGTGTGTTCTTAGAGAGTAAATGAGATTTATTGTAATGAAGCAACATAAATTTGTTTGTGAGATTAGGTGTTGATGGTAGTTATGTATACAACACTCACGTTGTCGGAGAGAAAATTATAAAATAAAAAATAGAAACTGTCAGCCGCATAAATTAGAGATATGTAAATCGTTCCTTTATTTCATTCATATCTCTATTACAATATCGCCTTTCAAAACTAATTAACTCTGTACATATTATTATTTTTCAAATTATCTCGTAAGAACTATCGTGTTATTATTCGTGCAGAGACGAAAAAAAGTAATTAGTAATGTTACCTCAAGCATCCTTCAATTATAGTGGATAATTTCAATTGATCCCAAGAAGTGTTTACTTTTTTTGTAAGCAAAAGTAAATAATTATAAAAGTATTTTAAGTTTTATTAAAATTAAATGAATGAATGTGATTTTAAGTGTATGTAAGAAGGCTGGTATTGAGACAGTTGAGATTGATTGTTTTCCGCGGAGCATTTGTTATGAATAAAACAATTGAAAACAAAGAAAGTTTTTAATGGCTGCGAGGATTTTTCGTGACCGAACATCTTCAGGCTTAGCACACAGACAAAGTACAGACGCAGCATTGTCTTTTTATTAGTGATTATTGATTATATATTATTATGTTTGTTTGCGGTGAAGTGGGTTAAAAGTCGCCGCATTCAAATTTAATTTTTATTTTTTTTTTCATTACGAATTTTCGTTTTGTGAAAGTCCCGCAGACTGAAGCACCGCTCCGGATCGGATCGGGCGTGGATGGCCCGAAGAGGATCCAGTTAGTTAGGCCTCTATTATCCGTTGCAGGATGAAGCAGGAAACTGGACGAACGTGGGCGGATTTGGACAGGTCCAATGCCTACAACAACGCAACGTCTTTTTCTCACTGGCGCCACCACCGATGATCGCTGTTACGTAACCAAGGTTAGTTAACGTTTATTATTTCTTTAAATAGAATCGGGCGGGAAATTCGAAAACTTTGCGTTTCGGAAGTAGCGAGATGCGGGCACGATTCTTTGCTTTATGTGTGTCATCACGAAACGATGCCATAGCTAAACACAAACACCACTTACCATCCGAAGATGTTGATGGTTTGTGCTTGTTTCTTCACCGATGTCTTAGAGAGAGAAACGAAGATGCGAACGCTTGATGGAGGAGAAGGATGGACTCCGCACGGCGTCGCCGTGAAAGTAATTCAATTTATAAATTACATTAGTTAAATTGATTGCGAGTTATTTATATTTATCTATTCGCGGCGGTTGCATCTGCAGCTCGCGAATTATTCTTCTATTCATCTCGAATGTATGAAGCACGTCCTCCTCGGCGCACGCCATTTGTTGCTGCCCCAAACAAAAGGACCTTTCGTTTTGTTGCTATTTATCACGTCGCGATCGCCGCATCCCGGGGCTCCCTGACTTTGTCATGGTGACAGCTGTCAAAGATACACTTTTTTTTAAATTCTTCTCTCGAATCGCTTCCGAACGGATTTCGTCCTTTGTTCTTCCTTCTTAATCTTCGAAGCGCAAGAACGTAACCTTTTAACCTCAGCATCACCTGAATTGATCACATTTTGACTTGTCACATACATAAAAAATGACGGATAGGCCAATATTTGATATATACTAAAATGACATGTGTCATTCTCGTTAGAATATTACAATTTAAAATGTATATTAATATACTGAAATATCTGAAAATTATAAAATTAATTTATTTTTTATTATGAATCAAGTGGAGGAGCCAAGGGCGTAATCGCAATCAATGAGAAACGTATGACGTAACCATTCTTTGAATGTTATGTATATACCTATATATATTTCTTATTTTTATAAAGCCGAAGTTCGAATAAGCCATATCTCTGCAGTGGTTCGTTTGTTCTCTCGCCCATTGTCAATTCTAATCAAAATCCGAGTGGGCCCAGGCGGATACCATTTTGCCGTGGGCACCACCACCGTCGCATTTGGCAACCATCGACCATGGTAATATCGGAGCAGCAATTTTCTGGATTCTGGACCTGGCCATAAAATAAATAAGGAAAGAAAAAACGAGTGCGAAGAGCGCGTTTTACTGCGGACGTAATGCGCGACGGACGATGGCTTTCACAATAATAAATGAACAGTTATGGAAAGATGGAGCTATTACTACTGGCATCCCATATTCGCGAATGACCCAAAGCTCTCGTCGATTTCATTACGCGCGACCAACAATGAACAGTCGTCGTCGATCGAAACGCGCTAAAAGCTATTCGCAATAAATGTTATAGCTAAACGTACCGGTACGTCCAACTTGGGTTTATCTATTATTATTCTTTTGCTGTTTACCTCTACCCACAATGGTAATTGCATTTGAAAGTTTTATGGATGCGTGGATACATATTTATATAAAATTTATATTTGATAGTTTTCTTAAAATTTAAGCAAATTATGATTTCAATGTGAGTTTACTGATTAAGATATATTAAAATTCGGTAAACACGCAGATCGATCTGCGCACATTGCAATGACAATGGGAACATAAGAGAATTGAATCTAAAGTTTTAGAATCGCTTTTGATCAATCCTCGCATTCCCGTTGAATGTCACGGGGTCGCATCGCCGCGATGATTGACAGCTGTATGAGTAATCTCACGCCTAATAATTAATAAATATTAATCGAGATGAATAATTCAATTACGGAAGATGTCGCAAAATCCGCTCCGGGCTCTCTATCTTTATCCAATTCATTCGTTGTCCTTTCTCGAACTTATTTACTACACAAATTTCGTATTGTTTCACTTTCCGCTTTGCACAACACCCAGACATCCTTTGATGTCGCGCGCGTGCTTTTATTAATAAATAATTGCGCAACTGACTCCGAACCCGATCGATTCATAAACAATCATTTAATTGTTTTCCAAATGCGAAAAGAATAAATAAAAATAGCAAACATCGCGCCGTACGATGACTTTTCAAAGTCCTTTTTCGGACAACTCAAAACATTCGCTCGGCATCAACAACCGAAGTGTGTTAATGTGTCTCGGGAGGACAAATGTGTAAACGCTACATGCCCATGGAATACAATTCTTACAGATGACATATGTCAAAATAGTCTGTAATGACACCTGTCAAAAATTGTCATAGTAATTGTCTTTTAATGAATTAAAAAGTTTGTTTATTTTTTTTTGTTTTGCTAATAATTAATTGGATTATTTAACGGATGTTTTGACATTGAGACAAAGAGAGTGCATTAATAATTGAGAGGTAAATTTCGCGAAAATATCGTTTTAATGACTTTCGATTTTGTCGCAGATGTCCGGTTTTTATTTATTTATTTTTTCCCTTTTCTTCTTTGATGATCTCAACGCACGACGTCGTTATAATTAATTAATTAGTTGGTTAATTAATTACCGAAATGATTTCGCGTGAATCGCAGAAGAGAAAGAAACAAGCGCTTTAGAAATTTAAAACTCCTTTAACGTATGGACAATTTAATTACCTGTCCCCGGCGTTACATAAATGCGAATTAAAATTCAGAAAAAAAAAAACGTCGCTGCAGAAAAAAAATAACGAAAAATGACCACGGCGAAGTGGCAACTAAAACGCTTACTTAATTGAATTTAAGCCCAATTAAAATGTACTTTTCATTTAAATCAGCTTAAATCGCCCGTTTTGTCGGGTAATTTACGTAATCCCATCGTTTCGCCGTTGTCGGTGCGTGTGTAGTTCGTTTCTTTATTTTTTTTTTGTCTCTTCGTAAATCTCACCGGAAATATGTCAATTACCTTCTGCTCTTGGCCGTAAGACGTTCCTCTTCCTTCCTCTCGCGTAATCCCCGACACCAATTACGTTCCGATTAGCACTCTACTTTTGCTCTCGATTATCTTCATTATCACCTTTGTTACCACACTCGTAATAATTAAAATACAAAACGCACAACAAGGAATACTTTAAATGTGTAAATTTAAACTTTGTTCGGATATAACAAACATTGTATACATAATAAAATTAGATCATATCAGTGATGTCATCGTTATTTCTGTATGGAACTATTGTTGACATCTATAGTAGTATTTCTCATATAAATGTCACTTTAAAATTCAATATAACCATACTTTTTTTGAGATCTGTCAATTTATACTATTATTTACTGTTAAATTAATCCGAAATGTGTTGCGTCAAAGCGATGAATGTCTGCTCCGAAGTGCTCTTACCAAAGTAAAATCGGATATTGTTGAAATGGACAAAGGCAACAATTTTCAGGAACAATACGAAGTGCTCATAATTGATTCCGGTAACACACCAAGAGACAGGTGAAGAAAATAACGTAAAAACACTTGAGCTCCTTCAAAGTGAAATTACTTAAGATGTTGATGATGATGATGAAGAGGATGGATATGTTATTTTTATTGTGATCGGCGTTTCGCCTACTTCCATTCCCCTCGATACTCTCCATATTAAAATCTCTTAATTGCTAATTACACGTGCGCGAGTGCACATATGTGTTGCGAAATAATTAACACATCAGCGGAATATCTTTTGCGTCGAGCGTTCCACATTCCATAGCTTATGAATTATTCCGCAAAATAAAAACAACAGAAACGAAAAACAAAAGAAGCAGAAACAACGAAAAAATAACAATGTGTTTGCATTAACGGAAAAAAATAATAATACAAGAGCGAAGCGAGTGATAAATGTGCGGATTGCGTAAGTCTTGCGTTCGAGTGAAATCTCGCAATTTGAATTTCCTGCGAACTAATAAAAATCGCTGCGTCGACGAGAGAATAAAATAAATGGAATTTTTCTATTGCAAAAACGAGAATGGGTAAAAATGGAAAGAATATAAATATGTCGCGCGAAACGCTCGGCTATTAAATTTTATTTATCGCTCTTCCACGGAAGAAATCGTCTAATTAAGATTTGATCTTTGTGTGGAAGGAATTCGCGCTTTTCCAGCTCGAGAAACCTACAAAAACGTAAAATACGTAATCGGTATATTAACTAGGCTAATTACTTTTGCATTCAAATTTTCGTTTCGACATAAATATTTAATTTTACCCGAATCGTCGTAAATTTAACATAAAATTTGAAAAAATAAATTCAAGCATTATTAATTGAGTCCAGACGAATTCCAAAAGTTTTAAAATAATTCAATATTTTCTTACAGCTAAATGAATAGCTGAAAATTTTAATATAATTAATTTATAATTTTGCATTAGAATGAAATAATTAAAATAATTGTAAATAATTTAAATTTTTATACGAACTGAATGTTATTATTTTTTCTGATGATCTCATAAGAATCGTGAAATAAAAAGTTACGAACAAAATAAAATTTGATATAGTTTTCAAATATATTTACATAACAACCAGTCTTCAAATGTTAGAAATAAAAAAATAATAGTTCGACTGAGGTGAATAACCTGCTTGAAAATATATATTATTAATTTTGTGCAAAATAAAATTAAAATTCGTGCTTTAAAATATTTGAAGATGTTTTAAGAATAAATAAATAAATAATTATATTTTGTAAGTTTTTTTAAATAATTGATGAAGATTGATAAATGTATGCGGATTCAAATTAGATTGTAGATCAAGGTCAAGTTTATATAATTTACATTTGATTTTAGCAATTTTTTTTATTGTTGCGAATTTTTTAATTTTAAATTATTATTAAGAATTATTTAATAATTAAAAAATTGGAAAACCCTTGAAACTGTATAAAAATAAAGGAAAGTTTTATTATCATTAGAATTTGATTTTAATAGAAACAAATCACCTATTTATCTAATTTTATTGGATAATAGTGATCAGAATTGATGAATCAAAAAAAAAATGTGTTTGGTAATAAAGGACACTTTTTGGACTACTTTTATGGAAGTTTCTAATCCCAACTAATTTATGTCCCCGATAAAAGCGGCGTTTTACGCTCCGCGATGAGAGCACGGGTTAGTCGAACCAATAAATACCACAATATTAGTTTTCTCTTATTCCAATTGGGATGCGAGCCAATTGCGCTCAATCAAAGCCCATTTGGCAAACGGCAATAATACACGCGCATTTAATTAATTTATTTATTATATTCTCCCATCCCCGATAATTTCAACGATTGTTTTCATTGAGAAGCAATTACCGAGAAGATCCATAAATATTGTAAAACCGCAACGAAACTGAAGAACAACAGCAAAAAATAAATGATTGCTAATAGTTGTATGAATTTAATAAATAAAGGCATAAAATTACATTAAACGACTCGACTCTTTTTCGTTATTTATTTATCTATTTATTCGCCCGTCGTATCATTAAGACTGCGCTTCGTATGTATTCATGCGCACGGTACAAGTAATAGTGGTATAAGCCATTAGGCTCACCGGAAGACTACTAAATTAATAACCATAATTTAAAGAGTCTTTTTCTTTTCGTTTTCCGAGCGCAACTTCGCTCATCCTTCTTTTTTCTTCTTCATCTTTCCTGTTTTTATTTATTTATTTTGCTTTTCCTGCGGTCGCCGTTGTTGTCTTAATCATTTTTAGCCTCCGCTTATTTGATTTTTAATTATCAGAGCTAATTCCATGGACATAATAACGTCTGTAATTGAGCGTCCAGCTCGGTTATTAAGGAACGCTGAGACGGCACTTCTTTTTCTACTGGAATTACATGAATACGAGGAGCTTTGCACCAAAAGGAATTTCAGTGAAGATTGCATATTTCAAAATGATAATCAGTTATAACTTTTTTTTTAAATCATAAACATAACATAAAAATAATTTAAATTAATCAGAAAAATGATACATTTTTAAGGAAAATATTTCGCAAAATTGAAATTGTTATAATTTATACACAAAAAGCGAGGTAGAATAATAAAGTAAATGCATGTGCAATAAGTAGATTCGAGATGTTGCAAATAATTTGAATTATAAGATTCGTAACGATTTTTTTTTTGGAATAATTGCGTTAAAAAAATAAATTAAGATTGTGTAAGTAAAAAAATGATTCATAATAAAGTTTTAAAATATTATTTCAGTTCTAAGGAATTTGAAATGTTGCAAATAATTTAAATTATGTGTTTGCCAATTGTGAAATAGCTTTGCAAAAAATTTCACTATTTTTCTTTTAAGTATATCAAAAAAAAATACAAGTAAAAATTAAATAAATATTATATAATTTAAATAACAAAAAATTAAACAGTTTTAAACAGTAAAAAATGAATAGATTAATTAAAAAATTGATTTATAAATTGGTACAAAAAAAATATGTAAAAATATATATATATTTGATGTTGATATTTAGATATTATTGATATTTATGGTGAATATAAAATTGGCTGTAAAATGGATTTGAATTTAGTATTTCAATTATAAATTTTTGTAATGAAAAATTACAAATAAAAATATGTGGATGTTAAAATATAAATGTGTAAATAGTGGAAGATCAAATAAGAAGGTCTTACCAGATTTTCCAACTCTGGAGCTTCCAAGAACCACAACACGTATTCTATTAACATTGGTCATGTTGCAGCGTTCGAACGCGCGGCGAGTCTTCCTCACGGTGTCTTTCGTTATGTATTTAGACTTGTGTCGAGATGTTAGTCAAATCACTTGCAGCATCATCACATGCGGGTCGTGCTCGAAGTCTCGAAGGGAAATTAGAATGAAAAAGGGAGGAAGACGACCGATGTAACGAAAACGCGCGCGAGTCTCTCTCTTCTATACTACTGAGATACTTTTATATTATTTACTTTATTTGCCTCTCGGGCTTCTCGACTTCAATTTATTTGTATTCGTATTAAACACACACACTCACACAACACACTCAGATAAAGTCTCTTCTATATATGTATATATAAATAAGTGAAGTTTAAACGAAGTTCAAGGAAGTCCGCATAAATTAATTCGGCTCAGTTTGCGAAAGCCATCGATCAATTTAGTCACTTGCTCGGGTACATTTATACGTTTTAAATTGGGAGGGAACTCGGATACTTCTCTCCGTTCTGCAGGCCTTCTAATTTATGTTGGTTGGGTTCGTCTTTCAAAAATGTTTTATTTTTTGTATTATTATTTTTTTTTTGTATTATTTCTGTTTTGGAGGAGAGACGAGAAGAGATCGCGCGTGATGCTGAGGACGAACGATCTCGAGATGGACCCGCTTTCGAGATGTTCCCTGCAACGCGACGTTCAGTCGACTGGTCGGTCTTGAGGCTCCGACTTCGATATTACCTCTTGGATACCTTTGGTACTACTACTACTTCTTGCCTGTCGGTCGCCGGACCAGAAGAAGGGGTCTTTGATTTCCCCACCTGTTGATCGCTGGAAGCTTACTGAACACCCAGCGACCATCCATTCCCATGCAAATCACACGGTCCGCGCGCTATTCCAGTTTCCATCGTTTTTCCAAACCATCATCCATCTAAACATACATTTCCACACATTTACCCTTAAAAAAAACACTCATTTACTTATATCCTTCATACCCAAAAATCATCAAAATTACAATAGAAAAAAAAAGGGTTTTAAATACAAATAAATATACTTCCTAAAATCCTACATTTTATTAAATATATTAAATTATAGCTTAAATTATTCATTACCCTTAGCAATAAAATTTAAAATTAAATAGAAAAATCTAAATTAATAATTTTTCTTAACAATAAAATCATTTATAAATTTAAAAAATAATCTATACATTTTATTTACAATTTAAGTTAAAAAAAAAAACTCTTGTGTGAAATTACTAACAAATTATTAAATAATCATTTTTTTAGTATTTCGTATATAAAAGTCTTATTATATATTGTAATTTATAATAATTATATAACGTTTTCTTAAATTATGTAATTATTTCAGTGATAAATATGTAATTTCAAAATGTCATTTCTATATAGAAATGACATTTGTATTTTCTATATAGCTACTAATCAGAATTATCCAAGAAATTAATCTCCTCGGTGAAAACGATTGCTATTGTATAAATGAACAAAGAATAAAAACGTAAACGTTATTTAATAGAATGGAATTGAATGAGATAAATCAGAAAAAGTGAGAGTACTTTCGAGCGGCGTTTAGAGCAAGAATAAATAAAAAGGAAAAAATGATTAACGACAAAAGGGAATCTTTGGAACGCCAATTAAAACTGATTCATCTGAAAACCTCTTGCATCTACGTGCATATACATATAGTGCGTACAATAAAAAAAAATTAAACTCGGTTTTAATGAGAGAAGTAGATTTTCTCTTTTATTGGTTCCAGTAAGAAAACCTGGAAGGATTTACAAAACGTTGTTACAAAACGTGGATTTAGAAAAATTCAATTTACTGTAAATAATTTGGAAAATTTAACATTTGAAATTTACAGGAAATAATTTGGAAAATTCAACATTTGAAATAATTTGAAAAATTCAACATTAGAAATATCATGAAATATCTTAACCTTGACGGTCGATTCCCGGCGCATTCACGAAAACATGCAATCACCAATAAAACTTTCTCAAGTAATAAAGTAAAGATCTAAAGGAAATACCTCTATTTGTTTACAGGATACTTAAGTAATTAACAACTGCATGAGATTTACCATTAATCACGGATGAAAAGAGATTCGAGAGATCTTAACAGTTTAATTAAAATATAAAAATAAAACGAGTATTTTTTTTTGTCTTCACAATGTATTCACGAGGAAAACGCAATTAATAAACGGTGGAAGGCGAAGCGCGCACCGTAATAACACGTTTTCTATACGCATTATGCCTTAATAAAATATAATAAAGAGATGTAATTGAAAATTACCTTCGTTTAGTGGTGTGTTATTAAACTGAACCGCTCGTTAGTCTCTCCGTCTTTATTCCACCTTTCTGTAAACCATCATAAATATGTGTGTGTCTCCTCTTTCAGCAGGGTCAGACTAATTCGCTCTGGGGTCATTTTTAACTGTACTTCTAAACGAGAGAGGTCACCAGCTTCGTTTGCGCTAAAAATAAACAAAAAATAATATTGCATAATTGCATAATACGTAATACGTTGTGTTTTCGGTTTTAATTAGTTAAACTGAGTCTTTGGGTTTATGGACGTGCGGAATTTCTCGGCCTCGAAAAGCTTGCATTTTTTGTATCTCATTCTTTACATAAGCAACTCGCTAACAGTTAGACCGTCCTCGAGACCTCAGTCAGTTACGCAGTACTAATGTTGTTATTTTTTCTTACTTCTTCAGTTTCGTATTCCCGTTTCCCGTGGAACGAAATTTCCGAAATATCTCATGGAGATTAACCTCCAAACATAGTTATTAATACGCCGAGGCTCGGCTATTGTTGTTAGGTGACAAGTATTCATGGATTATGTGGCACATGAATTTAGGAAGTAAATTAAATACGAAATTAAAATGAACGTTAAACGGTGTGTAATAATAGTTTACAGTAACTGAAGATTCATAAAACGATGGATATTTTTTGTTTTGTTATTACGTAATTAGAAAGACCTCAGTGTCTCATAAACTATAAGAATCATTTATCTTTTTCACATCCTCAATTTTTTTTTAAATCAATTTTTCCGCAAATATAAATTTTAAAACTTAGAATATTCGTAAAAATAATAAATAGAAATATTGTCATTTCTTCATAAATAATTAGAACATTAATAAAAATGTAGACTTTTCTTTATTTAAATTTATTTAGATTTATAAAACTTAAAATTATATTACTTTTTCTAAATCTTGTATTATGTTTTTTTTTTGAGTTATAAATTGCATACGAAATACAAAATTAGTTTAATTACATTCATTTCATCATTGCAAATCTGTATTAAATTAACTTTCACCAAAAATTTTGAAGAAAATGTATTTGTAAATTCAAATTTTTAATATATTAAGGTGTAAATAAAAAAAGGTTTTTCAATCTCGAAAAGTCAATTAAGAAGGGCTGTTCCTTAAACCAGTTTTTTTTGTATCGCATTCTCATCCCGAAACCTCGATCTCGGTACTCTTCCACTTTTTTTTTGTGTGTTATCCAAGCACATCATTATTTCAAAGAAACAGCCTTGTCTTGTTCTTTATTTTCTTCTTCTAATGTAATCAGTTTAACGACTCGAGGAACAAGAAAAAACGTGCCTTAAACGTTAAGAGTTTTTTTCTTGAATTTCAAAATAGTTATGATATAGAAGATGAAAATAATAAAAAAAAAAAATAAGGAATGGGATAAAACAGCGTATTCTAATCTTGCGAATCTTTGTGCGCTCGACGTGATTTACGGTCTGCGCCGTGCGTGTGTTGGAGGAGAGACCTCTTCGTCCTTTCTATTTTTTTTTGTTCAATTACAATATTTTATTAAACTCGAATGCGCTTGTAAAGAAGAAGGGGGGTTTCTCGTTTAGGGAAAAAAATCGGAAGGATTTATAGATTTTACTGGAGACGACCGCGCGTGTGTGTGTGTTTGTATGTACGCGATTCCACAATGCATTTCCAACGGATCGTGACCGCATCCGGACCACATGCAAATCCATTTATATTTATATACACGTAATATGTAGTTTATAGATGAAATTGCGACCACCCTAAGAGTGGAGATTCTAGAATCCATCGATGATCGAATCCTTAATTAAGACCAGATTATAAATCGCGGATTTATTCGCTTTGGGGGTAAAACATGCAATAATCGTTTATTAAAATGAAAATCGCTTTCCTCGACAAATCGCTTCATTTTTTCTTCTTTCATTTTGCTGGATTTAATGGCGAAAAATTGTCCAGATATGCAGATGTATGCAGATTCGCATGGCGCCAGAAAACTTCTCTTCTCTTTATCGCACTCAAACACAACTTTCAATGACTATACACTACACTACAATGCATCACCTTGTTATTTATCAACGATGTTCTTCTTCCTCTTTGTCTTTTTAACATTTTATCTCTTTTATTTGTTAACCGAAAGCGAATTAATAATAAGCACGTAAATGCACTATCGGTGTTTTAAGAGAAGTGCTAAAACCTTTTACAAATCCTCCAATAAAACACACAATTATTTATTTATTTATTTATTGGCGTTTCCTTATTCCTACTCATATTATCACAAGAGTCAACAAACCCGTTTGCTTTTGAGTTTAGGACGAAAGCACTGAATCATACTTTAACTATTTATTAGTAAAAGATAATTTTGTAATAATTTCTAAGATTTTTTATTATTTTTCAGACACGTAATTTTTCGCTATTAATGGAGAATTGCGAAAATTGCGTCCATTAGGCTCTTTCATTACTCGCTTCTTAAGTAATTTGAAATTAAAAAAAGAAAATGTGTGTGCGAGAAAAGTAATGCAATTCTCGTTTGCATTCGCCGCACGTACGGCTCCGCCGATATTTCCATTTCCACGTTATGCAATGCAATAATTACCAGATCTTTATTAGCGAATAATTTGAATGAATCCGGTAATTACTGCACTACTGTACAGAACAGATAATGAAGGGGATTTTTTTTTTGGTATATTAATTATCCTTGCGCCTGGGAAGATCGTGGAATGTAAATCGGAGATGCGCGCTTTAGGAGGTGTCAAAGACGCCATAAGGGCACTTCTTGCGCCGCTCTCGGATAGTGTGTAACATAGCCGCAAGATCTCTTGTTAAGCTATAATTACCGGAGACCCCTGCAGAGTCCCGAGCGCTGGTGCATTACGGCTGGTGAGGACGTGTAATTAAATACATCACTGCAGAGGAGAGACCAGAAGAGAAAAAATCAACTGCAACAACAAGAAGAAGAGGAAGACTACGAGCGAGCGCCAGCAAAAACCGAAGAAGTAGAAAAAAAATTGTAAGTATACGCGATTTCCATTGCTTATATTTATCTGAACCAGAGATTTCAAACCTTCGCTATAATTTTAATATAAGAAATACAACCAAAAGATGACGCAATCAGAAACTATGTTCTTTCCCTAGTGATGCTTACTAATTTCTTCTATAGAAGCTGAGAAAAATGAATAATAAAATTAGGATTTCAACATGAAGTGTCTACCTTTCATTTAATTCTTCGATAATCATATACACTAATTAATACATCAAATATGCAAATTGAAGATAAGACTATACAGTTTCCATTAATATTTGTAATATTTGCTATTGAGTTATCAAATTTTCATAATAAAATTAGGACTTGAACATAAAGTGTCTACACATTTTATTTAATTCATTGATATCCATACACACTAATTATATAATCAAATATGCTAATTAAAGATAAAATTATAATATTTCCATTAATATTTATGATATTTGCTGTTGAGTTATCAAATTTTAATAATAATTTATTGAATAATAATTAAAAAATACAGTGATCTCATGTTTTATATTATTACTGGATAATATATTGATTAAGAAAAATAAAGATAAAACTATTATATACCTTTTGTATAGTATGAATACTTATTGATTAGGTGATGAGGGCAGGAAGGTCCAACCAGTTTTTGTCGGATGCGATGCAAAATAATTACTTTTCCCGGATGGTTTAAGAAGTTCTAAATGGCGGAGGAGAGGCGAAGAAGGATGTGTGTGTGTGTGTGTGTACATAGCTTCACGGACTTCTTCGATATTTATTATATGCAAACCGGAGAAGGCTCTTCGTGGATGTTAGAAATTTCCTTCTTCTTTTTAATTTGTCTCGCGCCGGGACGTAAACCATCCCAGAAACCGTACACCCATTATAATCAGATGCCATTCAACATCCCCGGCCATTATCTAATTGCATAAATAACGCGCAGCCGTTGCATAACATAAGCGAAATTTAATTACATTGTACCTTTTTTTTGCATTGAAACGCTGCAAGAAAAATGATAGATTCTATTTATTTTAAATTATTACTTTATCTTCCTTTATTCATTATACAAGACACTAAACAGATCTTATTAAATGATTTAATATATATAAATTGAAAAAAAATATAGAGAAGTAAACTTTAAGAGATTCTTAATTAATTTTCTTTTTGATTATTAAAATTGAATATTTCAAAAACAAAGGTTTTTTTTTAACCAATGAAATTAGTCATTACTTAATGGGATGTTCTTAGATCTTATCGTTAAAGATTAATCGATGATTAAAAAAAACTTTCACTCTTTGAATCTTTGTCGAATGCAGAAGAGAAAAATCCATTAGATTTTCGGGAAGCGTGAAAGAATCGTGTGGAAATTCTCGATTCCGTGGGCGGCTTAAGTTGCGGAAAGGGTCTATTAATTAGCTCCCCCCGAGATCTGAAGAATGGGTACAGCGCACCTACCTACTAGGTACGTCCGTAATGGACATGGACATGGATGGGTCTTCGAGTATTAAGCGATGCATCTATCAATTTTCGTGTGTCACGGCTAGTATCAATCAATCACTCGGGAGAGCTCGGAGCTCGCGTTCCTCGCGTGTTCCCTGCAATCTGATCCCCAGGTATTCACATGGATGCGAACGTTTGATGGCTCTGCGGAGGGTTCAGAGGTCGGGTTATTAACCTGTCGTAATGCAATCCCCCTTTTACTACCTGGACAATAATAACAACTTAGTCATAATACAGTACCAAATAAAAAAAAAACGAAGGAATAAAGCGCGGAATAAGCAGAAAAATAATCGTAACAATAAGTATTTTTGAGAAATGATTGATCGTTGCCAGTTTTATTTATTTCGCATATCAATGTTATAATCTGATGCGACGTTTATACTTGGATTGACGGCAGGAATTAACATATTTGGAAAACAAACATTTTTTTGAAAATAATAATAATTGATGTTACTTCCTAATATATTATACAAAGCATCTAAACTGTTAGAAATGTGCGATTTAATAATGGTTCTCGTTAAATGTTATTAAAATGATTTGATATCGTTAGTTGGAGGAGATGCGAAGATGATGATGATGATGATGGTGGTGGTGGTGATACGGCAACAGTTAGATGCGTTTCGTCCCACAAAATAAATCGATTCGATTAATGCGATTCGCGCGAGGAGCGCGGCGGAGATTGTGCGGTCAGGACTGAGAGAAGGAATGACGCAATTATTGGAGAGAAGTGTAAGAGGAAGATAGTGTGTGGTAATCGATGAAATAGTAGTTAGCAAATGTATGTATGTTGGTACGCGTGGCGTGGCGTTGGAAACATGAAACATTATTACCCAGTAGCTTTGCCTTCTTCCTATAAGCATTAAATTATGTTAATTATTTCAAGCCTTCCGAGTCCGTTTTTCTTTCGGTGTCCCGCATAATTCATGTAAGAAAATCGTTAAAATACTTCATTGAGTCGTAAAGGTGTATTAAATAAATTTCACGTACAGTTAAACTGCTGCTGCCTATCTCCTCTCCTTCGTCCACATCCTTCGTCCCCTTTCCGCAGATCCCGTACGGATTCTGTCTGTCCCCCCGATACGAAATTGATTCGAAATTTATACAATTATTTTCTAGTTAAATATAAATTGATCCTTCTACTTGTTCCACCATTTCTTTACAACCTCTTCCTACTTATCTTTTCCTCTAATTCAATTCAAATCGAAACTACAATTTATATTTGTTTACATTCAATAAAATACCTTAACAATAATTCATACACAGTAATCTTACAATTACAAGAAATATTTTATTTATAATAAATAAAAATAAATTTAAAGAAAATTAAATGTTAATAACTGAAAATAGTAAAGAACTAACAAATATTCAAATATTTTCTGTTATTGAAATTGTATTATAAATGAATAGATTATTTTGCAAGATGCGATTAAATGAAAGAACAGTTAACCTATGATTCGTTTTATTCCCAATATATCCAGCTTTTCGAATCTAAGAAAAAAGAAGTTTATCGACAAATGGCATCCGAAGAGACATCTTATCTCCACTAATCCGTAGCCTCTTCAGATCCGAACGGAGTTACCAAACAAACGATACATGTAATAGCCCATCGCGTGATTTGTAGTATGATTATTGTTATTACCAATGGTCTCTGCTCTTTCTTCTTCTCATTATTCTTATCTTTCTTCTTCGTCTTCTTTTTATTTTTCTTCTGGGCGACGAAGCACGCATAAATTACCAATAGTTTTATTTATCTGCAGCAGCCGGCAGCTGTATCCAAGTGGTATTTTATTAGTCTGAGAGCAGATTAATTTATTCCAAATAGTAAGTAGTATATATCCGAGTGTTATCAGATTTTCAGAGGATGTAAGGTGTGGAAATTTGAAACTGCGGTCCTATCTAGAAGCGATTTATCCTCGGCATCCGTTAAGATGCATTTCTCTCTTATTTCACCACATACACTGCACGACAAAACAAAATAATAAGCTATGATTTTTTTATTTATTTTTTTTTTTGGAAACTAGTTGCAAATTTCCAAAACAGTTTTATCAATGAGTTAATACTAGAATTAGCTGGTGGAGAAATAATGAGAGAGAGAGAGAGAGAGAGAGGAGAAGGCGGATTTAATTAATTAGTGGATACGTTGAATGGCACGGACATGTAAGACAATCTCTGGGCTGTCACATATTTTCTTCATTCTTGCGCGTAAAGTTTCTAAAACTATCAGCAGAAGTGAGTATACATTTTCGCCGGTTCCGACTTTCAGTTGAACAATTACTTCAATTTAGCGGATAAACGCAAACAGAGGGAAAAACAAACGAGGAGAGAAAAACAAATTTAGATAGAGAGGAAACCAAATTGAAGAAAAAAAAAACAAAACGCCATTTGTACATGTGTGTGTGTGTGTGTGTGTACGTGTGAGTTTCTAAGCGGCCAAAGTAGAAAGCATTATTCATTTAAAGTACTTTCCATGCAGTTACTATCAATTATAAATGATTTTTCGGCACACTTATTGGACTAAAATGTGGTTCGGCCTGTGAAAAATCCGGCGAACAATGGAGGAACGCACGCGCTGCTAATGGTACGACGGAGCTGCTCTTGAGGTGGAAAGAACCTCACTCCTAGGTATGAAGTGTACGCGGTGCGGTGCCCGAAGTGTTGATGGTCTACTGTACTACTCTTATTTTTTCTTTTTCATTTCGGATTGTTGCTGTGGTAACAAACGATTTATCTTTAGGCCCTACAATTTCCAATGCCCACCCACCTACCAACCGTTGCCTGGATACACTCTTGTGGACTTCCTTAATAGATTATTACCACAGACCTGTCACTTTGGCTCACTTTAGGTTTTCCCATACCACACATCTCAATATTAATCGAGTCGTACACAATTACTTGAAGGCCTCTTATCAGATCCGGGCCGTTCCACTTTTCTGCAGTCAAACCTATTGACCAACTCTCAGCGCCGCATTGCTGCCGCTGCATTGTAATAATATTGGTTAATCCAATATTTCGAACATATTCACACCGGTAATTATATATGACCGGGGACCGCCTTTATCTAACATCTACCTACTTATTTCATTTTTTTTTTAATTATTCCTTCATGAACCCAAATTAATTGATCTAATCTCCTCATACTTACAATGAATAACTTGCGCAATTCTGAAAAATTACTCTCTACTAAAATACAGAAATATTGCTTCATAATTCATAAACTCAATGCATTTTTTGATTAGAATTTAAAATCACTTTTCAGGAAAATTTGATAGAAAATAATTATACAATTTTAATTATAATTTGAAAACTATTTGTAGATTTCTCACAAACGCAACAACTGCAAATTAAAGTAATAATAATGAATTATCACTCAATTCACTTAGTTTTCTCTTTTTTTTTTAAATAATGATGTTTTTATTTCCACTTACTAAATTTGTTGCATTACAGCAACGTAAATATTAAAGTAATTTAGTTCTTTTCTTCTACAAAATTATCCTTTTACATGATGGATTTACATTAAATAAAACTTTACGTAACAACTATAAGGCAATAATATAAATGTAACTAAATTTTATGATTTTTGTATACTAACACTAAAATTTAAAATATCAGTTTAATAATCTTCGTATAATTAGTTTATATAAATATTATTTTCTTATTGAAGTTGTTTTGTAATCGAATAATTAACTTTATTGAATGAAAATCGTTTGTCGTCTGTCGATCCAGAAAACCGCAGCTTTCTACGATCATCAGTTTTGAAATAGCCATAATAACTATTTGCACTAAATGACTGTATCTATTAGAAAACGCAAGGTTAATCACATTGTAATTCACCTATAATTTTTGCATCCATTTGCTTGCTTGAACCTACTTTTAACATTTTACGCAATCCAATTTAATATTGATTTCATTTCACATATATTTTGAATTAACAATTATTTGAATTGTAACAATATTTAAATATTTAATTTACCAAAAAGTTGAAAATTAATTAATTAATTATTGATATTGAATAATTTAATTAAATATATTAGGGTTTTTGAAAATAATGTGTAATGGATAATTCGGCCTACTTAATTAGTAATTAGGAGACATATTGTTCGGTCAATTAGTGGTCGTTCCGTTGATGGCGCAGCGCGAAAGAGCGATCAAGGATGCAATAACGACAGGCGCGGGATATTTAAAGAGTTTCTAATGGATAAAGTAAATAACGACAGGTGACCTATCGGGTATAGGCGATATGCGAAGAAAATAAATTGCCATTAGCTAGAGAACCGCGGACAATTAAGCCGGGACACGGGAAACCGTGACGTGGAAATTAGTGGAAATCACGAACTTCGGACGGACGTACGGTACGTAAGTACGAACGGTGCGGATCACCGGCACACGTTCCCAGTCAAAATGCCAGCAGAGCGGATTTGATGGATCGATGCCGTGGCCGCAGCCGAGACGCAGAAAAGTGTGTTGCATAAATGCGGAAAAACTCTTTCTTAATATTATCATCATCACTAAATGGCACCGTGGAATTATTGGCTTGCCATCCGAACCCCCGACATCAAATACGTTTCGCGAGAGAAAGCTACGCTCTTTGTCATCATCATCATCATCATCATCAGGATGATCTTCATCAACACCAGCTTACGCAACGAGAATAAAAATGACATTGTCTTCATCTCATACGATCGCTGTAATTGATATCGTTTTCTTCTTTAATTATTGCCTGAAATAAAAGAAATAAAAATAATTTCACTTCGCTTTCTACTGAAGAAAAATAATTTAAGAAAAAAATGCATATATTTATTGTTGTTCGGTTCGCGAGATATGATAATGTCAATAATTAAGGTCGATAATTTCGCGCGCCGAAGTGAAATGAATTTGATTAATGTATGCGGTTTCCTTTTTTCTCCTCATCCACGGTGGCCTTATCATCGCGCATCAGGTGTAATGGCATCGGCAATTATGGGAAAAGATAAAAATTAATTGCACCGCCGCTAATTTACTTCCAATTAAAAGCGTTTCGGCAGGAACCGAGAATGAACAAAAAAAAATAAAAGGAAAATGCTTCAGAATAATATAAAAAAAAATGCAAGAAGCAAGAAGGAGAATTCTTAATAAATCAAGAGGGGTTTCCGCCCTGAAAAAGAATGCCTAATAGGTTTCGATAATAAATGAATCGCCGGATGAGAGGAGAGAAGATGTCCGATGCCCGATAAAATACTCTTCGGGTCGGGGAGAGGACGACTGTAAGGTGAGAAGGAATTAACAGTTGGGGCTCCTGTCACACGATACTCAAGAATGTATAAGTTACAAACCTGACTACAGGCTATCATCAATAACGAAGCCAAGAGGAATGTTTCAGGAAGCCAATTTTACTATTTCATCCTTGGCTCGCCGCGCTTCGCACAAACACACGCACGCACTCACACACAGGCAGAGAGTATTACCTCGGAATTGCGCACAGGAACACATAAAATATCCTTTGGAATAATGTATTCATCGCAAGTACATTTGTTGCCCGATAAACTTCTTCGGCTCACCTAATAATTATCAAATCGAATCAAAATCATTTTACTTCCAAATGGAAAACCAACACTCTGTATTCATTGCACATACATTATCATCTTCTATCCCCGATACTCTCAAACATATCACTTCCTCATTTTCGAAATAGACTTACTATGCAATTTTTTTTCCAATTTATTATTTTATTAATTTATATTTCTCAGTCATGTTTAGTGAATAATAATATTCCAAATATAAAATTACATAATCTGAATATTTCAAATGCAGTTACTTGAATGTGATTTATATAGAAATAAATCGTTTCACTACAATAAATATACATCCTTCTACATCTAATCTGAACTTTACAGTAGAGAATAAACATCACCCACGAAAGAAGAAAGAAGTTTGAGGAAATATTGGATAAAGTACAAGAGAACGTTATCTAAATCGTCCAGATATGTTTCCCATTCTTTCGGTTCCAGAAAACTGGAGCAGCATCGTAGGTGTGCGCATATAACCCACACTCGTTCTGCAGCAGCAGCAGCCTCCAATTACTTTGATTAATACCCGTTGTTTCCACAAATTGAAACGGCAACCATACGAGAGACAAATTTGCGCCGATTCCGGTATTCCCTCATCACGAATCCAGTGGGCAATTTTGACATCAAACATCGCAAAGCGATATATCTATTATCTCAGCTTCGTTGCTATAGAAACATAAATCCGAAGATTAAAAGACGAAAAAAAAGAACGAGCAAAACGGAGCAATTGCGATCAGATAAGTTGGCTTTTGTGAGAACGTTTATTATATATTCTTGTTGGAGACGTGAAAGATGGAAAAGGAATAGTGGGGAACAAACGAAATTGGTTAAGAAATATGTACGTACAGAGAGGATTCGTAGGCAATTTTGAGAATCGTGCGTTTTGTTGAGACACGCCGGACGCGTGCATGTTTCATTCACAAAGCAAATTATACGTTCGTCCTTTTTAAGTTTCCTCAAGACTAAAACGAAGATATTTATTTGTGCGACGCAGCCTCGTTGGGGAATACTGTTTCCTCCGTTCCATTCACAAATTAAGTTTCTTTAATGAAATCTAGGGAATCGCGAATTAAAGTGTCTTCGATCTGCACCAGATCAGTTTAAGTAATGACCCAAGTCCGTTACGTTCCAGTATTTTTTTCTTCATCTGGATCGCAAAAAATATCGCTGAAAGGGAGACAATCGTGGGTTTCGTTGCGACATGGTACACAGACCGTTCGTGCTCACATTATGCATATGAATCATACAGAGCCTAACATCAGGTTTCCTGTATCTTATCTTTCCTCTCTTGTTGTTGTTGTTGTTGTTTGTTGTTCCTAACCAGATATATGTAATAGACCATTGCTTCTCTCTTTGTCTGCATTTACGATGGTGGTCGTCAAAAAAATCATTAGTCCGGATTAAATAGAGCATGGACCTTACACCATACATTATCAATTAGTCAATTCGTGATTACCAAGAGAGGAGACATCTATTAATTCGCTTTGAGGCTGAAGCCAGATGCGATTAATTCGCGCCGCGATTTATTGCTACCAGACAATTTGTAGCTGCTGCACCAGCTGCCAGTTTCCTAATAGAGTTTTGTCTCTGTGTACCCCAAAAGAAAAACTATGGGCTTTTTGATGAATGATTCCCAGTGCTAAATGCGCCAGGTATTATTAATTACTGCGCTCGGTAGCTGCTGCTGGTGCTGCTACTACTCCCATAATGAGTTACTAATAAACAATGTTGATGCAAATTTTATATTCATTATTATAACTGTAATATATAACTGTATAAAATATCATCATTTAAAACTATTTGTACACATTACAAAAGTTACCACATCATTCAAATTTGTTTGTAATTACTTGTTAATCGTACATAGTTGCATTAATTTTAATTAATATAATCAAAATTTACTGATTTAATATATTTTCATCTTGATCAATATTTTATAAATTACATAAATTCTCAATTACTAAAGTTCTTCATGTCTATAGGATAGATGGTTTATCAAACTCTTTTGCTTACAAACCTCTTGCAGACTTAACAATCTACAGAATGTAGGTGTAAAAGTAGAACACAGAAGAAAAAAGGATTCCGATTATTTTGCTATAGCTGTTCTTTGGCCAAGGATTTCCTCCAGGTTTTTCTCGTGTGTGTGGTCCATGGTGTATGTTATCCTCCCGGGAAAGATAGGAATCCCCATTAGGCTTAGGTTTCCGCGTGCGCCCGACTCAAAACAGTGATTCCGGCTCGAGGCCAGTCTAATGGTAGTGACAGACAGGCAACGAGAGGATTTCACCGTTACACGCATTCTTCTCCTGTATGTGTGCACGTCTGTATGTATATAAATATATGTGTACGTGTGCAACACTTGCATTTATATATATATATATATATGAGTGTGTATGCGCGCATATGAAAATTACATTTGTATTGATATGCGTTAAACAGATTTCGTGGCCGCAGCTCAGATTAATACCATTCAGAATAAAACACTAATTAAACGTGATTTACGACACTACTTCTAAGCCCATTTCACGTCCATTAAGGCACGGTCTTTATTTCGTGTAAACTATAAATAGGAACCTCGTTTTTTTTTATCATGTAGTACATACTTAAAAAGTTTCTAATAAACTTCAGGATGAAACCACGACTTTTATTTAAAGTCAGTTATTTTTTCAATTACACTACGTTCATCTCTTAGGAAAATAACGTCAAAGACAATAAAACTTAAACGTATATTTAGTCGCTAAATATCATGCAACAGTTACCTATAGATGAATATTCCTTAAAAAATGGAATTAATGAAAGCACTGCACATATCTCTAGTCATTCAAAATATTGCAGCTCATAAAAGGCGAATGGCTTATGTCACGAATCTACCAATGGACTCATTGGATGGGCTATACCTTTTCCTATAAATTTGCAAACTCAATGATCAATTAACAAGAATAGTAATAGATAAATTTAAAAAAAAACATGATTGTATTGTACCGATTTGTAAAAATAGATAAATAAATGATATTTTTCAAATTTCTTTGAAAATTTTTATTAACAGTTGCAAAGACTGATCCTTTCCCTTTCCATCGCTACCAAATTCATCAATATTAGTCTACTAATAAGAAAGTTATTAAACTTTTATGCGACGACGGTTTACGCTCATCGCATCACTGAATCTGAATCTCGAAAATTCCAGAAAATTTCGATTTACACTAGGAGACTAGGAGTAGCGAGGAGGTATATGGGATTTAAGTTGGTAATAAAAAAATATGAGAGGATACGGATTTAAGTTGGCAGTACCTAAGAATGAGAATGTGTGAGTGAATGTGTGAGAACTGTCATACTTGTCAGTGAGTTGTCACAAATTAAGGACAAGTGCCTTTATTGGATTTCTTCATCATTCTGCAATGTCCTGAATGCAGACTGAATAAAGAACGTGCTTCATTGCTTCCTCCTTGTGTTTCCTTGCATAGCAGACTTTTCTTTGAACGCTTCATTTCACTTCAGGTAAGTACTAATCCAACATGTAAACAACCATCGGTCACTAAAGTTGTTTGCTTTTCTAATAGATACACAGATGCTATGCTTCAAATACTTTTTGGTAACAACACAATGAAGTCCATTCATATAGGTACCTGCATTAATGGATAGTAGCCAAAAGGTACATGGTCAACTTGCCAACAATCGATTGGTGAACATGTTATTCTTATAGGAGATGCTCCAGCAGCCAAAAGATGTGCATAGTTGACTTTCTTTACTTGCAAGGAAAGTGGAAAACAGTACAAAATGCTATTTGGAGTGAAAGTACTAGAAAAAGTATAATTACAACTTCACCAAAAAGACTAAAAGTATTTCTTCTCTCAGGAGGACCCAACAACACCCAAGAATTTATTGTTGCTTCCTACTTGTTCTTTAGAGGTAGTAGAATACATTTGAGTACCAGTAGGAGTGAAAATACCAGTAAAAAGAAATATTACAACTTTTTAACAAAACCCCGGAGAGACTAAAAGTATTTCTTCTTTCAGGAGGACCCAGCATCACCCAAGAATATATTCTACCATTCTACTTGATCCTTAGGGATAGTATAACATATCTGAGTGTGAGTAGCAGTGAAAATACAGCAAAAAGTAAAAATGCAATTTTCAACAAAAACCCTGTAGAGACTAAAAGTATTTCTTCTTTCAGGAGGACCCAACAACACCTAAGAATCTATAATTACATTCTACATGATCCTTAGTGGTAGTAGAACATATTTGGGTACTAGTTACAGTGGAAGTACTGGAAAAGTAATATTACATATTTTCTGCAAAAAAAACCAGAGACTAAAAGTATTTCTTCTTTCAGGAGAATCCAGCAAAGCCCAACCATCTATTATTGTTTCCTACATGATCTTTAGAGATAGTATAGCACATTTGAGCACCAGTTGCAGTGCAAATACTAGAAAAAGTAAAAATACCATTTTTCACCAAAATCTCAAAGAGACTAAAAGTATTTCTTCTCTCAGGATGACCCAGTAACTCCCAAGAATTTATTGTTGTTTCCTACATGTACTTTAGAGGTAGTAGATCACATTTCAGTACCAGTAGGAGTGAAAATACAAGTAAAAAGTAAAAATGCAATTTTCAACAAAAGCCTAAACTAAAACAAAAGCCTAAAGAGACTAAAAGTATTTCTTTGTTCAGGAGGACCCAGCAATACCCAATAATCTATTTTTGCATTGTACATGTTCCTTAGAGATAGTATAACACATTTCAATACTAGTTGCAGTGTAAGTATTTGAAAAAATAGAAAATAGCATTTTTCATCAATAACCTGGAGAGACTAAAAGTATTTCTTTTTTCAACAGGACCCAGCAACACCCAAGCATCTATTCTTGCATTCTACATGATACATAGGCATAGTATTACACATCTGAGTGTCAGTTACAGTGAAAATACTTCAAAAAGTAAAAATACTATTTTTCATCATAAGCCCGGAGAGACTAAAAGTATTTCTTTTTTCAGGTGAACCCACCAAGTCGCAAGTATATATTTTTGCAATCTACATGATCATTAGAGATAGTGTAACACATTTGAGCACCAGTTGTAGTGAAAATACTTGAAAATGTAAAAATTCCATTGTTCACCAAAAACCCGGAGAGAACTAAAAGTATTTATTTTTTCAGGAGAACCAAGCAAAGCCCAAGCATCTATTGTTGATTCCTACATGATCTTTAGAGATAGTTTAACACATTTGAGTAGCAGTTGCAGTGAAAATACTTGAAAAAGTAAAAATTCCATTTTTCATCAAAAACCTGGAGAGACTAAAAGTATTTCTTATTTCAGGAGGACCCAGCAATGCCCAAGCATCTATTGTTGTTTCCTACATGATCTTTAGAGATAGTATAATACATTTGAGAACCAGTTGCAGAGAAAATACTTGAAAATGTAAAAATTCCATTTTTCACCAAAAACCTGGAGAGGACTACGCTGTTCCAAATCGAATTATGTAATTAGAGCAATAATTAGAATTACCTATTAATTAAAATAAAGGCTACTTCATTGCTTATCGATTAGTAATATTTATTTGCACTTAATTCAATTAATTATTGAATTATTAATGATTTAATATTTTATTAAAGGGCCATCTACTGTAATACAATTTATTTAATCTATATAATTAACAGATATTATGTTTTATAATATAAATAGATGTCACTGCGTAACGTAATTTAAACGTCTATAACTCCATTAGTAAGTCATTTACAAATCAACTATTTGTATAATTAGCTTGCTAAATATATAATGAATACTTTAGTAAATAATAATTTCTAATTACGGTTCTAATTAAAAAGTCAAGATTGGAACAGCGCCAAAATGGCTGAACTATACGCTTTGATATATAATCTGCAGAGGGCCTAAAAAATTATATTATAGTCTAGTTACAAACCCTTCATGTTGGTTTGTTACTTAACTAATGATTTCATTGAAGGTTATAGTTCAGCACTTTTGGCGCTGTTCCAAATCGAATTATGTAATTAGAGCAATAATTAGAATTACCTATTAATTAAAATAGAGGCTATTTCATTGCTTATCGATTAGTAATATTTATTTGCACTTAACTCACTTAATTATTGAATTATTAATGATTTAATATTTTGTCAAAGCGCCACCTACTGTAATACAATTCATTTAATCTATATAATTAACAGATATTATGTTTTATAATATAAATAGGTGTCACTGCGTAACGTAATTTAAACGTCTATAACTCCATTAGTAAGTCAATTACAAATCAACTATTTGTATAATTAGCTTGCTAAATATATAATGAATACTTTAGTAAATAATAATTTCTAATTACGGTTCTAATTACAAAGTCAAGATTGGAACAGCGCCAAAATGCCTGAACTATACGCTTTGATATATAATCTGCAGAGGGCCTAAAAAAATTATATTATAGTCTAGTTACAAACCCTTCATGTTGGTTTGTTACTTAACTAATGATTTCATTGAAGGTTATAGTTCAGCACTTTATTGGATTTCTTCATCATTCTGTAATGTCCTGAATGCAGACTGAATGAAAAACGTGCTTCATTGCTTCCTCCTTGTGTTTCCTTGCATGGCAGACTTTTCGTTGAACGCTTCATTTCACTTCAGGTAAGTACTACTCCAACATGTAAACAACCATCGATCTCTAAAGTTGTTTGCTTTTCTAATAGATACATAGATGCTGTGCTAAGGAAAATGCTCAAATACTTTTTGGTAACAACACATCGAAGAGAATTCATATAGGTACCTGCATTAATGGATAGTAGCCAAAAGTTAAATAGTCACACTTGTGAACAACCGATTGGAGAACATGTTATTCTTATAGAAGATGCTCCTGAAGCCAAGAGATGTGCATAGTTGACTTCCTTTATTTGCAAAGAAAGTGGATGACATTACAAAATGCTAGTTGGAGTGAAAATATTGGATAAAGTAAAAATATAAATTTTTCACCAGAAACCCATAGAGACTAAAAGTATTTCTTTTTTCAACAGGACCCAGCAACACCCAAAAACCAATTCTTCCATTCTACATGATCCTTAGGGATATTATAACACATTTCAGTACTAGTTGCAGTGTAAGTATTTGAAAAAGGAAAATAGCATTTTTCATCAATACCTAGACTAAAATTATTTCTTCTTTCAGGAGAACCCAGCAACACCCAAGAATCTATTTTTGTATTCTACATGATCGTTAGGGATAATATAACACATCTGAATGTCAGAAACAAAGAAAATAGTAAAAATACAATTTTCGCCAAAAACCCTTGAGATTAAAAGTATTTCTTTTTTCAGCAGGACCCAGCAAAACCCAAAAACCAATTATTCCATTCTACATGATCCTTAGGGATATTATAACACATTTCAATACTAGTTGGAGTGTAAGTATTTGAAAAAATAGAAAATAGCATTTTTCATCAATAACCTGGAGAGACTAAAAGTATTTCTTTTTCAAAAGGACCCAGCAACACCCAAGCATCTATTCTTGCATTCTACATGATACATAGGCATAGTATTACACATGTGAGTGTCAGTTACAGTGAAAATACTTCAAAAAGTAAAAATACTATTTTTCATCATAAGCCCGGAGAGACTAAAAGTATTTCTTTTTTCAGGTGAACCCAGCAAGTCGCAAGTATATATTTTTGCAATCTACATGATCATTAGAGATAGTGTAACACATTTGAGTACCAGTAGCAGTGAAAATACTTGAAAAAGTAAAAATTCCATTTTTCACCAAAAACCTGGAGAGACTAAAAGTATTTCTTCTCTCAGGAGGACCCAGCAAAACCTAGGAATCTATTCTTGCTTTCTACATGATCCTAAGGGATAGTATAATATATTTGAATGTCATAAGCAAAGAAAATACTATATATACAATTTTTACCAATAACCCCCGGAGAGACTAAAAGTATTTCTGCTTTCAGAACAACCCAGCAACACCCAAGAATCTATTTTTGCATTCTACATGTTGCTTAGAGATAGTATAGTACATCTGAGTGTTAGTTGCTGTAACAATACTTGAAAAAGTAAAATTACCATTTTTCATCAAAAACTTCGGAGAGACTAAAAGTATATCTTTTTTTAGGAGAACCCAGCAACACCCAAGAACCTATTCTTCCATTCTACATGATCCTTAGGGATAGTATAACACATCTGATGACCAGTTGCAGTGAAACTGCTGAAAACTCTAACATACAAATAGTATAACAGCTAGCATAGTATATGAGCTTGTTATAGACGAATGGCCTAAGGCACGAATTTACCAGTGGGCTCATTGGATAGGCCATACTTTTTCCTTTAAATTTGCGTATTCGCTGATCAATTAACACGAATATTTATCGATTACTTAAGAGAAAACATGCTTGTATTGTACCGACTTGTAAAAATTGCTAAATAAATGATAATTTACAAACTTGTTTGAAAATATTTATTTATAGTCTTAAAGAATGATCCTTTCCCTTTCGGTTGCTTCCAAATTCATCAATATTGGTGAACTAATAAGAAAGTTATTAAACTTTTATGCGACGACGGTTTACGCTCATCGCATCGCATGTTCCCAATCATATCATAGTATTAAACCTTTTTTAGGCGAAAAGCTTACGTCACAAATCTACCAATAGGCTCATTGGAT